>VXAX01007885.1:167518-202481 GCA_013399835.1 Leptocoma aspasia | reverse complement strand
AAAAAAGTCGCTTCTGAGCTTAAAACGTTTAAAACACGTCCCTCTCCCCCGACTCCCCCACTCCCCAGCCGCTCCAAACTCCCCTCGTCCGCGGCTCGTACAAGAAGAGGGAGGGCGAGGGAGCCGGGTCATTTACAGTGTGCTACGCCGCTGTGGGGTTAAATTCTTCGTGGAACCACAGAATAAAGCATTCAGCCCTTCGCTGATGTTTAAAAAACGAAGGCTCGTGAGGAAAGCGAGTATTTGCTCATGCTGAACTTCCCCTCCCGCAGAGGGATCGGGAATCGCTCCCGGGGAGCGCAGGCAAAGACAGCAACTTTCCAAAGGCTGTTTCCAAAGGAAACCTCGTCCGTATCCATGCTGAGTGATCTCTAGTGAGACTTTGCTGGGGGCCCTCCTTGTTTTTGGCTACACGTGTCCCCAATGGCACCTTCTCCCGGTGTGGAGCTGCCTCGTTGGGGTTTGCTCAGGCAGGATGATCCCCTGTCCCCAGGGATATATAGCTTGGGTGGAGAGGGAGGAGCAGTGTCCCCGGGAGCCACTTCCAAGGGCAGCTTTTCTATTGTACTCGTAGGGGTGAGGTCCCTCTCCGATTCAGCTGTCATCTGCTCCTGGGGTCACAGAGATATCTCCAGAAACTCAAGGTTCCCTCAAGGGAGAGAGAGGCAACCAAGGGGCTGGGCGGATGGTCCCTATGGTCCCACAACTCCTATTTCCCGCTTCCCGGTGGGGAGAATGCCTGTTTCATACCATTGCCACAGGGCTGGTGTTAGAGGGAGTATGAGAAAAGGGCAGGCTGTGACTTCCCCTCTCACTCTCAGAGGCTTTCACGTCCACCTAGAGCCAGGGTTGTTTCCTGCTTGCCAAGTTTCCTAGGAGGAGGGAAACAGGGAGGGTGCATGCTTAGATGTGCAAATGCCCAGTGGATGGGAATCTGATTGTTCAGCTACCCCCCAATATGTTCTCCATGGCTTAGGTGAGTGGCTTCCCAGCCAGCAGATGGCTTTCTTGGGGGGCTGAGAGAGCAAGCCCAGGGAACAGCCAGCTCTGCTAACCAAAATACCTTATTTCCCTTTGGAGGTGTTTCCTTTGGACATGTTTGCCTCTACCAGGCTCCCCAGAGCCTGGCAGAGGCAAACATGTCACCTCCCATGGGGAAAGAAGTGGGTCTGAGTGTCATGTTTATTGAGAGCACCTCTTCCCTGTGAAGTTTTGCTAGCAGTTTTAGGCAAACAGGACTGGGAAGAGCAGGAAAAAGCCCTAATTTATTTGTGCAAGAAAACACCAGGCAAACAGATTCTTAGAGTAAATAGTGAAAGGCCCTTGGACTTCTGCATTTATTTGCTCCCAGCCTTGCAATGGATAGCTGAGTTTAATGCACAGGGGAGGCAGGTGCCTGAGAGATGATGGGAAAGTGCTGGTGAGAGCAGGACAATGGAACTACAAATCATCCTGACAATGTGGAACACAGAGAGCAAGGAGAAAGAAAGGAACAAATCCAAACTGAGACACAGGCAAGCCAGAGTCTGTGCAAATAAATTCCTAATAGACACAAATATGAGGAAATTAAATGAATTAAATAAACTGATGGTCAAGCCTTTAACAGAAAATTATGTGTAATCCCTCAGCTATGTCCAGGGCAGTGCATTTCTAGGAGTGTTGTAAACCAAGTTAGATCTGCAAGGGTAGGCAGTGAAACCTTGACATGTGGTAGCTGGGATCTCACTAGTGCCAGGGAACTAAGAACATCTTGGTTTCCTCTCTGTTCAAACTTTAAAGTCCTCCAGAACAGCTGGCAAGGAGGGGTGCTGCTTTCACCCACCAGCTACATTAAACTGCCTTGTTAATACAAAATCATCAAGCTTCTCTTTTCCATTTCCCCTGAATGATGATACTCTTTTTTTTTTTTTTTGTGTCCTCTTTGAATCTCAAAGCCCAACGTACTGGGAATTACTCAAATCAGATGAAAATGCATGCAGTGGAAATTCCCAGCAGGCTTAGATGGGGCTCGGGGTCTAATTCTAAGAGCCAAACTGATCCTCTCTCTTGTGGAGCAGCTAGGTGGCGAACTGGAAAATCAAATCTACTGTTTTATTAAGGATAAGCACAGTATCTGGAGAGCATTCTGCTAGGCACAGCAAAACTGATGGAGCACTTTTTAATATAAGTATGCACGTAGTTATCATCCTACCAATAAACCCCTATTGACTGCAGATCTTCACTGCAGTTTTTGTTGGTTTGGTTTTTTGTTGGTTTGTTTGTTTGTTTTGTGTAGGAATAATTATTCCTTGCAATGCTGCAGCGACCGAGGTGGGCAGATCTGTAATGAGTTGCAGAATAATCTGCAAAATATATCTGCTGAGAATCAGTGTCAATTTTGTCCAGATTTGGGAAGACAGTGACTGATAATCACAATATAGCATATGTTCAAGGTTGTCAGACATACTTCAGAGTACAGACAGAAACGTGTGTTTCAGAAAAAAAGAAAACAAGAAAGAAGTATTTTGCCTCAATTTATGTGATAAAGGAGTCAAAAAACATTAACGAGGGGACAAGAACGGATATGGTTTTGTTTTTAACATGGTAAGTTTTATAGCTGTGACACAAGCTCTTAAAAGGCAAATAGCTCAATAAAATTCTCTCTAAATTGTGTACAGGTGTGTGGAGTGGGTCATCTGCCTCATAAAAGCTTTACTTGACGTTGACCATAGAAAAACAGACCCTCCTTGACCTGAATCTCAGGGGTGAAGTGTCTCTAATGGGGAGAAAATGGGGAAACCCTGGAACGGACGGAGACGCCGGAGGAGTTCGGAGCCTCCGGCTGCAGCACCCTGGAGAGCGGCCTGGCGGCAGCCGGTGTGCCCGGTTCCCTGTGTCCGTGTGTCCCTGTGGCCGTGTGGCCGTGTGCCCGAGTGTCTGTGCACACACAGACACACACAGACACACAGACACACAGACGCATCCTCCTTTGCACATACGCCCCTTGCTCGTTTTTGTGCTTGCAGCAGTCCGGCAAACCCAAGCCAATAATCAGCTGCACGTCCCTGGATGTCACATCTCTCGTCATGGATGCCACTTTACTTGGAAGATGATTCCCTGCAGGAAGCTGGAGAAGGGTGTTTCTGTGCCTGCCACGTACCCACGAGCTAGAATCAGTGGCTAAAATGAGGAAGAGTTCATCGTGCCTTTGAGAGTGTCAAAGAATCCCAGAACCCCAGAATGGGGAGGGGTGGAAGGAAGCACCAGAGGACACCGAGTCCAACCTCTCAGTGTCCCCTCGAGCACGTTAGTCAGGACTGCATTCAGATGGTTTCTGAGTATTTCAAGAGAAGAAGTTCAAACCCACGGAAGAACACAGTAACCTGAAGCTCAGCACTAGGAAAACTCCTTTCAGTACAGGCTTAAGTAAATAGTTGTGTTATTGCAAAAGAGGAATTTTTCTGCAGAGAGCCTCAGAGTTACTGGAAACCTGCCCACTTCACTCATGTTGTACACAAGGATGATGTGTGGACACAGGAAAGCAGGTGTCAGGCAGGCCATGCACTTCTTTTAATTTTAATTAGCTGGGAAAGAGACCAATAGGTATTTCAAACACAATTTTTTCTCAGAGCAGCCAGACTGTTGGCAGCTTTATGTGTGCTCCAGTGACTCCAAAGAGACACCAAGGGCTGTTTGATAAAAAGATTTAAAGCGGGTCACAGTTCAGGGGGAAATTTCCCCCCAAAATATTACTTTACAAACAGACTCAATAGTTCATCTTCCCTGGGCTTAAAGTCAAGGGTTCTGTCTGCTCTTCAAGCACTCAGGCCCACTTATGAAGCTCTCCTGCAGTGTAACTCTGTAACTACTTCCCCTTTGAACTTTTGATTCTGCCGCAGGGCTTATGCAAAATCTGATACTGATAACTGCTCACCCAAGCACTCACAAGGAATGAATGGTTATCTGAAGCCCGTGTGAAGCACATAAATCCAGACACAGAATTCTTAAAATAGGAGATCCTGAAAGGCTTTTTAGTAAGCTACTTCAGCAAGCAGCTTAGATCCATCCTAAAGGAAAAAAAAATACAAAGAGGAAAACAAATTCAGTTTCTTTTGGGGAGAAGGTATTGGAAACTATACCTTCTAGGTTCCCTGTGAGCATTTTTCTATGAGATTCTTGTTTTCTCCTCCTGAAAATGCTGTGTTTTGTGCCTTTTGTCAATTACTGGAGCACTGATGCTTGCAGAAGAAAGACATTGCCTGATTAAATGGCTTAACTTCATGTTGGTGACACATACACTTAGCTGGGATGAGAATTCAAGCAATAATAGCAAAACCAACAACATTTTCATTTTAAACCAAGCATTAACAACAATATTCCATGAACAGAGCTGGATAGCATCTTCTCCTTAGTGTCCAGTGAGTTTCTGATTTGAATCAGAGTGAAAGTAGCTCTATTTGTACTGTGTTATGGGGCAGACATCACTCATCATGTTCAGGAATAATATGACATTATTTTAGCCTTTTCCTTTTTCCCACTGGTAATGATGGGAGTGACACACTCACCAAAGGGTTTGCACCACACACTGCCAGGAGTCCTGAGATGTCAGAGGTGTTTCTGCAAGGAGGCACAAGATTTTCTAAATATCTCTTCTATGGATCAGGGTTTATGGGCTCAGATAAAGCTCCACGTTGTTGTGCCTGCTCTGTTTTCAGCAGCTGAACCATTACACTCCAGTGTCCTCTGTAGATTACTCTTAAAAACACATCTTTCATTTGTTTACCTTACTCTTTAACCTGAGCTTCATGTTCATTTTTTTTTCTACATTTTTCACTTCTTCTCCTTCACAGCTTGAATTTCTCTTGAAGTTTTTTATCTTTGTCTCAGGCTCACAGCAGGAGGAAAGGAAACAATTTCCAATCTGTAGGCTGGCAAATTTAGCCAAACTTTCTCCAGCGATGGCCAGATTCAGGTATTTCTGTAGAAAGAGCCAAGCAGTTCAACCCTTAGACATGACAAAATCTGCTTCCTCCTAGAAGGCTCCTCCAAATCACAGAGAATTATGGCTGCATAAATTCTCCTGCATGTTTTTTGTTGTTTCTTCTCCTGTTTGTCGTAGCATTAAATTCTGTAACTTAGGATATTGTTGATATGTCTAGAAACACCCTGTTCTTTTGAATCTTGGGAAGTTTTCAGACTTCCAGGTTCTCAAAGCCAAGGTCATCCTTGGCTTTGAGAACTACAGTATAAATACGTGTTCTACACTTCAAAGGTTTCTGGAAAAAAAGTATTTTCTTATATGGGTTTTGGAGTTGATACCTAGCACCTCAGCTGATGGCCCCATAATGTTTTGGTTTTTTATCTGAAGTGGCAAATCCAGTGATTTCCCATCTTGAAAAAGCAAATTCCTAGATTGGAATTATTCATTGTATCTTTACTTTTTCTATTTTTTTTCTTATATCCCTACTCCAAGGGTAAGATATCAATTTTTTTTCTTCACCCTCTGTTCAGCAAAGTGTCTCTGTTTTTCCTTTCTTCATGGCAATTATTTCCCCCCTTTCTGCTCCCCTTTTACAGCATCTTTCTTGAGACAAATTCATTTTATTGCAGATACTATTCTGGATTAAACCACACTGCTTAGATAGATGGTCTGTATAACATCTATATAATGTTCTAATATGATTGCCCAATATTATTTCATAAATCAGCATAAGCCTTGTTGCTTAACATCCTTCTGCCTTATTTACTTAGCTAAGCTCTGAACACATCTTTGCTAATCTGTTTTGATTTATACTTGTGTCACTGGTATGTTTAACTGAAAAACTTCAGCAAAATACAAGAGAATATATTTTCTTCTTCTTCAGCATCTACTGCTTTGTATTTTTCAACACTTAGTTTTGCTAACTGTGATGTTGTTCAGCCACCAAATTTTTTAAATGCATTCAACTTTCTTCACTTTTTCTACTGCTTCCAGCCCAGCACAAAGCCCATTCTCAATTCACTGCACTCTTCTGAACTGCTACTGGAGTCCCTTTGTCAGAACCGATTTGCAAACTCATTCATTACTAATGTTCGAGTGCTAAGTTCCCACTCTTACTTCCTTTATTACATCATTCTTATCTGCTCATTCTTTGAAAGAGAATAAAACTCCACCAAATGGAGTTGCTTAGACTTCCCCTCCTTTCTACTTCTAGCAGTTGCACTGAAGTTGTACTGACTCACATCATCTGTGTACCTACAGCTTCTCAACCTTCAGCTTGCAAACCAAGAAAAGATTAGAAATAGTTACCGTCACATATCCCATAACTCATTTTTTTACTCTTAAATGCTTTTTTTTCTTGTGCAGTTTTGAACTGTAGCCAGTATTATCTTTCCACGAAAGTTAAAAATCCTCCCATGTTTTTTGTCTCCTCACCTTCATTATCAGCACAGAAAGAACTTCACTATATTCCTAAGCATCCTGGAGAATTTACTTGTGTATTTTGCTGAAAACTACTCCCACCTAGAAAGGGTGAAATGTGCCTATGAAACATGACAATAAGAAGCCATTCTTTGCCTCTTTCTATGCTTTTAGATTATTTCTTATCAATAGGATATATTTAATTGTGACAATACTAAAAACAGTAACAAAATTTGCTTTTCAGTTTGACTCAACAAACATAACATTTGTAGGCCCTCTGTCAGTATTTCTGTATTGTACTGCTTACAATTACCTGTTTTCACATTCCTCTGCATTAAGTTTTTGGTTGAATTGATTTGCATTGGAAGGAACAGGCACTCCTGAGGAAAGACATGATAATAGTTTTGTAGCTCAAGCTGGTATTAAATCAAGTATAAGCAGCCTTTCTAATAAGCTTTTAAATTAGAAGGAGAAAGCTCTCAGATGAAGTTCTATGTTGCTGCAGTGATTATTAAGAGCAATGAATCATGTGTGGTCAAGCTCAGCCAGCAAACTAAATTAGTTTTGGAGCACTTTTAGAATGTGTCTTGCAGTCACATTTTTAATACTTAATACTGTTTGGTGATCCAGCGAGACTGTAGATCACAGCATGTGGCAATCTTACACAGGAACAGAGATTTGTATCCATTGCTCTCTGATTTCCTTGTGAATCCTTAGAATGAGAAATAACTAAAAATCCCCTTCCTTTCATATGTTTTTTTTTTTCACATTCCAAGTTATCAGTGTGGACTTCTGCTAGGTCAAACACTATTTAATCAAACCGGTTTCATCAAACCATCAGATAGTTTAATCAAACCATCTTTTCTACCAGAAGTACCAATTTTTTAAAATTTTTACTCTTCCTCATTGTACCACACAACAACTGAATAGCATTTATTAAGACAAGTTCCTTCTTGCATCACTTGCAGAGACAACAGATGATGCAGTGAAATTCTGTATATGCCTTTTAAGAAGAAGAAAGTATGTTTTCTTCCAGAGTGAATAGACAGACCCTTTTTGACATTAATGACAAAAATGATGAGTAAAGTTAGTTGCATTCAATTATGAAACACTTGGAATACTAGCATGTCAATGTTTTTTAAAACCTTTAGAAGTCACTCTCTAGTGCAAACTTAATAGGCTGCTGAAACTGTTAATATTCTATTCCTGATTTTTCTCCTCAAGGAAAGATATTCCTGAGTACCTGAACTGCCAAACCCAGTGCAGTGTATTTTTAAAGATTATACTTGGCATTACAGCTGAATTTGTGCACAGAAATAATGGCCCAAGTAAAAAGGCTACAGAGTGGTTTAAAAAAAATGGCTTACAGAAGACCTTTTCATGCCTATTTCCATATGCAAGATAAACCTTGATATTGATATCTTTTGTAAAATGGTGTAATCAGAATTTTTATTATCATAATAATAATAATAATAATTATTATTATTATTATTATAGTTCATGAGAATGCCTAAGTGAGTGTTCTGCACAAAAGTGTTGGTTTAAATGACCTGAATGTGGATGTTATGTTCTCACCTGGACCTTGGGGAGTAAAGAATAAGCTCAGGAGTCAGAGTTATTATTTTAATACTCACTTGAGTGCCAGTTTCCAAAACAGTTCTTTCAAGTGCAGGTTATACAGCACTTGTGCTCCAAGCACAAGGCTTTTCAGAGAGAACTGCTGAATATCTACTGTGGCTGTGGCTGTTGAGCAGAGCAGCTGTTACTGAGAATCACAGCTTTGCTTTGTCAAATTAGTTGTTTAAAACCTGAAGAATTTAGTAAAAATATACTAAGTTTGTAAGTAAAATATACTTGGCTTCCTTTTCTCTATTTAGAATTCACTCCAGTGATTATGCCCCTCAAAGGAGTGTTGTGAGGCATTACTAACTGAAATTTTTCACGTATGGAAAGGTACACATGGCAAAGATGTTATAGCACAAATTATTAAGAGAGGAGCAGAGAGGCACACACCTATTCCATGTAATGGGTGGGCTATTTGTTCCTCCTACTCACGTCTCTGTTTCAACAAAGTGAATATTTACCTGGCCAAATACTCATAAAATAAATTAGATTCATGTTCAAAATTAATATTACATCTCTCTACAGCTGTTTCATTGATTTAGGATCCATTCACTGTACCAGTAAGCAGAAATAGATCATGTTGTTTATACAGTTCTTTACAACGAAAGAAAAATGCATCAGGAAATGTCTTTTTTTTTATCTGTTAGCTAATGGTAGTTTGGGATTTTGTTTATTCCTTTTTTTTTTTTTTCAGCACATTTTACAGGACTCCTGTTGTTATCTAATGGTCCTTTCTGTCAGAGATTTCCACCTCTGATCTATACTGAGCTTGATTTTATGGAAAGAAAACGGCAATACCAGAAAAAACTTCCTTGTACCAATCCCAGGTTTTTGTACAAATTGTTGACTGAGCTGAGCCCAAACAAAGAACACTGGAGAACAAGGACCAAAATCTTTTGAATCCCAGGCAATAATAATATTCAGGGAAACAGAGACAGAACAAAAACTCTCTTTCATCATCCCAAGCCATGCTCTGGGTTTCTGAAGGATAAGCAGCTAGACCTAGCCCTGCAAAATGAACTAGTTTGTACAACATTAACTTGCAGACTCCAGAGCTTGGACCTAGGCCCTTGAGTCTTCTTGTAGAGGTTTAAGACTTTGGATTCATAGAAGATTGTTCAGTCAGCAGGCAAGGGCAGCACTGACTAATGAGAGTCCAGGCAAAGAATGACCCTTGGTGCTCAGTCTTTCTGGCTCTTTATGTACCACTAGATTAAGTTTCATCCTCTGTGTGTGTCTGTGGGCAAGAAGATCTGGGGCTTCTTGCTGACCAGTTTCTGCCCACATAATAATAATAATATTGGCTTTGTCTGTGATAAAGTTGGTTTTCCTTATGGTAGCTCGCATAGTGCTGTGTTCTGGATTTGTAACGGCATTGTAAAATGGATGTTTTAGTTACTGCTGAGCAGTGCTGACACAGCATCCAGGCCTTTTCTACTCTTTATTCTGGGCAAGAATTTGGGAGAGAACACAGCCTGGACAGTTGACCCCAACTAATCAAAGGAATATTCCATATTGTGTTGTGGTCAGTAATAAATACAGTGGCAGAGGAAGCTGGCCAGGACTGACATCGCTTGGGGGCAGACTGAGCATCTGTTGGCTGGTGGTGAGCAATTGGATTTTTTTTGCACCACTTGCTTATATTGTTGGCTTTTGCTTTTTGGCTAGTTGTTTTTTTTTTTTCCTTTTTTTTTTTTTTGTGGTTGGTGGGAAGAGTGAGATAGTGGCTCTGTGGTGCTAAACTGACAGCCAGGATAAAACCACAACACTGCTCAGCCACAGTTTTCACAATGTGATGCAGAATTCCCAAGCTCTAGATGTCTGCTAATGCAATTTAGACCATTGGGCTCAGGTTGTCCAGACTTTGGGTAGGATAGCTGAATTGTTTTTTTTCTTTTTCAGTAGAAGGGAAAATAAAGAGGAAATTTGCTGCATTCACAAATTCCCACTTGTTTCCTTTTTTTCCTTTTTTTTTCTTTTTTTTTCCTTTTTTTTTTTAATTTTAAATAGAGCTTCTTTTCTAACGTTTAAAATCTGGCAAAATTAAGTTTATTAAAAAACATGGTGCTTGTCCAGGATTTCTGATTAAAAAACTAATGAGAACTACAGGCTATCATTTCCTTTGAGAAAATGTTTGAATGTAAATACAACAGATGCCACCACTTGAGGTTGCCCTGTGTGTGGCAGCTCATGGAATAATGGCTACATAGGGAGTCTCAGGTAGATTAATTCCCACAGGACTAAGGAAGTTGTGTGTGCTCTTACCGTGGAAATTACAACTGGCTGGAGAAGGCCAATTTCATTTTGTGACACCTACCAAGGTTTCACAATCTGTTGTTGTTCCCTGTGAAGAGGAGAACACTGAAAAAAGGTTTTTATTTCTGAGAGAAGTGTCAGAACATCAACTTGTGATTCTATGAAGTCAGCCTTAGAGGAGGAGGGCAGGGGAAAGGTTTTTCTCCGTAACCAATAGACACCAGGGAGAATTCTGTTGCCAGAACAATCTGCCTTAAAAACACCAACAAATAAAATTCAATGAAATACTTCAATAAAATAGAAATAAAATATTCTTCCTACAACACTTCCATTAGATCTAAATGGTAGACTCTGGCAATTAAGAATAAGAAGACTGAAAATAAGGGTCGAAGAACTGAAGAGCTTTAATAATTCTTATCATTTACTACCCTCAGACATATATATACAAAAGAATTAGACGTATTAGTACTTCAGAATTTGACATGTAAGAAAGTATAGCTCAGAGCTGGCACTCCAATTCTGCCACAGACAATAAATCAAGACGGTGTTCCCAGATGTGACTTTTGTAATGAGGTATGATCTGCTTAGCCACAACGCCCCTGTAGAAGGTAAATATTTGTCTTCACTAAACCATACAAATACTGCCCATTGCACGTTCCCTTGAATGGTATAATCAGACTCACTACCACAAAACGAAAATACATATCTTCGTTAATGACTCCTAGGATATTGGAAATGAATGCCCAAAACACAGACACACACACAAAGGAGAAGAAAAAAAAAGCTAAAGAACAGTTTCTATTTTGATATAATTTGTTTCCTAAAGAAAATACCCACTACCCAAACTAAATGTGAAGTGCATTTGCCTTCCTTATTTTACAGTGATCAGCTAATTGGCATCTTTGGAGTTACTTTGGTTCTGACATCACACAGCAAGTTCAGCTCCTCTTATACTGTGTGGTGAGCAAAGATGTGGGATGTCCCCAACATCAGAAGGATGTGGACCTGTTGGAGTCCAGAGAAGAGGTGGTCAGAAATCTGGAGCACCTCTCCTGTGCTGACAGGCTGAGAGAGTTGGTGTTGTTCAACCTGGAGAAGGGAGGGCTCCCGGGACACCTTAGAGCACCTTCCAGCACCTAAAGGGACCCTACAGGAAAGCTGGAGAGGGACATTTTACAAGGTCATGTAGTGATAGGACAGGGAGTGATGGTTTCAAACCAACAGAGGTAGGTTTAGATTAGACATCAGAAAGAAATTCTTCACTGTGATCATTGTGAGGCTCTGGTACAGGTTTCCCAGAGAAGCTGCAGATGCTTCATCTCTGTAAACATCCCAGGCCAGGTTGGATGGGGCTTTGAGCAACCTGGCCTAGTGGAAGGTATCCCTGCCCATGACAGGGGAATTGGACTTAGATGACCTTCCAGATCCCTTCCAACACAGAATTTCTGTGATTCTGTGGTTCTATATGATTCCTACAGACATGACTCACAGAAACTGATTATTCTGGGATTAACCCAAAGTACAGGGCAACAAACACTTGCAGTGATTAAGCAGTCTGTTCTTTCCTGTAAGTATTTAGAGGGCAGAGGCAGAGCTTGCCACTGCTTTCCAACAGAGACAACCAATTTGAGGACATGTCAAACCTGCCCAGTCTGTTCTTCCTGTTGTATAATTACTCTTTGGCTCCCTGAGTTACATCCTCATTAATAGGCAGTCCCTTTCCAATGGCTCCCTCTCATCTACAGTGAAAGCAGCAAGAAATAATCACCCATTGCTTTTATCAGGTTCAACCCAGCTCTGAGAGAGCAGCAGCAGAGCCATTGTTATGTTCTCTACCAGATCTATTTTTACATATTTTCCCTGTCCTGATACCTTTCTACTTTTCTGCAAGTGTTATGGTATGCTTTTTAGGTTATTAATAACAACAAGAGCAATAATAACAACAAAACAGCAACAACAACAATAATAACATCAATAATAATAATTCTACCCTGTCAGCATCTGCACTTTCAGTAAATTTCTGTTGCATCCTTTTTACCCCAGCTTCCTTGATTCTTGTCTTGCTTCCATATATTGTACAGGTGCCTATATGTCTAGATTGTAAGATCCTAGAGGAAAAGTTTTCAAACTTTTGTGTTTTATATACCCTGAAAAAAAAATCCTAATGGAGCTGCAAAAGACTAGTGAGTATAGATTTATTTTTTGTTAGCTATATTTCCTGCCTTCCCTAGAAATAGCCAAAGTACCTCCAGGGGGCTGTAGACAAACCACTGGAAAACAGAGATATAAAAGGTGAGTTTCCTGTGCCTTGAGGTTAGAGTCAAGCAAGATTTCAGATGTTCTCTGCAGAGTTTTAGGGTTTGAGAAAGCTCCTCTGCAGCATGGATGTAGGGATGTGGTAGCAAGGCTTATCTTGTGGGAGAGAGTTCATGCAGTCTGACATGCAACAAAGAGAGAAACAGTATTTTTAGGCTAAGGACTGTGACAGGTCTTTCTTAATCTGGCAGGAGTAGATCTCAGTGTCTCAAGACAGACAATATACAATAACAATATACAGAATTTTTTATTTGAAGAGCACAGGGTACCTTTGGGACTCAGCTCTTTTAGCAAAACTATACTGTCCTTTATTATTATTTCTTCAGAAAATGCAGTGGAAGTTGCACAAATAAGTGTGCAGAGTTTTAAATGGTTTTAGGATCAGCACTGGCTGATCAATATAGCATGTAATAATTTTTACATTTATATATTTCAAATTTACATTACTCAATAGAATATCAGTGAAAATAGTAGCTAAGAAATAATTAAATGATTATGCCACCCTCAGAAAATGGCTTTTTGCCATGGTGGAATAGATTTATGGAAAAGACAGTGCTTATTGTTCCTATTTCAGCACATGTCTGAGTATAAAAAGTGTCACGTTGTTTTTTCAACAAGAGTTCAGACGTTAAGATTTAATATGTCTACAACTCAGAAGAAATGAAAAATTAGATTTTTAGACAGGCTCAATTTTTGTTTATACCTGTAATAAAATTTAGATAAATAATTTCAGGCCTTTTTAATAATGTCTTTAGAGAGGCAAATGTATGCGTTAAGGGAACCCTGGATGAAATCCTTGTGGGATCTCTATATATGAACATACATATTTATGTTTAGTTGTCTGTGTGAGAAAGGATAGATTGTTTTGAATTGTAATAATAAATGAATTTTATGGCCTAAGGTTTTCTATAGTTTTTTTCTGATTCATAAACCAGTTGCTTTCCCTGTCTGTCACAGTCACTCCAGGTGTGCTAGATACTTCCAGATTTCTGTTGTTTGTGTTATATTCAAACACGCTAAGAAACTTCTGCTTTACACTTCAGTTACTGTAACAACTTGGGTGAGTGAAGGAGAGAGATAAAAATCTATTCCTAACAACGTTGTTCCTTCATCTGCCAGCAGGGTCCTCCCCACTGATGTTATGAGGCAGCTCAGAAAACCCAGGGGAAGCCCATCTTTATCTGGTAGAAAGAGCTCACTCATTGGAATGGTTATGGATTTGGATTGCTTTAGATTACCTGTTCCCTATCTCTCATTGACTGCACAGAAGTAGGAGAAGGGAAAAAAAAAAAAAAGAGGAAAAAATAATATTCTATGGAGCACTCATTCTTGAGTGTCTAGACTGAAAGAATGCTTACTTGTTATTTAGCAAGCATTAACCCTTTTCTTGCTTCTAGCTAAAAAACAAAGGTTTTTTAGGTCTCTGAGCCAAAAATCAGCATCAAGAATTGGGCTACTGAAGAAAGTGGTTTCCACATCTCAGGTATCCTCTTTGCTCTCATTTCTCCTGCCTGTTCCCTACTCCATGGCAGGTTCTGCACCTCCTCTCTAGATTCCCTTGCCAGATTCTGGTGACATAAGGAACTTCTTTTTTCCCTCCAGTGTTTCCACTCCGTGCCCAGAAAGACATTATCACAACCACAATTCCACCCACAATCCTTCTTCTTTCTTCCTTTCTCCTATTCTTTCTTTCTTTTCTTTTCTTCCTTTCTCCTATTCTTTCTTTTCTCTTTCTTTCTTTCTTTCTTTCTTTCTTTCTTTCTTTCTTGTGAAAGCTGAAAGTGTGCCATTAAACAGAGCAGCTTGATCTACTGCCTTCTTCCTCTGTTTTAGCAGGTGCTTTAAAAATGCTGAATTATGAGCAGTGATTTCTGAGGTCCAGAGACCTGGTCCTTTAATCAGCTACAAGTTCTGGAGGACTGCAGCTCCCATCTGCATATCCTGGGTGGATGAACTGCCACTGGCAAGGGTGAGTGGGTTCAAATCTGCCCAGGGAGGAATGCTGCAGCCCACACCCCCCTGAGCATCTCTAGGTGGTAGAGCAGGCACAACAGGCTCAGTTTGGAAATTGAGGGCTCCAGCTAAGATACACCTGGAACCCGTGCTGTTAAACCCTTCTTTGGCAGTACTTGAGAAAATGCATCAAGAGCCACAATTTGAGTGTCTGACCCTCCCCAGACATCTCACACCAGCCCAGCACCCTCTGCCTTTGCACACACAGATCAGAGGCTTCCAGGAGCTTTCCAGGACTCAGGAATTGCCATCATGACCAGGTGTAGGAAAACTTATTATGGTCTCTTCCCTAGGAGGAATATGTTTTAACTTCACGGAGCTAGAGGGGTCTAACTAATCTCTGCTTTACTTAATTAAATGTGCTAGCAGAAATTTCCATGCCAGCTCTTGAGGAAACAACAGGAGGGAATTTGAAAAGAGGCTGTTGGTTAAAATGAGTAAAGATGTTATACACACCTCTTCTGCCTGCCTAATTACTCATGACATGAACACACACAGCTGTGACTAGGATGCACCAGAACAAACTGTTCTATAAATTCACAGCAGTTTCCTGTGTATTCCAGAAAATACATAGGGACCTGCAGAAAATGCAAACTGTCAGTGGTCTCTTGGCAACTCTCTGTTAAGTAAACTCATAGGAGGACTGTAATAGACAATAAAAGCATTCACTTACAAAAGGTTTTCATTCCTTCTAAGATGTTGGATACTTATCTCCTGAGGGATTAATTTGTTGGAGGCAGATACTGAATGTTCCCAAGGCCTCGCTGGGAATTCTCTACTGAGTGAGTGTGAAGCTTCTGCATCTTGTGCTGAAGTGAAGATCAGTTTAAGTAGCTTGTAGCTGTGTGTCTGAGGAAACATGTTGCTTCATTTTCTTCTGCCTTTGAAAACAGAATCAGAATTAAAATAAGATCAAGCAATTTTATTATAAGGGAATGAATACAAATCTGTGGAGCATGATTTCTCTGCCAATTACACTGGGTTTGCACTAGGGCAGCTACATGTATTTCAAGGTAATTATTCTCATTTAGTGCTGATATAAGTGAAAGGAGAACCATGGCCTGTGGTCTAAGAAGAGAAGATTGTAATAAATGCTGGATACTTTCCACAGGCAGTATTTTGTGTAGGTTCAAAGAAATTCCTGAGACACATCTAGTTCCATTTTAGCTTCTTCTTAACTTATCCTGGTTACTTCAATTTGCAAGAGGGTTTTTGCAAACCCAAACACCTTTATGAAGGCTCATGAAAGTAATAACTGTCATGCAGACTGCATGATCGAAGTGATTAAAACTCTGAAGAAGAACAGGTGTTTAAAGATTTATTAAAAAAAGAAAATTCACATACTGCTGAAGATATCATTCTGGTATCATCTTCAAATGTTATCAGAGATATTTGCATGGTGCCAGGGAACAGATGACAAACTCCTTCTTGTACTTGCTACCATATCCTTACTTTGTATATGGAGAGGAGAACAGGTTCCACAGTGCAGAATGTAATTTACAAAAGAGGTGATTCCTGCCCACTTCAAAACGTACCCAAAAATGCACCTGAAGAAATGGTGTATTCTATTCAGAGAAAAAGAGCAAAAAAAGAAAACATGATTTGGTAAAAAGTAATTAAAAATAATATTATTTTTTCCCTTCCTTGCCTCCTTTGTGTGTGTGTTTTGCAGATAAGCAGGAAATTTACCGTACAGCAATAATATGACAAACTTGCAATAACCTTTCATGACTCTGTGGTCAGAGGGCCAAGTCCTGACTCTGTCAATGTGACTTGGCAAAAGTATAATTAATTTATATAGGGTGGTGTTCTCAGTGAGACTCATGGAAAAGATGCTTGAGTTTTTGGAAGGTTTGCAGCAAAGGATTGCTTTCAGTTTTTGTTCCAAACACACGGTCAGGTCACTTACCTTCTTATTCCTTTGTTTCATGTAGATATAGATTGGAACTTTGTAAACCCAGCCTTGTTATTTTTAATCCCCCAGTGCTGTCATACAGGAGGACTTAAAATTTATGCGACCTTTTCAGCAAGTTTCAGTGTGTTCAGTCTTCTTTTTTCAAAAAACATTGCAAACTTTTCATGGAATTTGACTCACATTTTCAGAGTAATAAACCTACCCAGAAAACCAGTTGAGTACACTCCTTAGAGAAAAAGACAGCATCATGCTAGGACTCTGAGTTTTTTACTTTAAGTCATACTTGAGATTTCTAGAGAGACTTTCCATAGAAAATATTTTACACTTATGTATATGCTAGGAAAAGCTGGTCACAAATATTCACTGTACAGATGTAACCCCTGGATCTATCTGGGAGACAAACAGCAAGTGTCTGCTAGTCACAGCTCTCACCACATAGTTTCTAGCAGTAAAGTTCAGCATATGGCAGCTCCACACATAGTTGCCTTTATTTACATATTGTTTGTTGCTCACAGGGGGTGAATAGTTACATCACATGACAAGGTTTCTGCTCCCCAGTTGAATTAGTGAACATTTTACAACCAGCAAATGATGTGAAGTATATCAGAAATGAGAGAGTGAATGCTTTTGTTTGCACAGAAAGGTCCCAGCTCCCCTGTTTGGATGGGTATTTAAGTGATGCAGAATAGGCCTCAAGCATCCATATGAAATGCACCAAGGACAAGATGAGCAAACATGACTGAACTCTCTATTTCTAATAAATGGTTTGAATAATTTGGATGTTGTTTAGACAGCCTACAGCCAGCTCTAACACAGAGCTGCACAGAACAGCAAAACCGAGCTGAGAGCCCCAGAAAGAGCCTCCCTAGAAAGAGCCTCCCACCTTGCACTTGTTGAAGCAGGGGTCACTCAAAGCACATCTTTTTCACATCTTTTTCACAGCTGTTTCATTTGAGTGACATGGTCATTCTAATGAAGTAGCAGGCAAGCCTTTGAGAAATGTTTTTGAGAGGGCAGGAAAGGCTGTGGAAACAGTTAAGGTTGAATGAATGCTGCTGAATTGATGACCTTGTGAGGGTCAGGTCAGAGAAGTCACTTGCAAGGAGGAGTACCTCAGGGTTGTTGGAATCATGTGCTATTGCATAGTTAATGAAGGCCATGGGATTCCCATCTTTTAATAAGTTTAAATCTCAGTTGAGGGCTAAGAAGGAATAACATTTCAAGTAAGAGTCCAAGTCAAAACCCCAGATCTACATGTCCATCATCCTGAGGCAGATTTGGTTCTAGAGCCAAATGCTGCTGCCTGGGCTCAGTGCCAGAGATGCAGTGGTGACTCATTAGTAGCATGTCCAGGGTAAATGAAGGCTTTCTGGAGCTATGAGCATATTGACTGAAAGCCCAGCAGTGCCAATGGAAATACTCCCTACCGAGAGCTTTAAATCAAGCTGTTAAAACTGGATTCCTGGGGATATTATTGAAACTCCATCATTCATCTTGGGCTCCTGAAGAAATGTAGCCATATGTCTACTTGGTGAATCACTGAGATTTCTGATAGAAACATCTCATCTGGTACTCATCCTGCCGATTTCTATGTGGTTTAAGTTCCAGTAACCAATTACAATCCAATATGTTATAAACTGAGCCACGTTCTTGCAGGTATCTCAGACATGTCAGTGTTGCTGTAATAAGTTTTTCTCACATTTTACATTTATTTTTTAAAATTGCCTCTGTTGTTGAAGAGGTTGAAGCAAGGATCCATGGCATCAGGAAGGCAGAAAGCATTTGTAGAAACAGCCAACTTTGCTATTGCTATTTGGGATACAAAAGACACATCTTTATCAACTTCCTCTTCTAACAAGTAAACAAGTCAACAGAAAAAGTGTTTAAGAGAAAACTGTTAGCAATTAGTCACATGCCTCAGAGACCTCAGATTCCAAATGTAAGCACAATGTCATTGAAAGTTGAATTTATAGAAGCAAATAATTAAATATGCAAGTTATTAAGTTTATAATTGAAAAAATCAAAATTCCAACATCAGGAAAACATGGGAAAAAAGTAGTTGCCTCTGCTTTGCAGTCTATGCACCTTTCCTGGAAGGGCTGCAAAGAAATTAACACAAAATACTTTGAAGGATCTATTTATTGCTGTGTGATGCTGTGGATCAAGAAAGTCTTCTGTAAATGTACATGAAAATGTTAAAATATGTAAAAAATTTTAGAAAATTTGGAGGTGAAGATAAGGAAGAGTGGACACAACTGTATGAGCTCCTTATGGCATGTTTATATATTTAGTCTGATAAGACAGAGAATCCCTGAGCCCAAGGTTTTAGGGAAAGCAAAATATAAAGGAATAGAGAGGATTTTTTAAAATCAAATGCTCTACTTGCATCTTGTGACAACTACACCTTTTTGTCTAGATTTCCTTTCTGAAAAACCAGTCATATTTTTTGAATAGTTCTGGTATTTCTTGGAAAACCTGAGAAAAGTGTAAGAGAAGGATTTGATGTTTTCTTGGTTTTGATAAATGTTTCAATTTGAAGGGAAAACTGCCTCTTAAGTTTCAAGGGGATAGAGGTATTTCCTAAAAAACCTGAATTTTGAGAAGAGATTAAAATGACTTGTAGTTTCAAAATGTAAATTGACATAGTGATAACTACTTTTATTAAAATATCTTGGAAGCACACATGGCTTCCATGCGAGGTATCTATTAGCAACAACCAGAACAAGTCATTGATTTGTATGACCTCATAAGGATTTATTACCCTTGAATAAATTTGTTAATAGCTTATTAAAAACAATATAAGAGATTGGGACCTTAATGGTAAAATACAGCAAATGAAATATTCAGATTGCAAATTAAATGAGAACACAAAATGAGGCAAATCTTCAGAGAGCATGAATTAGTCAAAGTCCATTTAAGTCAGGAGAGATGGAGCAGTTAATGCTGATCATGTAGCTCCACAAACTTAAATCTGTTGTCCTCTCATTAACAGTGAAGCAGCTAGTGATCTTAATGCACTGGACTGTGCAAAGCTTTTGCACAGTAAAAAAAACCCACGTTATTCTTCTGGTATCATAAATGGAATTTGGAGGTGTAAAGAGGTTAAGTGATTTGCAAAGGTTGCAGGACAGATAAGTGGCAGAGCCAGGAACAGACCTGGCATGTCATGACTCCTTGCAGTAACCAGAGGACCATCTGGCTTGTCAGAATAAATCCACATTTAATTAGGTGATGTTCTAAGGGCAAACAAAAATGCCAGCATAGGTTAAATGTCATCTAATAATTTGTCCTCACAGCAGTTCATCTGTAACAAGCTGTTGTGTAGCTCTATTTCTAATCTGTTGCATCAAGGCTTCTGCCACATGACTGTTAAAAAAAAATCTTTCATTTTTGTCCTCAAATTTCAATTTTGTCTTCAAATGCAAATTCAGAAGCTGTAGTGCTGATTAGGCTGTGCTTTGTCTGGAGATACAAGAAAGGAAATTTCTTGATTTATTCCATGCAACACTGAACACAAATATCAGATCAGAGCCCTTACTGCTCTTTTATTAACTACATGTATTAGCCCACTGGGGAAAGAAATCCCACCTGATTTTATTGAAGGCAGTTCTCCTAAACTGAAATTTAGTTTAGGTCCTCCTTAGCAGCAGTCCAGCACTGAGTAGAGTGAGGAGGAGACCTGTAACAAACGGGGCAGCTCAGCCACATCAGAATCCAGGACTGGCCAAGACACTGGTATGTCTCTCACTTACTTTGGCTGAGCTTGTATTTGACCTGAAAGTCCTAAATTCCTTCACATCAGTCTTTCTTTCCCTTCTATTTCTCTACTTGCTGCCTCCCTAATAGCACCAGATACAGCTCATGGGGCTGTTTTCTTCACCCTTGGCTGCAGACACAAATTTCATAGTGGGATAACTCTTAACCACCTTTACATTAATACCATAAATCTCAGAGCATGTTTTACTTGGATATTCTCTTTGTCTGCAATTTAATCTTTTCACATTTTTCTCCTACACTCTTATTTCTAGACATGTTACCTTGATGAGAGAATATTTTTAGTTTTTTTTTTCCTAGTTTCCCTGAGCATCTCATAACATCTCATTTACCTGCAGAACCTAAAGTGGCCATAAAATGTTCTGCAATGTTAACTGTGCAGGAAAGGCATTACATAAGAAATAGGGAGCAGAGCTTTAGACATTTTAATTCACTTCCAGTAACCCAAAGTTGCAATGACTTGCCTCTGATAAGGACCTAACTTATAATTACAACAACTGGGCCATAGACTAAGATGACCTTCCTCCTTTTATTGTGAATCTTTGAGTAAAACTATGTCATTTCTTAGGGAAAGAAGAGAACTGCAGAGTCTTCTGTTAAAGCTAGCTATCATTAACTATGCCAATCATATCCTGCTCCAGAGATAATTACCAGAGTGTGAGAATGTACCTGTAATCATGAGGTAAATTAAACATATAAACAAGTTTCATGCAGGTAATTGCAAGCAAAATGAAAAGAACGAAAAAAATAAAGAAAGCATGAGAGAGAAACAGAAAGGCAAAATAAAAATGGAGACTTAGAGAAATAATTTCATGAAAGACTTTCAAGATCTACTTTAACTGATGACTGATATCCATGTTTATGCAATTCATGAAAAAAGAATTGAAAAGGAAATTACAAGAATAAATTTAGGATATATATAGAAGTTATTCTGCCTGGCTACCTTTGCTGTTGCTTTGTGATTGTCCAGCTGGGTTGTTCAGTTGACCAGAATGACAAGATTCATTCCCAAATTTCCCTCCCACTTGGCACCTCCTTCCTTTCTGTAAAACCCTTTGCCAACGTATTAAAGGCCTGACACTGCTGCCTGCCACCAGTAATGTGACTCCACAGTTTTTAGCTAATACTCTGGACATGCAATCTGCCAGGTGACTTTTGTACTCTGGAGATATTGGCACCTCCACCATGCTCCTCAAGCATGGCCTTAGGAAGAAGGAAGAGATTTGCACTCCTTGTATTTCCTCAGTGCTTATTCGGTCTGTGACGCTGGTGTTAACAAATGCAAGTTAACAGATCTCACTGCAGAGCCTCCTGCTGCTTTCTTCTTGCTCTGTCCCCAGGAGTGTGACTATGCACTTTGATCATCCAAGGCCATAAGCCCCCGAGAATTACATGAAATAATTTTTTCCATTTTCTTTTGGCGAGGTCTGTTTCAAAGTTTCATTCTTTCTTTGAAGTGTCCTGGGCAGCATTGCTTTCAGACCCTACCAATCACCCACATTTAACTCTGTGAAGTTATCACTGTTCAGTTAGCAGGAGGGGCATTCTTCAGACTTAGATGAAATTTCGGGGGCATTTTGGGAAGGGAAGTGAAAAGACAGAAAATCAAAAGTAAGAAAAGAGATGACCATAGTACAAACTCATCTTAACAGACTATCAATAATTCAACACAAGTTTATTTTTTATTGCTCCTTTCATGTGAACTCTTCTCTTAAAATGCTCTACAAGATAAATAATACAACACCATAGATATTATGCTGTATAAATTACAGAACAACAGAGGAAGAAAGATACTGCCTGCAGAAGATATTAAAGAAAGACAAAGGCCAATAAAAGAGAAAAGAGAGTGGAAGAAATTAAGAGGTGCAAGCAGGGGAATGAGGAGAGGTTTGCAGATGAGATCTGCTAAGGGATGGAGAGTTGATGAGGCAGAGAGATGCTGGAAGGCTGTTGCAGATGGCAAGAGACTGTGCAGAGGGTCAGAGGCAGCTGGAATTAAACCAGTGGAGGAAGGAGGAGGATTGGCAAATGCAAGGCCTGGAAGTGTGCATTAACAGGGCAGGCATTTTGCAGCTGGTGCCTGAGATGAGTGGGATTCTCAGGGATTTCCCTGGAAATGGAGGGGTTATGAGCTGGTGGGTTTGGTATGACAAGTACAAGATAGTAGACAGTGTTTTGCTTGCTGTCAAGATGCAGAAAAGCCTGGGACAGGCTGTGTCATCAAGGCAAAGAGACTTGAAATTTTACAGGAGGGAGAGAATAAATTAAAATGGCTTATCTTCAAATATAAGTTATTTATTCAAAGATAACTTATTAAGTCCATGTGCAGTTTACATAGGGATAGGTTCAAGTGATAATAAATTCCCCTCAGGTTTTGAAGCCCACCCATCTGAGGTGGCTTTTCAAATTCCCTTGCTACACTGGCTGTGCCTCTGACCTACCCCTGCCAGTGGTTCCTCTATGAGAACATCCTCTCTAGCCAACAGTAAATTGATATTCTGGGAATGTTTTAGAAATGGCTCCATTTTAGCATCTGCACTTTTAAGTGCAAACATGTTGAACATACAAATTTAGCTGAGCTCTTGAGACCTGTGGTCACAAGTATGATTGGGATCCTCAAATCGATTTTGTTCAATGCTAGGTTCTGCCTCTGTAAAATCAGGGAATATTAAAAGTTTTGCAATTTCATTTCCCCCGTCACTACTTGCAATCCCTAAAACTACTTTTTGTCTTCTAACACTGACTGTTGAACATTTGATTTCACCTTGGTTCAAAAGGTCATGATGGGGTTATATCTGAAAATGGAAGGATATTTTAGTCCTGTGATCAAAGGGTGTACGTTTGAGCCTGAGGCCTTATGGGATTTTTTTTTTTCCCAGAAGTAGTGAAGGGTAAATATTCCTATGTCACTTCCTTCATTCCAGACTCCCAAATTCTGCATGAAGTAATTTCTGTGCAAAATAACAGCTTGAGAAGAATTTAAAAGTGAATATATTTATCTAACCAACTATCTTCAGAAATAGAATGACTTCTCCAAGAGCTGGTTTGTGGGCCAGTTTGATGCTCTATAAAAGTCATTGATATTAAACCAACTGGCTTTAAATTAAGCCTCTGATTTTGCTCAAAAGAGAGAAAATCTATTACAGACTTAGGAAATTGTTAATAAAATACTCCCTTGGTCTTCCCAAAATTTCAGACAGCAAAACAAAACAAGACTAACTAATCAACATTATTTGTTTTTCTCCAGAGGTTTCAGAGATCACTCATGTGTCCTTCTCAGACCAATGTAAATGCAAGGTAAGGAATCGTGCCAAAATGTGCTGAAAGCAGATGCAAGTAAGCAAAAGGAGCTGAATTCCAACTGACCTGCAGAAGCCCCCATGATATTAGGTAGAGATAATCTGCACCAAAATACTTCTTTGCTTTGTAAGAGAAGTTAATTTTAATGAGATTATAGCTAAAATCATCAAACAGTAATTCCTGGGCCATCTATTTCTAAGCAACTTTGCTAACAATTGTAGTCATACTCCAGTAAAATTAATTTTCAAAATGATGGAAAAAGTGTGGTATTTTCTTCAAGACCTTTAGCCCTATTTTCCACCTTCCTCTGTTTATGCTGCAATAGTCCATATTTTGGACAATTAATTTTGTTTCCCAACAATATCTAAAAGCTACATGCAGTGTGTCACTGACTGAGCTGCAATTCAATGAAGACAGCAGTGATATCAGTTGATTTTACCTAAGAAAGAGAAGTATCAGAAAAAATACCTAATACTTTTGGTGGTTTTTTTTTAAATTTTTTTAAGCCGATTTTGATAGAGTGGCCATGTGATGCAGAATTCCTGCATGTACAGGGAAATGTTTTAATTACTATAAAGGTGCAAATGTATCCACCAGGCAGATGTCAGGGAATGTTTGCATTGCAAAACTTCAACTGCGTTTCAGTTGCTGGTTTTGGTTTGTTTTTTTTTTTTCCTAAATGACCTGAATTTGCATCTCAGGATATACATATTTTTCAGCTACACTGCTCATATGAAATAATAAGACACATAAATCACAGAATGACAGAATTAACTAGGCTGGGAAATACCTCTGAGATCATTGAGCCCAACCTATGGCCTGACACCACCTTGTCAACCAGAGCATGGCACTGAGTGCCACATCCAGTCTTTACTTAAACACCTCCAAGGGACAGTGACTCCAAATAACAGCAAGCTCAAATTTTCATACCTTTGCAGGGTTCCTTAAATACCATTTGGCTCGGTTTATCACAGCCCATGGGAAAAAAAAATCACGGCAGAAAGTAAAGTGATGAAGATGTTTGACTGCCAGCTCTCAAGTCTTAGACCAACAAGATTTCTGATCAAGATGTCAGTTTTCTGATTAATTAAAATATATTTGTGTCTGAATGAAGTAAATCTCCTTTTTCAGAAAAGCAAACTATTGTGGTTCTGATAGGTAATGATTTGGCACCCATAAACTAGGTAATCTATGTGCCTGGTATAGTGCAAGAAGGTTTTCAAGTATTGTCTGGTGCAGAGAACAGAGTAGTCAGCCTTTGAACAGCTGTTTTCCACTAATTAGTGGAATTAGGGATAATATGTGCCAACCAAGCCCGTACAGAATTGTTTTGTTCTTATTTTTCTAGCCTGAGTGCGTTGAGTTTAAGAAGAATACAAACCTACCTTCCTTCCTTGTGAATGACAGTCCAGCAAAAATCAATGATTGGCTCCTAAAGTAGGGTAATAAAGTAGGTGGTGTATATGCTATTTCTTGGGGATTACTCCAGCCCCTGGATTGTTCTGCCTCTGTCCCCCATTCCTCACTTTAAGGAAGCTTGGCACTTACTGGACTGCTGTGTGAGTGGTCAACTCATTAGCTGAAGAAAAAGAAAAATCCTTGCAGACTAACAAGAAAGAGAAACCCTTGAGCCTGGAGAGTTTTCTGCAGGATTAGTGGGTTGAATTAGACGAGAAAAAGTCTACCAAAGATGCAAAAGCAGAATTATAGCCATCTATTAGAGGGTATGTGACGGAGAAAGACATAAGAGTTTTCCATTTTTATGGAGGTTGAATCTTAGTTTAGTTCTTTATCATGTAACTTCTCTTATTCACAAACCACGCTGAAAAAAAACACTGACCTTGGTAGTCATGTAGTTGCAGTTTTGAAAATCCTTCAAGGACAGAAGCAGAAGAGTTGCTCCTAGCAGACCCAGAGATCTTCTTGGATCCAGCCTGCAACAAATGGCCATATACCAGCTCTGTGCTTTATTTTGGGTCATTCAGAGCAGACCATATCGACCTGAAAATAAAGAGCAGGAAGATGAAAGAAGTTCATCTATGTCATGTACAGTCTCCACATGGTTGGGCTGACTCAGAACTGACACATTTTTGACTCTAGAACAGTTACATTATTGATGGTGGAGATATTACAAACATCCAAATACAGTTAAACCAAGCCAGTCTGTGTCACCACCCCTACCTGAGCAGGATTCAGCTGTGAGGAACCTGTCTGACTGTATCATCTTCAGCATCTCATGATGCTTCAGTGCAGTGACGAGCCTGTGAGAAGAACAGCTTGAAGGGGCAGAACAAATTCCAGCTCCAGTCTTACATTCCTGTCCATTCAAAGCAAATATTCAACTTTAAAAATGCAAATAAATATATGAAAGGAGACCAAACAAAACCAGTAGCTTTAACAGCTTCTCATAGCCCTTTATAGCTCTCTGGAGTGATTACATCCTATTTACTTCCACTTCTTGGAGCTCTGTTATTGTATTCTAGCCACAGGAAAAAAAAGAAAAAAAGCCTCTTTAATTATTCTTCAATGTCTTTTGCCAGCCAGGCCCTGTGTCCTGGATCGAAATCAATGTTAATGGCTTTTTAGACTCCAGTATAGATATATTTTTTAATTGATTTCTCCTCTTCCTCCTGCTGACCCAATTCTCATTTTCATTAAATTCAAAAACACATTGATGATTCACTCAGATCTGATAAATTATTTTAGCTCCTTTCTGCAATAACTAAATTTAATAGTGGTTTGCTGGCAAAATTTAATTACTGGCACAAATATTTGAAATTTGTGAACAACAGCTGAGCTGCAGTGACAGAAAACAGGTGGTCTGGTGGCTGTTAGGATCCAAGTAGCAAGCAAACTAAGAAAATGCAGGCTACTGGGTGGACTCATTATTACAATTTTTGTTTGAACCTCTTCCTTATCCATCAGTTTTAATCTTTATTCCATCTGACAGGGCAGTTGCCATTACAGACTTCCTCTGTGGGACTGTTTATAGAGAAGGCACATACTTAAGAATTTGCCAAGCTAGGAAAGAGGGAATGGAACAAAAGCAGAGGAGATGTTTAGAATGACTATAAAATTTTTTGGGATGCTGGAGATAAAGTGTGGAGTTTTTTAACCTGTGGGACTCACTGACGCAGTAGAGAGGCAGGGAATTCTACAAAGAGAAGAGCAGGCAGTTAAAGCTGGCAGAGGGAAGGAAGTAAAAGTTCATTAGATGCCATACTGTGATATTTCTTAGGGTTTTGCTTCTTGCCAGAGGTGAATCTGCTGGGCTGGTACCCACTGTGTAATCACTGCAGCCTGTGGTGGGAAATGTGGTGTCTGCAGAGCCTCACTGCTGTGAGCACTGTGCCTGCATGTAGCTGTGCTCACAGCTAGCTCAGCAAGCACAGCTCTGGGGTTTTTGGTGTGCCAGGCAGGAGGATAAGCTGTTTGAGGAAATGTGGTTCTCTGGGCCCAAGAAGCAAAAACATTCATAATTGTCCACCTGCTTTTTCCTGGACAATATCGCTATGAATCACATCTCTCATGGTGAGAAATATTCAAACACAAGTCCTGCAGGAGTCTTATGAAACACTTGACTTGTGATCAATGCCAGACAGAAGCAGGAGCACTCCATCCCTCAGAGTCTTTCCTATGAAGTTTGCTACCTGCTGTAACAATATACTTCACGTGGGGGAGAAAACAAGCTCAGTAAAATAATTCCTTTTCTTCTGACATACACTTTAGAGAAATTTTCATTGTACTACTATCATTAGATTCATAACTGTGGTCTAGCAAGAATTGTTAATGGAAGTTTTCTAATTACAGGGCAAACCCACCTAATCTCTGCTCGAAGCAGTATTTTAGCCTGCAGCAAAAGACAAAAGGTGAATTCAGGAAGACAAAGAAGGGAAGACTGCAACAGCCTTGAGTCAGTGGGAAAAACTGACCAATATGCCAGAGTCAGTCTCTTTTTTCCTGTTGGTCACTTGAAAGCTAATAGATAATTGTAGGGAAGTTTGTAGATATTTCCAGGTAGGTCTGATGAAGTGCAGGCGATCATAAGGAAAGAGATTTTTGTCTGAAGAATCAATTAGGAGGTCCTGTGGTTTCTAGATAAGTTTCTGCTCCCCTTAGTGTTTATTACTTAAAGATGGGTGTCCTGGATCTGGATTACACAGGCATACCACAATGACTACTGGATGGAATGGAATAATCATCAGAAAAAAAGATCCTTTATATCCTTAAAAATAAGAGCCTTGTCACAAGCTCTCTGTACCTGAAAAAGCTGATGGGGTATTTCCAATTGTTTGTGTACCATTCAGAATTGCTGTTGAAGGGGAAATGTCCTTGCTTGAGGAGATATTATACATCAAAGTCGTGATTCAAAACAGTCAAGATGAAGAGGTAATCAAGGGTGCTAATGGTCACAGTGAGGTGTGATAAATCTGGACAAAAGTGGTGATTGTGGGCAATAAATCCAACAACCTGCTGGGCCTGGCACAGAGCCACCTGAGACAGGCTGATTGCCAGTAGTTTTGAAGGTGAGCATAAAATTAAGCATCCTCCGAGTTAATAACACTCACATAATGAATATTACCTTTTATTAAAGCACTAGGTCTATGACCAATGCAAAATTAGTCTGCAAAATTAGAGTGCATGAGCACATGTGTTCAGAAGGGGATCTTGAGAGAGGCAAGCAGGATGATGATCACACCTGCAGGCTGTTATTTTGCCTTCCCTTTGGCTTCTCCAGTCCTTGTTCAGCAGCTGTATTCTCAGAAGGCTGTTTAGTCTTGCAACTGTGGTGTCTCCCCATAAGATGATGCAGTTCTGCTGTGTTGGGAGTGGGTGGAATCTGGCCATATTAGAACCAAACACTAGGACAGATGAGGTTCTGGGTCCTGCACTGTGACCACAACAACCCTTGCAGCACCACAGGTGGACTTCAGGATCTTAAAGGCTTTTTCAGCCTAAATGATTTTGTGATTTTCCAAGTGGCAGCTGGAGACCTTTCTGTTCTTTTTCTTCTTAGGGAAGCACACTGGCAGGAAGGGAAATCCCAGAAATTCTAACTGGGGAGCTGGTTGTCCTTTCTCAGTCCTGCCCCACACTGAGCTCTGTGCTGGAGAGGAGAAATGAGGAATATCCTCAGAGCTGAACAGCCTTTGAGGTGACAGGACCAAGCAATTCCCTTTGAAACTATATTTTAAGATCTCTGCAGGTAGACAGACATTGCTGTAATGTATATGGAGGTGGGGGAAGCTTTTTCAAAGATGAGTCAGAAAATTATACCCTTGTCTGTGGAATAACAACACAAGACCAGCACATGGTGCTCTTAAGCGATGCTTTGTGGCATCTAAATCTTTGCTTCTTTTTGAATAAGACTAAATACAGCTTACTGCAAGAAGGAAATTTCCAGCAATTGGCTATCAAGAATTGGTAATAACAGTGGTGTTTTTTTTTTTTCCACCAACCACATAGATTGATTCTTACAGTAGAACCAGTACTTAGAAAGCTGAACTAGATATCAGATTAAGTAGACCCCCTGAGAAACTGTATTTTGACAATTCATCATAGGAGGTTGTTAAGTTAGTCTTGTGTTTGATTTTTCTGTGTTTGTTTTTTTTTTTTTTTTGGTTGGTTGGTTTTGTTGTTGGTNTTTTTTTTTCTTCTTCTTTTTTTTTCTTATTTACAGAATAGGTTTCCTTTTTTTTTTTTAACATCCCCAGTTGGAACTAGGAAGGCTGCTTCAGGAGCCTCATTAGGCATCCCCTTTAGCAGCATACAACAGGATCTTGCAGCTTCCCTGTCTCTGCAGTATTGCCCAAGGTAAATGCAGCAGTTGTTACCACCAGAATACTATCAAAGCAGAGAGTTTCTACGTCCAGCAGACTGAGAGGTAACTTTCAAGCCTCTTTCAAGTCTCAATGTTTCCAAATTAACATCATAGTGCCCTACTGTACTTGTGCATTTTGCTTTTTTTGATGTGGCACTTATATGCTTGCATTTATTTCAACCAGTCACTCTGTGTCTGACACTACTTAGGCTTCTATTTTTTCAGCTCAGTTGAACAGATTACCTCTTGGTCAGAAGATGAAGAGGTCTGGCTCCACAGGTAAGATACTTCAGTATGCAGAAAACACAAGAAACACATTAGCTGGTGCCAGTTCTGCAACAGAAATAATGGGTAAAACTTATTCAGTATTTTTAATGAATCTTTCTTTTTCTTACTGGAAAGAAGCCTTGTGTATTGAAACAGAACTTTTTTTTTGGGGAAGGAACTACTTATCCTGGTAGAACTTAGAACTTTTCTCATAAAGCTTTTGCAGGTCCAGGGCATATTGCAGGCCAGCCCAAGTTCAGGTCCAAGTGCTGGTTCAGCAAGCTGTGGAGCACAGCATTTCCCAGCCTTCCTTATCCCAGGAGGATGCTTTGGCTGAGCATTGCACTGTGGAAGAGACCCTGGGAACAATGATCCCACAGGGAAGGGTGTTCAATATGTTCACCAAAAGGTTGCAAAGATGTGAGCTCCAGTCTTCTCTCTGTTGCAGAGTAGAGCTCTTTTAGGGTGTCTTTCTCTCAACCTGCTTAGTTCTTTTATTTCCCTTTCAGAAAAAAAGAAAAAAACAAAACAAAACAAAAAAAAAAAAAAAAACCAAAACAAAACAAAACAAAAAAAACACCAAAGACCAAAGTAGCCTAGTTTTTTCTAGGAAAGAGGAACTTTAAAATATGTATTGGTGAAATTTCATTTCATATTTAGTTTTGGATGGTATCAGTGGTGACTTAGATGACCTCAGATTGAAGGACAGTTTCCTTTTTCTGCAGTTTATCAGATGTGCTTATAAGTCAGGAGCTGTTTCAAGGGCTGCAAACATATAAATTTTAAATCTGTAGGGATAGGATTTCCCTTTTATTTATGTACACAGAGTAGAGCAGAACTGAGGCTTATGGGCACAAGACACAAAAAAATATTTAAATGAGGGAAAGGAGGTGTTTCAGCCAAGAAGAAATTATCCTGGTGTAGCTATTACATAAATGCAAGAACAAAGATGTGGATCATGGCTTTCTTTACAAGATTTAGCAACCAAAAATTTAGCAACCATAAGTTTAAAAACCTTTAAAGTTTCACCAAATAAAGCTACAGAAGGCATTCATGGGAGTGAAAAGGAGCAGGCATGTAGAGCTCATCCTCCGGGGAAGAGAACAAGGATTCCCCTTACTCTGTATTCCCCTGCCCTCCTGCCCTGTGCTGAAGCCTGAGTTTTGCAAGTTGGCAGCTCAAGCTTCAGCCACTGCTCCCTGTGTGGAGCCCACAGCAGGGAGAGCACAAGGATGTCAGGGACTCTCAGAAACTGTCAAAGTGCATCTCTTAGAGCTCATCATGATTGGTGCTAATGTCAAATAGTCAATTGTGCAGCAACATTTCTAGCATTTAGTTCCAGTGCAATTTCTACATTTGGCATTTTCTTATTTCCAAGGGATTCTTTTTTGTACTATCCATGTGCACTCTCATGTCAGTTAAAATGTCTGGGATGAATATTTCAGAGATGGTGTTTTCAAAAACTATGAAAAGTTTGAAGTTGGGCAATAAGAGATGTTCTCTCTGCATGTAGTACAGTTCAAGTGCTTGACCATGTTTGAAGAAGTTTTACTGAAAGCTTTGGGATCACAGGAAAGGTGGAAAAAGGGAAAATAATTGGTTGCCTAGGGAAATTATTCTGCACACCTAGATGTAAATACTTTTTTCTGGTACACTCATTTTTTGTTTACTGGACAGCCTTCCTAGATTATTGTTGGTACCAAGAGAAAAACGAAGTGACATTTCAACTGCAGTGTCATCTTAACTGCTAATTTCACAAGGTGCTTCAGCATTTTTACCTTGTTAAAAAAGATTCTAGTCTGCCATCACAACTGATGTTTACTTCAGAAAGAAAGTTTTTTTAAAAAATTGTAAATTTTTAGTTTTGTATTTCCGAGCTGAATCTTCTTTGGGAAGAATTTTTTTTTTAGAATTTAGATATTCCTATATTTTTGGAAAGGATTATCTGTCTCAAAAAAAAAAATCCATAAGAAACAGAGCAACGTGTTTCAAATGCTTTCTTCATAATGTGTGCATTTGGACTATGGCTTCTTCAGTTAGAGAAACCCACAGGATGAACCCATCCACTACTGTCCTTGAAAACAAAGTGACAGTGGGAAGACAAAGATGTAGTTTCCATCGTAATGTCCAAAACACAATGACCTGCAAGAAAATTTTCTACTGTTGGTAGTTAAGGACATGCAGCACACTCATGACAACACAATTATTCATATGTATACACACAAACCAAGGGAGAATCTGCATAGTCTGTGCAGAAAAAACATGCATGAACTTCATATCAGGTGGGGGGTGGACTAAATGGTAGCTAAATATGTGCTGGAGACCAAACTCTTCTAAACACAGGTGAGTAGATTAGACCCATCCTCTAAAGCATATCTGAAAGATCTTCCTCTTTGATCCTTTGGCTACAACTCTATGGCTTATCATGCCAATTAAATAATTTTGAATTGACCTGAATTGAGGAATGAATTGTTGGTTGCAAGCCAGCTGCCAGTGTGCAGGTGTCCACTTCAAATAAAACCTCGCTACAATGTTTTGGCATCATTTCATGTTCATTTCTGTGAGTGTAACCTGCCAACAGAAACCAGCTTATTTCCTCAAGGAATTTTTTTTTGGTTTAGTTGAAGGAGATTAAAGCAAGCATATATATATATATGTATAAAATCTGGTTAAAGACACAAAGATATTGGTTTCAATCTGATCTAATTCACATCCCACTGAAATCAGCTGGGCCTCTCTGTTGTCTTCAGTGTGGTTTGCAGCGTCCATCCTTGGACAGAGCCTCTGACAGTCTAACAATGCTTGTCTTTCATTACTCACCTGAACATCCAGACAGGCAGAGTGAAAAGAGCATCTGAAATAGCTACAGAAGGTCAGTTCTGATAAAATAATTAATGGAAACAATATCTTTAGAGAAGCAGAATTTCCAAAGCACTCCCAGACGTGGTTTGACCTTCCCACATGGATGGCTGTAACATTAGACGTGGATGAAAAGCTTATGGAGTGATTGCTGACAATGTTTCATGGGACTTTATGGATAATCAGCACATTTGCTATTCAGAGCTATCAGCCACCACTTCTACCAGTGACAGTATCAGTTTACATAGTGAAAAAAAAGGGGTTTTTTGTAAAAAAATTATAAAACTGTCTTTAGATGCTGCTCCAGAAGCAAAGTCAGCTACTCTAAAAGGGGAACTCAGCTAATAATCTTCATCCTCCTTTGCAAGAAAATAATTATAAAATTAACACTAAATTAAAGTAACACGAAAGAACAGATTAAAGTTCTAATCCCCATTTCAACTACAAACAAAAACAAACTTAAAAGCTCAAAATGGTTATAAAATGCTTTAAAGGCCCTAATGAGATGTAACAATGGGCTATATGAATTTACAGAAATCAAATTTAAAAAAAAAAGGGAATTTCAAGAGTTTGCAGTTGATGGTTACCAGAGGTCCTGAAGCAGGGATGGGAAATTTTCTTACATTAACATCATTTGGAAAACTCTGTCTGGAGACTTCTGAGTACCTGTAGTACTGATAGCAAATATACTTGGGAGTAAACAAACAGCCATCAATAGGAGTCACAAAGGTTAGCACCAAATCCACCAGATGCCACTGAGCTACAAATGGCCCTGCTTGAACCAAATCTTCTTCTACTTACTCTTCATTCACCGTGGAACATTTCCACTGCCTTCAGAGATTATTTTAGTAGTTATCCTGATGTGAGCACAGAGTTTGAATTGGGCTGTTTTTGAAGGGAAGCCCCAGTTCCACCATCCCTAGACATAATACAGCTGTAGTGATCCCATGGGAAGACCTTTTCATTCTATGGAAACAGCAAGCAGCAGCCTCACTGTGGATGTGCTGACAGCCACTCATGTTCTGCCATCAGTCTTTCAATTCTGACACACCCAGGCATTTTCTCTTTAAGATAACATCATAGACTTTGGCTCTCTACACTCAAAATAAAATAAATACCAAGTAGCAACGCTGCTGTGTTTGCTAAGTAATTTTTCAGGTGTCTAATAAATATTGGTTATTTGTACTTGCCACAGCCAGTGTTTCAGGTATCTGAATTGATTTTGAGTAGTCAGTCAGAGGAAGCCAGCTCTTGGAGCAGAGCCAAAGCACAAACTTTGCTGAAAGTACCCAGGGAGAGACACTGAAGGGAAGCAGGACTGGAGGCCAGTGGTACTGTACAACATCTCTCCTTTCATCATTGCTGATGAGTCCCTGCTCATCGATGATAAGGCACTTTTTATTTTAAAGCAAAACCTTTGCTTTTAAAAGTGTTAATTCTTCTCAATTTTTTGTGCAGCTGCAAGTAGAATACTTTTCACCTATCTGCTACCAATGCATAATGCAAGTCTGTGATTTCTTTACTGTTCAAGCAGTGATCTGGCAGCTAATAAACCAAAACTCAAGGCTTGGGGGAAGGCTAAAAGACATTGAGGCAGTCTTGAGGTATCTGAAAAACAAATGTCATTGAGCCTAACTTGAAATTAAGCACCATGCACTGCTCACTGAACACCCCCCCCCTCCCCCAGTGAAGAAACCTGTAATTATCAAGAGATGATGAGTTAGACTTGAAGTAAGCCCATCCAAAGATATTACTTTGCATGTAGTATGAAGTTTGCCTGGAGGGGCTGGCAGGAATCATGGCAGAGTTTGCACAAGTTTCAGTTTAGGGTTTTCATCAGTGGAAGCATGAAGCAGCTTGACTGAAGGTTCAGAAGCATTGGAATTATAATTCCTCAATGCTGTTTTGGGCACAACTACACAATACAGACACTTGTTTTATAAGCACCATGGAAAAAAGATCCAGGAAAACATCAAAGTATCCAAGACCACGTAAAGAAGGAACTTGTTAACTTGTTTGTTTCAGACAAAGAAGGCAAGCACCTCTCATTTTATAGAAGGAATAAAGGAGACAAAGAGAAGCCATTTACCTTACTTAATTTAGCAAGTGAATAGAAGTCATTTCCCCTTGGGTCATACTGCATTAGCAAGCCAACAAATAGATATTCATTCCTATTTATGCACCTTTTCCTATCCAGGATAAGAACTGCAGAAGATATTTGCAATCTGAGCATCAGGCAAGCTGTAGGCAAAGCCTGAGCAGGCAAAGTCTCTACTCATCACCCCAGAGGCAAAGCAATGTAAAGCAGGAAGTGTGCAACACAGGATAGAAGAGGGTAAGGGCAAAATTCGCATTCTTCATTAAGACAAGTTGGTGAAATTACCAGAACACTCAGATTTTCCTCCCATATTCAGCTTTTTTTATCCCAATAGCAAAAAAA
>VXAX01007885.1:49753-167416 GCA_013399835.1 Leptocoma aspasia | reverse complement strand
AAAAAAAAAAAAATTACAGTAAATAAATAATAACCAATTTTGGAGTCTCTTTTCAGGGCACTGTGAGGCATCATTTGAGGACAGGTGAGTGAAAGCTTGTAGGTTGGGGACAGAGTCACACAGGACACCTAAGTACCTACCACAGACACTGTTCTACTAATTGGTGCTTTATTGCCAAATATAATTTTCTGATGTTTTGACAAGCAAAATGCTTGCACTGACTAAATGGTACATTAAGCACCATGAAGTTTCAAATGTGTTGGTGACATAGTGAGCTGATGTGAAAGGGTTTGCTGCTCCTGTTCACTCCCAGCCCAGACAAGAGAATGGCTCACATTGCCTTTTGCAGTAAATCTGGCTGCCTCAACTCCCCTGGGAAGCCAGCTGGCAGCAAGGTGCTTCCCAGAGAAAGGCAGGTAAGGAGAGGGTTTGCTGCTCTGGGAAGGTTTCCAGAAGGAAGGATGGGGGAATATAAATAGGAAGGAAAAAACAAAAGGAGTTTTTAAAAAAGAGGCAAATATGATTTGTCTTCTTTCTAATGAGAAGAGCGAGGCACGAGCCGAATTCTCTGAAAATGATGAGTGTGTGGGTACTCCAAATCTTTTATTTTAATGGCTTGGATCCCCAGCAGACTGCACTAATTCATTGATACTTCAGAGAAACAGGGAAACAGCCATTTACTTAATGGCTCATGGATTAATTGAGTTCCAGACAGGCCTGGACAGTGGTCAGCAAACTTCCAGTACATCACCTACCAGCAGTACCTTTTCCTCAAGACCTTTGGAAATGGCAGTGTGCAGCTGAAAGCAGGTATTTCCTTCTCTGGGAACTGCAGGGATGCATGGGAATTCATACCATGGGGGGAATGGCAGACAGTAACGAGCAAGAGAGAAAAAATGGTAATTTTTATAAAGATAGTGTGTCATCCTGACTCACAGATGATTTAAAATACTTGGATTCTGTTTAAGGGACACTTTTCTCTAAATCACTTCCTTTATCACATTTCTTTTTGGGTTTTTTCTTTTTTTTTTTTTTACTCAGAGAAACAGGTCACTTCAGCTCTAAGCTAAGGCATAATGAACTCAGTAGCAGCCATCATCAGGAAACTACCTCTGACACATAACTTTTCTGATGTATCAAAAATTTATAAGATTTTTAGGCTAAGCCTGGAATTATTTTCTATTTTTCCTCACTTTACCATATATATTCAGTCATCTATATTCATATCCCTGTCTAGCCTATGAACTTGGAGAAACATAATGAGACAATTATTTAGGACACACTGGAGCTTTAGTTACTAATACCACCTGTACCAATATTAGATTTCTCTCCCTTACCTACCAATCCTCATGGAAATTGCAGGCACAAAGTTATAAATTGCTATATATTAATTTCCACCTTGATTGCATTGTGTATTGTTACCCTTAAACAGAAGGTGATATTAAAATGCCCATGTTGTATGGGAATATAAAATCATAAGCAAGACATTTATCACGTAAATGTAATTACTGTGATCTAGAAGGTTCTACCTGCAGAGTTAACACACCTATGTTAATTACCCAGCTCAAGTGCAGAAACTAAGGAGTTTGTCAGTGTGTTGAAATACAGGCAGACAAATAGCTGTGGAAGAAGAAAAAAAAAATAAAGTGGGGAGGGAAACTAGCCAGAGATTGCTCCTTCTTTGTCACTTTTTAAAGATGACAGAAACTGAGGTCATAAACCCATATTCCAGAGACATGAGAAGGTATCCCAGCACTGGGCATTCCCAGCTGTCCCTGCCTTCACATCACAGTTGTACCAACACACCAATTGTTTGTGTGTTTATATGAAAACCAGATCATGGAGTGGATTTGTATTTAAAATAACACCCAAAAAACCCCAAACAAACCAAGGCCAAACATATATATATATATATATATCCCATAAACACTCCCATTTGTTAAGAACAGGTCTACCCTACATGAACAGACTTTATGCCCAGTTAAGTCTTGTCTTTCTTCCCACAGCTGACACAGGAGCAGAAAGTCAGGTTCTGCTTTTGTCAGTGTTTGGGTAGTTGGGCAAAACCCTGACTGTGTGTTCTGATCTAGATCAAACCCATGCCACAGCCTGGCCTGATGTCGTGACTGGAAACATGGCTTAAGCTTAGGATGGAGGAAAACTTGGGGGGGGAAGATTGACAGAGGAGGAAAAGAGGTTTCACTTCCAACTAGCCCAGAGATAGTCAGTGAGGAGCAACATGTGCTTGGGGGGATAATTTAGATTTTTTAAGCCCTCATTATCTTGCCCAGGAGAGCTGGCTGCACTGGTAACAGTTTGGGCTGTGCAGAGAGTAATAAGTCATCATATAGGAAAGTTAACTGCTCATGGGATAGAGACTTTTAATGTTGACAGCCTTTGCTTTTACAAGGTATTTCCCACTGATGAATCCTAAACTGATAAAAAGGTTTTAAATTTAGCCCAAAGAGCTGAGTTTCTGGGTGTACTTGCCAGGGTCATCATGACTTTTAACACAAAAACAACGGCAATTTCCACACTCAGAAATTACAGAGGAGATTTTGATTTTTGTATTAGAGACAGATGGAAAGAGACGAGCTAGTTCCAAATCACAAACACACTCTCTGCTTATCTGTAATAATTCTCCTGAGCAAGGGAAAGACACCTTGCCAGAGACAGGTGCTGTGCTAAAATGCACAACTGTTCTTTTAATTTACATGTGCAGCTGCTAATGCCTTTGGTGCCAGGTTTGAATGTACAAATGCAAAATTCAGAGGTTTTAATTACGTCCCCACGTTTGAAAAGCAGGCTTTTCATACTCTTGAAATGAACCATGAACAGGTATCTGAGGCAGGGACTGGAAAGATGCTCAAAAGATACATTGCCCTGGAAAGGTTCACTGAAGAGCATCTGTATCCAGTGGAGATTTGCACTGGAGAGCTGCTGGTTTTCCATTCTCCTCAGGAATGGACCAGCTCAAAATGCCCACTCCCACTCTATTCAAAAGGCACTCATTTAATGAGTAGCAAACAGAAATGAGGGAATTCACATGTTCTCTGCCTGGATCTCAGGAATTGTGCAGGAATAATTCACATCTGTAGGGAATCAAGCTGCTTTAGTAATGCTTTTATCCCACCCATTTTAATGGCTTCAAGTCATTGTCTGCCACTGGAGTTAGAGATGTCTCAGGCTTTGCAGAAACTCAGGTTCATCATCTTCATGTCTCACTCAAACTTTCCTTCCTATTACCCTCTCCTATTTTGCCTGGTACAATAAAGCTTCAGTAATCCTTTGTCTCACATTTGGAGGGACAAGATGGCAGATGGTGGTGGGACCAAAAAAAAAAAAAAAACCAGAAGAAATATTTGAAATCCTCTTTATTCCTCTCTGAAGGAAGCTCAGGACTACCCTGATTGAAGAATTAGAACAGGAGTTTTCTGAAACACACGAAGAAACACTGTGATATACAACTTTTAAGCTCTGAAGAATTGTTTTCCTCATAGGGCTTCTTTGCAAAGGAGCACAAAGAAAATTTCATATTGTCTACTCAGTCTCCAACTAAAAGGTTTTCAAAATCTTCCTGTTTTGCAAAAAGCCTTTCTAGGTCCCAGAGGAACTAAAGGAAGCTAATGAAAAGTAAGGGTTTACAACTTTTTAGTCTGAGATTTTATGAAGTGGGTGGAAAGATGGGCAGCAGTGCTTAACCCTTTCTTCTAAATCCTTGGCTGGTCAGAGGAGAATTACCTGCCTCATCCTTCTGCATCTTTGTTCCAACATTTTTTTTGCAATATAATGAGAATTATCTGCTTCAGACATATTCAGGTTGCACCTAAAGAAAAAGCTTTGGGTTTTTTGGTTAGTTTTTGTTGTTGTTGTTGTTTTTTGGGTTTTTTGGGTTTTTTTTTTATGTCTGTTGAAGTCTCTTACCAAAAGCCAAAAATGCAGATTGTTGGTGAAATTTGGTTGTCACAATTTAAAAAATTTACAACCTCTCATTGGGATGGATCATATTAATTTGATACCAGCCTCTTTCTTGTTTTCTGGGTAAGAGGGTGAAGTAACCTCCCAGATAAAGTCAACAATAAGAAAAATGTAGGAAGATAAATCATGCAGTTCCTCTGGCTTATTTGAAGATGTGATGAAATAAAGGTGAGAACAACTAAGGACTTCAAGTTTTAGCCTAGCAAATTTTTCTGCTGCATCATTTTCCATTTGGACTCAGCAAGAGCAAAATTGCCTATTGATTAGTAGATATCCAGTATACAGGATTCAATAGGTGCTTTTGCATATGCTGAGTCCTGAAGGCAGAAAACTGAGCTAACAAAATAGAAATTAACACTGCCTTTCCCTACAGAGGCTTCCACAGCTTTCTCCAGAGAAATTGCTGTCTGAACATAGAACAGCTCTGAATTCCATCAGGAAAGAAAAGCACCCAAGACAGGCATGTAATAAATTATATGGAATTATTAGCAAAAGTTGTGAGATTGTGGCTTGTTTTTCTTGCAACACCTTTTTGTGGCATCAGCTAGTATCAGGCATATCTGGACTGAGCAATATTTAGGAAAGCAAAAGAGAATTCTAGCCTTCAATTACTTTAAACTAAAATAGACAAGACAGGAAAAAAAGATGACTAAAAGAAGTCTCCTTACCACCCGTTAAAGACAGGGTGCTGAAGTGAAGGCCCAGCGAATTTACAATCGATTTAGACTACAGGGAAAAAATGGAAAATATTAAAATAAACCAAAACATTGGTCCTGCATTTCAAAGGAAGTGAGGGAAGCAAACCAAGAGCTTATCCCTGACAACGAAGAGAAGCAGATGGAGAAGTTGTGTTTTAACTGTCCACTTTTCTGTGGGGAGACTACTGGGATGGGTTGGCAAAATGAGAACCATATACTAATCAGTTTCAATTAATGAAGAATCTCATTCAATCACACCAATTTCTTTCCACAGCACTGTACTCCTGTAGCTTCAATGTATGGATATTTGTCTCTCTTGTAGAAAATAAAATGTTTATAAAACAGAGAGCAGGTTATTGTTAATCCCTTAATGGAGATGGATGCTTTATTTTAATACTTCAGAAGGTCTACAGGCCTCTTGAGTGTCTTAGAATAAAAATCATGTGAAGCATTTCATAACCTCTCCCTGTCTACTATTGATAGAAATGAAGGCTTTGGGAGAGCTGTTAATGTCTCTAACACAAAACTGCAGTCTTTGCACAGGGAAATGAAGATATTATAGCTCAAATCTTCAGACACTAAATTGCTTTACAGCACACCTGAAAGGACAGGATAGTTTCATTTTATTCTGGTAATTACATGTGGATCTTTTCTCTACATTGTTTTATTTTTAGGATCTTAAACTTCTCCCTTCACGGAGTGGACCCTTTAAAAAGCAGGATTCTTCAGTCTTAAAAATAGTTGCAATCTACACAGATTTCATAAAAATCATCAACTTCCTCATTTATTTCCTACTCTTTTAAGTAAGCCTTATTCACAGTTCATGGCCTTGATCTCCAGTGTAGACAGGAGACTGTGACATCTAGAACACAAGGGATCAGTCAGCATGGCAGGACCTTGATTGTTCTCAAAACCACAAGATATGTAATCAGTGCAGGTCTCACAGTGTTTGCTGGGCAAAAAGGATGGAAGTGTTTGATGGCACTTTCATCTTGTGATCTGCCCCAGGCAGCCCACGGTGGTAACCCCACATGCACTCAGGTAAGAAACCAAATAAAGTGGGGAAAGACAACAACTACTGATGGTGACACACCATAAAGGCACAGGGGATTTGTCAATTTGTAGAACATTGTCTGGAAATTACACTCCCTCCACAGGGCTGCTAAATTCCAGCCTTAGTGCTTCCTTGCAAGACGTGACAAGAGTGCAGAGAGAAAATATTTCATTTAGTGATAGCAGAAGTCATAAAAAGCTTCAGAGAGACTGAAACGATAATGGTGACCTGACTCCACAGGGAGGACACAGGAAAGAAGAACACAGTGTGCACTATGCAGAAGAAATTCTCTCATGAAAAACCCAGGGAGCTGGAAACAGAAGGAGATAAAGTGTATTTCTGAACTCAGAATTGCCTGTGTGCCGGTGCTTTCAGTCAGTCTGCCTTGTTCTCCATACTGCCAGACTCAATATTCATTTTCAGAGAGCCACTGTAGTGAATACTCTGGTCACACATGCACAGAGAATGTGAACATTTAGTGCACAGCCCATACTGGAAGAAAAGGACAAAGAGGAAATACAGATGGGTAAGTGGTATTTCCATCTTTATTACTGTTCTGAGAAAAGTTTCTGTGTCTCCTAGATAACAAGGAAGCTTCAAATTGGAGAGTGTTTTTCTTCTTTGAGGGAATATTAGCTTCAGTTTGTGGCTAAAATTACATGGGGTACCTAAAAAACATCAGGCACTGTCTATGCATTGTTCCAGATAGTTTCTGTAGAACCAAAAAACCCCTTCTGATGTGTTAACTTCTGATGAGCACAGGTAAATGTGAATCACTCTGCATGACCACAGCTTACACAGGTTGTATTACAGAGGAAGAATTGTTTCTGACTTCCAAATATGGCAAGGATCTTTTCATTTTGCAATTGCCATAACAACACTGATGTCCACATACCTATGGCCCCTGTAGCTCATCTGGTAGCTCTCACATACAATATAGTCAGTTTTCATCTGTGAAGGTCCATTATAAATGTTAAGAGAGAGTGTTATCCTAGTAATCTAGAGAATACATACTATAATATTATTCTTTGTAATCATCTTGACAGCTTCACCTTCATATTCAATATTGAGCAATTAAAAGTGAGTAGAGTTTTGGATTTGGGTATTTTCTCTATGGATCTATTTGCTAAATAAAATCCTGAAAAAATGAAAATCAGAGCTTAAAATCTCAAGTCCTGTCCTCAGTTTCCTGTTTGTGCTTTCCTTATGCACCTCTCCTTTATACAGAATAATCATTACTGTGAATATCTTAAGGATGTGAAGACAACAATAAGAATCTATCCCAGAACATATGGGTTCATTTTGGCATCCAAATTCTTACATAACATTACATTATTTGTTATTTGTGTTTGGACACCTGTCTCCTTTCCTTAATAATCCAGCATAAGAAAAAATGCAAGTTCAGAGACAGTGAAGCTCTTCAAGCAACTTGTCTTCAGTGGTGATGTATGAATACTGAGATGCTAATTTACCAATATCTGATGCACTACAGGACATTTTCCTTGCCCAACCAAGTAGTGTGAACTAACATTTGAATGCCTCTAAGATGTTATAAGCATAGAGATAAGATTTTCTAATGGGGTGAACAGAGAGCGTTAAAGATATGGATGGGATACAGGGAAAATAAAGAGAAAGGGAAGGGGTAATGAGATAGAAAAGCAATATGGCAAGAACTACCAGGTTGATGAAAAAGGAGAGTGGAGATTCATGCAGAAGTTATGCTCAGGGAACTGCAAGTGGAGATGAAACAAATGAATTTGATGCTAAATTCAGAAGGAAGCAATAGTGTGGAGATGCTGTGATATGGCCTAGGAAGGATTTCCAAAAAATTAGCAGCCACCACTTTGGTGATAGACTGGAAAGAATTTAGAAGAGATATACTCCATATACTTTCATCTCTCCAAGCACCATTCCACTGAACAGCAGGACACTTCCACCTTTCCCAGACTACTGGTGATGATTTCCATAACCTCCCTAGGGCTTCAGTGTAAAAGCCCTTCTAATATTAATAATAGGGCACCACCTCCACAGACCCAGCCCTCCTCCCAAAAAGCTCCTGAAATATATTCCTTTCCCTTTTAAACATGGCACCTGGACCTTGCTGGGTGTGAACTTCACATGTTTGGTTCTGGGCTTTTCTCTGTCAAGATTCTAAATTGCTTTTGTAGCTGAGTTGGTATAAACTGATACAAACAGAAAGTGCTTTATGGGATTTGCTGTAACTCCTGTCTACTGTGGGAATTAGGAGGACTGGGTAGAAGTAACTGTGATGAAAGATGTATGAGAGATTATTTTAGTGGGAGCTGAAGAGGGATGTGCTTTCAGCTATGTTGCAGTGAAAGAACTAGCTGCATTTAATGACTTGATTTATGACCTATAGATAAAGCAAGACTCACAGTGAAGAAAAAGAAGTTTTTCAGCCTGGGTGGCAAGGATATGAATGTTGGCACTGACAGCTAAGTGTGAAAAGTTTTAACACAAATAAGCTCAGTGAATGGTCTTTGTGCCTTTCTGGACCTGGACCACTCTCATATGGTTAGTGAGCCCTTACAGTCTTTGCTTTAGGTTGTTTGCAATGGATTAATCTGTGCAGAATGATGGAATCTTCAAGTTCCTTCAAACAGAAGCATCTTTAAAGTAATGGCTGTATTAATCCCTCAAGTGCTTTCTTACCCTCTTGCTGTCATTCCATTAAATGAAGAGGCCACATGACATCTCTGTACTTGATGTCTCTGTGGAGTGTGCAAATGTTCTGTTAGAGCCAAATCAGTACTTCTCATCTGCAAATTAAGAGCATACTGAAAGTTTCTTAGCTAAGATCCTACTATTCATATTCGAAGTAACTATTTCTTCAAAATCTATATTCCTCAGGAAAAGAAAAGGAATGAAATTTTAAATATAGAAATAATGTAGGAGAAGTTTGCTCGGGATTTTTTTAAGCATTGAGGCTAAAGGCTCACAGAAAACATTGTGTTCAAGATTCCAGAGAATATTTCTGCTGTTATCAGAGAGATTTGCAATACGATTACAATAACAGATTCTTATTAAAGAATTAACTCAATTTCATAGCAAAAGATGATCTTTGACCCCACTGAATGTATCACCGAAGCAAACAGAGTGAGGCAATACTTCCTTTAAAAAGAGAAGGAACAAAGCTGAGGACAGACTCAAGATACAGTTTCTAAAGGAAGCCAACAGGATGTAGATGCCCCACTCCCAGATGAGTTCTGATGACTTGGGTGCAGAACCTGTCCCTCCCATAGCTTGATCTGTGCCTGCAATTGGAGCCTCTCATACCTTTTCTGTTGCCCCCAGTGATCAAAGTGTGCTGCAAAAGCATGTGAACATGCTGACAGTCATTTATCTGGGTCAGCCTTTGATTTCAACATAACAGAAATCAACCATCACACACTGGGGTTATGACTAGAATGTATGAGAGAAGAAAATAAATATGAAGACAGCGTCCCCAGCTTCCTTCTTTCAAAGTGGACTGCTGTGTTTGGATGATGGACAGTGGGGGATCTAAAGTGTGCTGTTTGGTTTTAATATTTTTCCTGTGAAATCTTAACTCCCTCAAGGTTATACAAGCCTGTGTCTTCTGACCTTAATTAGAAGACACACCTATTTGTAAGCTAATGAAGTTTTTTCACCTTTTTTAGTGAGATTTCCTAATGTATCAGGTAATATCATGATTTTGACTTGAATGCTAAACTACTTAGGTTTTACTGAAGTATATATACCATGAAGGTCACTGACTGACCTGGACAACAAAGATGGGGAACTTTTAATGCAGCTGTTCCTCATTTTTACACCTTGCAACATTGTTAGGAGTCTTTGGATCTAAACCCACTTTGTGCAATCTGGCTACTCATCTAGAGAGTGCTAGTTGTCCTAAGGCTGGTAGAAATGACAGTGGAAAGATATTTACCTAGATGTGGGAGTCCCATCCAAGTTAAACATTATTTGGCAGTTTTAAAATGCTAGGGTCTGTATCATCACTGTACAAATCCTCTAAAAATGGAAAGCTGGTGTTACTTGCTTTTTGTTAATAGTCTGAAATATCTTCTTCAACTAAACTACTTAAAATATGCTGAAAATACACGTATGACTTGTGTTGCACAATGGACTTTGGAGAACATATTGGTCAGGTTTTAGGGTTTTGAGGGGTAATTCAAATCTTTGTGTCTTTCTTCTAATGGCCAAAGCCATTTCACCTTCTCCATGGAATTTATCATCTTTTGTTGTGCTTCCTTGAGTACTTCATCTACACTTTGACTGAAATAGAGCAGGTTCCAGAACCATAGAGACATGCTGAAAGAGAGAGAAGATAAAAAGTCTGGACCCACAGCATTACTATAAAAAGTTGTGGGGATAGAGAGATTTGGTTCTGTACTAGAACATCTTTTCTTGTGGAAATAATTAATGGAAAGGAGACACACATTTTACAGTTTGAAAAACACTCTGCTGGATGCTTTTAATTCCTCTGTATTTAGGATCTTTCTGCTTGCCTCCTAACTGTATTTTTCCTTCAAAATAGTTATTGCAATGTCAGGAATACTAAGAGCTACTACTCTTCTATGCCATTGTTGTTTGGTTTTTTCCTATTCAAACTCTGGATGAACTTCAGCAACTCCTTCCATCTCCGCAGGTTCCTGTACATCTGCAGAATTACCTTAAATTCCTGCATCAAGTGCTTTGAGATCTATGCAAGAAAAGCACTGTGCAAGATCTAGTTGTCATGACTGCAGAAATCCAAGTAGAATTATTTTCAGGGGCTATGAGGTATAATTAAGTAAAAAGAGCTCAAGGGTACTAATCCAACTTGTAAATAGAATACTCGACAAAGCCAAATACTTTGTGTCCAAGGGAAAAAAAAAGCCCAGATCATTGTCCTCCCCAGCACAAGAACATTATTATTTGTTCTGCAATACAGTTTCCTTAGACACTGTGGTTTGCCTTCATTGTATAAGGCAAACAATAGAAGTGCATTGAAGCAAAAGCTGGCAAGCTGTAGTGTCCTGTAAGAATCACACTCTTTACAAGGTCTGTGGGTTCAGGTGGGTGAAATAAGTGCCCTCTCTGCTTTTATTTTTCACTCAACATTAGCAAAATATAGTATGCAAAGAGCAGGTCCAGCAGTGGTGTATTTTGTACCCATTTTTTCACTTTTAAGATTTTTTTTTATGGATGCTGGACTGCTGCCTTTGGCCATGGCAAGAATAACCAATACTTTAAAAGAGAGATTTTTTTTTACAAGGTTATTGAATTGGCATTGAACACAGAGTTATTTCTAGGTGATATATTAAGAAGACAACATTGAAAGTAGAACCGAAGGAGTAGATGATCAGACTATTTTTGGGCATGGAGGAGGAAGAGGAATTCCTCCACTCCCAGTTTAGTATTTGTTTTATAGAAGAAGCCATGATCTTTAACATGACCCCCTACAAAAGGTGAGGATTATGAGAGAACCTTCCCTGAAGGATAACATAGAAATTATTAAAAAAAAAAAAAAAAGAAGAATTCCTCAAGAAAGGTTTTTCTTCCTCTGAGTTCAAGTACCATCTTTTTCCAGGGTCCACACAATCCTATCCTCTTTGAGCAAAGCCAGTGTGAGCTTTGGGAGTGCTCGTGTCTTAAAGAGCCTTTAATGTTGAGGCATCCTAAGAACCTTGGGACAACTGGTCAAGGGATCTGAAAAAAAAGTTGTGTTCCCTTCTGTCCTGCCAGTTGCAGGGAATGATGGGGCAAGAAACAGGAAAATCATGTAGATGAACATCTGGTTTCAAGCCAGGTGTTGCAAGCAGATTTTTTTTTTTTTTTAGTTTTTGATCATGGGACATTTTATACAACATAAACTCTCATTCCAGTTGGAAAACACCATATTAGAGGAGATAAAATCTCCTATCTTCACATGTCCTGACCACCTTCCCAGATGTGAATGTGTTATGGAGTTCAGGGTCTACAGTGAAGATTGAAAGCTTTGGGATTTCTGCAAAACATCTCTTTATGGGACTGAATTATATCAGTGTGGGGCTGAATAAAGATAAAATTTAAAAACACTTTAAGGGCTGCTCTTTATCCAACCTTACTTGTCAGGAAGTCACCATGGGAAGAAAAAGAAGCCTCCTTAAGGGAATAAATGAGAAAGAAGTTGGGTGCATTAGCAATACCAGAATATGTACAGGCACTTGTGTCCACTGAGATAAGACATTTTAGAAAAGCCTGCTCCAGGAAGTATATTCATAATGAACAGATAACAGGGACTTAGAGTCACAGAATTTCATCTCAGTAAGGAAGAGGCCATGAGCTACTGCATAAAAGAGTCTTGGAGGGCATGAATAGTGTAAAGCTTGTGAAAGGATTAAGCCAGGGAGGTAAGAACCCATTCCTACCCTGGTAGTTCTCTTGTCAGTGTTTCCTCTTGCTGTACAACTGTACATATACAGCTGAATTCCTGGTCTTGCTTGGGACCTTCTGATATCACTGTAAAAAAACAGCAAAATAGGCTCATGCTGAGTCAAACTGTACTGCATAAATAATGTACAGGCCATGCACCAGAATTCAGTAGTATTCAGATAAAATAATGACCAGAGATTGAAGCTCAAGGTTGCAGTGAGGATGACAAATGCAAACAATGATCACCTGATGAGAAAAGGGGACCTTGCTGGACTTAATTGATGAGACCCTTCAGCATCCCAGTTTGAAAGATAAAAGGTTGCTCTATAAGGAGAAGCAGAATCCAGCAGTGAAGAAAAGCAGCTGACTGGAAACAGGTAGGAAGCATAATGCTATTGGATTAATTTTCTTTTTCAAATGTCCACCCTACAGGAACTTCTTCTGCTGCTTCAGATGAAAAGGGGAACATAGAAGTGACAACAGGCTTAAAGTTTGATAAATGTAAATATCTATTTAAATACAAGGAGTGTTTCTCCTGTTTCTTAGCCCTGCTCCTACTCTTGGTATACAGTTGAATAGTGCTGTTTGTCATCTGCCATTCATATTTGTCATCACGTGGTCATGTCCAGCAGAAAACTGTAAGCAGAGCACTCAAAACTGAACAATGGATTGTTGTGAGGACTTTGGAAGTCCACACTGCAGTGCAAAAAGGCAAAACAAAGCTTGCTGGTCCGCATAGACAAATGAAGGGTCTCCAGATGCCAGTACAGCACTGACTTGAGTTCAGCAATACACTTTATTCAGTGGCTCATCATTTCTTGTTGATGAACTGGAAGGTAGTGCACACGTGGGGCTGAGAGACACTGGGACAGCCAACAAGCATAGCAGATTTGCTGTGTTTTGTTTTCCTTTTTCTCCTCAGCACTGCATCATTGGGAGCAGTGAATGTGTACAAACAAGTGAAGCTGGGCAGAAAACAGATGTTTTCCACACAATCAGTTCACAAATAATGAGACAGCTCCCATGCATGCTGTTAGCACTCCCCCCCTACTATTTTCTGTGGAGTACAATGGGAGAGAGACAATGGAGAAAAGACAAACGTAAACTATTCTGTTCCTGCAAAAGTGCAAAAAATTTCACCCCAAGCAAGGGAGTCTTTCTAGAAATTCAGAAAGTTTCACCACCCAAAGGGGCAGGATGGATCAAAGGAACATAACAGCACATAAATATTTTACTAATACCTGCCAAGCAGTTACCACAGATATAAAGGATCCAACAGTTTCTTTGTTTTTGTGAAGGATAGTTGGTAAACAGAAGATATTGATCAAATATTCAGCAAATATGTGCATCCAAACTATTCTCCTCAGGTTGAGTTTCAGAACAGGTTCTCACTAAGCTCTCCACCATGACACACATCAGCAGTGCTACAAGCTGAGGTGACATAAAAGTCAGGAACATCTGTTACAAATCCTGACAACCTCTGCTATTTACTTATAGTTAATTACAGTGTTAATTCCAAAGGAGGCCTTTCTCTTTTACTTTTTTTTTTAAAGGAGATATTAGTTATCACCCTGAAGATATACAAAGATAAATAGATTTTTAAAAATCTATATTGTCTCATCTCATCAGGGGGAGGCTATAAACAACCAAAATACCATTGACTGGTGTAATTTCCTGCTGAAGCCTGGTGTGTTTCTCCATTGCAGCTCAAGACTATACAGCAGGCTACAGTCTGCCTTTTCAGGCTGAATACAAGAAAAAAGTGTTGCCAGTACAAAGTTATTATATAGATTCCAGGCCCAGACTGGTTTTCTTCTCATGGTAATCAAAGTAGTAGACAAGCTCCTGCCACTGAAGACATTTTCATTTCCATTCTTCTGGTCATTAGGAAGGTGATAATAGCAATGCTTGCACACATGAATGACACGTTCATTAGAGGACAGGAGAAGAGCTATTTCTCTGCAGGACAGAACTTGGATAAGTGTGAAGGGTGAGGTCTTAGCAGACTCTGGGTAATTGGATCACTAGTGGTGAACTGGCAGATAATTTAACAGGAAGCAGGACAAATAAAATAAGGTTGTATTGGCAAAGAATTATCCTACTGCAATAGAAGGTGTTGGTGACATAGACGACCTTAAAAGAGACTGAAATTTTTGTACCAATGAAGTAATCTTTCTCTTTCAGAAAATGTGGTAACACCTGGTTCTCAGGGAATGTTTTATTTAGGGCTCCCTTTCTGTACTGATAGAGACTTTCAGGACAGCCTTCAGTTCTGGAGGTTTCAAGTTTAGAAAAGCAAAATGTAGGAGAGAAATACTACCTTCTTTAAGGTTTAAAAGAAAGTCAGTGTGTTTATCATTGTGCCAGGCTGACAATTGTTCTGCAACTTTAAAGCATTAGAAAGAAAAATATCACCTATCTTTGCAGTTAGATATTTCCTTTGGGTGTACTGAAGTGAGAAGTGCATAAGGCAATACTGTTTTTTGTGCAAATTGACTGTCTTTAGAATGTAAATTCCTACCAAAAGTGGGTGCCTTTGCTTTTCCTCAAAGATGAAGCAGAAGAAACATGAGTAAAATGAGAATCAAGATATGCAGATCCATGTAACAGCAAAATGCTTCATGATCCTTTCAGAATTCCCACTTACTGAGAATCAGAATTTTTAAAAAATCAGCTTTTGTGTCACAGAAATAATATTTTAAAACCTAGGGTTTGATAATAACCGGACTTAAGGCAGTCTTATGAGCATAGCAATTCTGCAGGGCTTGTGGATTACTCCCACAAGCAGGTCCCTTGTCTCCCCAGTGACTTCTCTACAGTTCTTCCTTCCCTAAGATTTGTTAAGCCAGCATTGAGTGTATTGATAGCAGGACTCAGGCATGATTCCAGCCTGCACGTTTGCTGCCAACCCACAGTTACAGGCACCACACAAAGCAGCAAGTGTCAGACCCCAAGCATCACTAAAGAACAGCCCAAAACCTTGGAGCAAGAACAGATCACCAGCAAAACTTGCCATTTCAGTATTTATGAGGCTGAAAAGCAGCACTTTATGCTTGTAAGCAGACCAAACATGAAATGCTAAATTGCAGCTAGGATGAAGCAGAGGCTGTGGTTTCAGCTGTGGGACAGGGAGCCACACTCTCCCATCTGCTGGCCACTCACCGTGCTCTCATCAGGCCTGTAACTGGTTTGGGGAGCAAAACCAATCTTCATCCTCCTATGCTGGATGAACACAACTGGCTCTGGCTTGTCTCTGGCACCAAATTCAAATGCTGTCATTTCATTGTGGAAAGGGCACTGTGCTGGCCCAAGGAAGAAATATGTTTTATATATACAGCACCAAAGCTGGGCTCTGATTCTTTGCCATCCAAATGAATCTGCTTGAACAGGCTCAAATTAGGACTGCATGAAAGGCTACACTGAAAATATTTTTGTCAGAAATAGCTTTGTCAGTTTAAACAAACTCCTATTTGAACAATCATATAATTTTAGTTGAATATTTTCACCAGGAGAAGATAAGGAAATCATTCTGTTTCCAGTTCCTGGTAGGGTTGCATCGTGAACAAATCACAGGACATGAAGGAGCAAGAAAAGAGGCACAAGAGTCTTGAGACAAACTTGACTGAAGGGCTGAAGCTTTTCAGCTGAACTAACATCAGTCTGCAAGTAAATGCAACCTCTTTGCTGTTTGAATTTTCTATTGCACTTTTCTTTTTTTAACTTTTGCTGTGATTTGGAGAAGGAAAAAAAAATTCAATGCCAACATGCTGGAATTTTCTTCAATGTTAATAAGTGTACAGGTTCCTGGGACAAAATGAATAACATTATGTGTTTTTGCCCCAGGCTGCCTCAAAATGTACTTTCTCCACCAGATCTCATTTTCCCAGGCACAGACACCTAAAGGCTGTGCAGAGGGCAAAGAAATGACACCATGAAGGGAGCACCCCTTTACTTTCTCCATGTCCTAGCAGAGAATGCACATAAGATTTGCCTCCTTACCAAAGAGGACACCATTCTCTTGCTCAACAGGAATGTCACTGGATTTTCTTTCCTTCTCCAGGAGTCCTTTTCCCAAGCTTCAGCTATTTCTGCTGGATTTGTGAGGAGTGTCAGAGCTATGCAGTGACCATAAAGGTTAATACAGCAAAGTCTCTGTGGCATCAAGCACAGAGTTGGTGCTTGATTTCATTTCATTTCAGAGACCCGTTTGCTTCAGCTGCAGAGGTAATGAAGGATGGACAGGTGACAAGTCACTCAATCCTACTGTGTCCATCCTGGATGAGAACAGGCTGTGGACAAACTGATTTTCCCTGTTTCTCCAACGTGCCAGAGGAGGAGCAGATTTTATGCTACAAAGTAATGTCACTGTTAAATTCTGAACCAGATGGGGAGGAGCAGATTGCTGACTGCCCTGCAGACCTGTATTGCTCTCTTTCAGACTATATTGCCAGCCTTTGTACAATAAAGACTATTTGCTCAGATGAGCATACCATCTCTTTATTGGTTAATATACAAAACCCGAGAAGAACTAGGAATTAATACTTTTGGTAACTAGGTAAGATTTGGCTCTGTGTAGAAGGCAGAAACTTTAAAAAACTTCCCCTTTATATAATTCTTAATGTTCTGAAAAATTCAATACTCAGTCAGCACCTATTAGTGTGTAGATAAATTACCACCCTCTTCTTCTCTCTGAGCCTTGCAATCACGCAGAAATACACAATTTACTTCCATGTATGTTCTTAGAGATTGTACAGTGAACAAACTAGGGAACAATCACTGCTGTTCTTTGTAAATAATGTAAAACATTACCAGAGTGCATGCAATCTTATAGATCTGGTAGACATAATTATTTGGAGCTTAATTACACTTAATTTTTTTTTTCATTAGTGATTCAAATAGCAAGAGAAGAACTGCACTTTCGTGAAATTTGCTAACAGTGTCACAGTAACAACACTGCTAAGGTTTGGCATATTGCAAAAACCAGTGCTTGACCTTTTTAATAGAAATGAAGTGAAATGCAACATGCAAGGCCAGATGCAGAAAGGCTTATACCAAGAACTTCTGCTACAAGCTGAAGAGAAGAGAGACAAGCTACAAGAGAAGAGAGGAACCTTGGAACTCGGGTTGGTGAAGGCCTGACTCTACCCCAATGTGAGGTGGCGCAGAAGAGAGCAAATTCAGCCTGCAAATACTGAAGGTAGAGAGTGTTTAGTGAGGGAGCTTCACAGGGAAAGGGCTGACACTGATGTGGAATGAGTTTGGTCACCTGCCCAGAAAGGTTCAGGATGAAGTCTGTGGGATGAGCAGAAGGAAAGTTCTACTCTGTCAGAATAAACATGGAGAGCTCAGACTTTAACCTTATCAGACTGGAAGGTAACAAAGGATATGACTGCTCATTTTAAGTGCAGTGTATGCTAAAAACAAATGAAAAAGGGAGGGTCATTTGAACTAAAGAAATTTGCTAGCAAAAAACCAGATCAGGATAAACCCACAAGTACATCCATGTTCCTTTTAAAGTGTACAAGAGGGATGAGCTTCAGGGTTCCTTTTTTCAGTACAAAAGGGATGAGCTTCAGGAACAATATCCCTGCATGAGCAGGGCAGGAAAACACTTTATTCTTTCAGAAGTGGAGAGAATAACTCTGGCTCCAGCTGCCTGGCCAGGAGGGACTGGAGTTCTAGACCCAATCCGAAAAGGATGACTGAGGTTTCACTTTGGCTCCACACCCTTTCACAGCCAGCACTGAACACTGTCTGTGGCAGCAATGGTACAGCTGGATTCACAGTCCTACACAGATGATCAGTGACTGCAGGGTTTCTTCCAATATAAACTTAATCCAAATAAATGTGTGCATATGGCTGAATTTCTCTCCTTTGCAGGAACACATGATATAAAGTTTACACTGATTCTTTGCTTTGATGCCAGCTGTGGGAGAAGCTGCTTTACTTGGTATAGCATGACATTAGAATGTGTCTAATGTGCCACTAGAGTGTGCCTAGTAAAACATCATAATCACAGGTACAAATTAATGAGCGAATTTCAACTACTGGTGCTAATTTACAGCAGTAGAATATTATGTCCTGTCACTGCCTTTGATTCAACACCCCAAGGAGCCCTAAACAAGCATTTGCTGCACTGCTGAATTTCTCCATCTGGAAACAGCCTGGTCACTGCTGCAACCTAAACAAGCAATACACAGGTGAACATTCAGCTGTGTTTACCTTTACACTTCCTGATGCCCATTATTCTAATTCAGAACAACTGGTGGCATTTTTTGCCTGGAAAGTTCTTAATTAGAAGAGCTTTAGTTAATGATTGTTGTGAATAAAGAGCAATAACAACAAAGGGCAAATCATACCTGAAAATTTGGTGGCTTTCTATGGTGGGGTTACAACACAGATGGGCAAGGGAAGAGCAATTGACAGACTATCTGGACCTAGGGTATACATAGGATATATAGGAAACATAGGATCTTATTTACCCTAAGTGTCTTTCTACTCACAATCTCGTTTTTGGGGTAACGTAAAAAACAAAAATTACTTTTCTTAGTAAGAATAAAAGGAAGTTGTTCAATAGCAAATAATTGCAAGTTGACTCATCTTGAGAACAAGGTTTTTACCCTTTCTTTAGCAAGGAGATACAGTCATGCATGAAGCATTTCCGTTTGAACCAAAATAACAGGAAAATATACATCTAAAAAGCCTCCTTCAAAGGCATTTATTTCTGATCATGAATAACATCTTTGCACTATTTAAATCAGTATCAGGATTTCTGATTTGCTTATATAGCACAATTACTGTTTGAAAACTTTTGTGCTTGGATGACATCCAAGTTGTTTATTCACAGCATGACATTTATTTAGGAATAGAATTGGACAAAGAGCAGCACTATCTAGTGTATTCCTCTTGGACTGTCAGATCCTCTTTTTAAAAATTATCTGGAAATTATATTCTAATCCTTTAAATATTGTGCTTTGTAATGCAAAACTGTGAATTCAGATGGTGTTCTACTGTGTCTTCAATGAAAAACAGCCATTGCCATTCACACAGACCTGCTTTACAGATAAATTCAAGGAGAGAAAATAAGAATAATCCCATAAGGTTTTCCTTCCAAAGTCAGTCCTAAACACATCCTCAAAAGAAGAAATGGGAAAATGTACTGCATTGGATAATATTTTGTGGCAGCTATTCTTCAAGGAATGCAGCTCTGTTCTCTTACATGTTCTAATGTAAAAATCTCAAACCTATGAGCCATTTACCAGTACTATACAGATCTTCTCATACCTATTAAAAGAATTTTGTCTTTTTACATTTAACTTCACAACTTCTATATGGCTTCCTGCTTCCCAAAGATTAGGATCATCTATTTGGATGCTTTCTCTCATTTCTCAGCATGTTAAATTCTTGTTCCAGTCTTTGATTCTGACTAGTTGTTTAGTTATTCCAGAGACATATTTTGCTTTCTTCCAAAGTTATTATAAATATAACTTCACTCTTCAAGGAAGTCAGTCTCATCATATTACATTTTATTTCTATATGAATACAGCAACAATTAAGCATACACCAAAATTGTTACTTAAAATGTGATTATAGCAAGCAGAGGCATTGTAGAAACCAGCATCATCCTACTCAATATATTGTCTCCCTCTGCGGTTCTTTGAATTTTATTTGGGTTTTTTTTTTTAGTGATAACTGTAATGATGATTTTACTACTTTTATCATTGCAGAGCCAATACAGCCATGGAAGGCTGAGCTGGATTCAGTTTTGGTTCACACATCATTAATAAACCTGACAGCTCAGATCTGATTGCAGGACTTCTATTTCTGATGATGGAGAAAGAATGCAGTTCAATTTTCCACTGTGGTTTGGATTTTCAACACCAGCATTTAGAAACATTAGGATTTGTCGTATAAGATCAGCAACGTTGACACAGAAGACTTTGAGAAAAGAAGCACTTGTGAAGAACAACACTTCTCAGTTTCTTTTGTCCTTCTTAATCAATTTAAAATGTTTTTTAATAAAGCCTTTGTATAGGTTGGATCACTATTTTTTAGGTAGGAATTGTGACAGAATTGATCAGATATGTCAAAGGCAGAAAGCTGGAGAGACTCCAGCTGACAAGTTATTTCTGTAATTTCTGGCTTTTTGTGTGGAATCCATGGGAAGCACAGAGTTTTGGCATTACAAGCCACTGTTAGGTCTCTCAGATACATTACTAGTCCTCTTTCATTATTAGGTATGTGAAAGGGTACTGTGAATCAGGTAAAAAGGCTCATGTTGTGTCTTGCTTTAGCTAAGGGACAGGAGGAGCATGGCAGGGAAAAAAGAAGGGCAAATTACTGCAAAAGGTGGAACTGATGCCTTGTGGAGGTATAGACCTAGAACAGAGGCTGGACAGAGTTAAAGAATAAAGTAGGGATTTGTTAGGAGTCCTCAATGGATCCACCTTGGGCAGCACAAGAGCCCAGCCAGGTTTACACCCAAGAGGAACCAAAATGGTCACAAAATGGACAACTGGTCACAGGGTGTCACACTTTTCTAAGTTTTGGTCCATTAGCATATTGAAGTTAATTGTTCGATTATAGATTTAGCCCATGAAGTCCCATCTTTCTTGGTTTTCTCTCTTCTGTCCACCACTGTTTATGGTCTTGGGCCTGAGATCTGGATCATTTGTCCTTGGTCCCCAGCTAGAGAAGGAATTGTTTTGTCTGCCTACTCTGTGAAGAGAGCTTACTATCCCCTAATGTGAAGCCCAGAACTACACACTAAAGCAGTACAGAATCTGAAAAATATAAAAGCTAAAACCTGAGGCATCAGAAGAGTTTACAGAAACGTAGATTTGTGATCACAGTGGAGGATACAAAGGGATGAGGACTCAGCACATCAGTAACTCTCTTAATTTAACCTGAATACTTGCATAGATGAAAGAGCATTCCCACAGCAGTCTCCTGGCACTAAACAGCACCACATGGCATGACATACAGAGCCCCCAAATATTTCAAGGAAAGGGAGTTATTCAGTCATGCTTTGAATCTTTCAGGCAGTAAACACTCTTCAGAGGTACCCCCTTTGAGACACCATCCACATTCCCTGATCCCCCTAATGATACAAGTGTGTGTCCAAACAATGAGCTAGACATAAAGGAAAGGACAGAGTAAGGACACACTGCCCTGGCAGAGTTAAGCTTTGCTGGAATACACCTCTAGCCTAAGGGAGAAATCCTTACCTCTCAACTAAGATTGCAGTGAACTCATAAACAACACGTTTTATGGCTTTATCTCTTCATAATCCAGTAATTGCTGTAAATAGGTGCTTAACTCTCACCTGAACTAATGATCTCGTTTATACCCTCTCAGGTAGTAATATTGAACTGGATAAGAACCTGGCTTAAACAAACCTGACTCTGTGGACAGTGTGTCTGCTCAGGCCAGACTGATGTCCTGGGGACTGGGGCTTCAGGTGCCTCAGGGAATGAAAGCAGAAATTGGAGATTCCCATCCTTTGCCTTGCTGGAGCCAGGGAAGGTATGGGAGTGCTACAGATCATCCTGCACACCGCTTACCCTGGCAGGCAGCAGCCAGCCCCTCTTTGACAAGCAGTGTGTGGAGCTGGAAATGGCTGATAGTGTGGGGAGAACACGAGTTATAATAAGCGCAAGGCAGAGAGAGATTATGGGAGGAATTTTCCTGGGGAATTAACCACCCATTTTCCAAGCCACCTCACTAATTAATTACTCCCATAACTCCAAAATGCTTTAATCCTTTTCTCTTATACCCCCAGACTCCATTTCTTTCTGTCAGTCATTTTCCCAAAGCAGCCTTGGCAATGCCATTAATTGGTAACAAATTAAAGCAGCTACAGCACAGAGAAAACCTGAGGACAATACAAAGTGCATTCAGCTGAATTTTAAACCAGCCAACAGGACAACTGTCATACTTCTCTATGCTTGTACAACAGACAGCAGTACGAACTTCAAATAAAAATGTTTAAAAGAAGCTGCTGCAGGATTTGCAGTTTGTGGTACTATAAAGACAAAGAACTCAGATTTCAGACGAGGAACTGATGTTGTGCTTGTCACAGAAAGAATGAATTTCTGAAATAACTTAAGTAGATACAAATATTTGAATAAACTGAAGATAAGCCAGAATTCAGCCACTGCTGCTTAGTATGTGTTTCAGTGCACTGAAACTGACAAAACTCAAATTATCGTGTTAAGAAAAGTTAGGGATGTACTGGTGTATACAGCTGTATTTCAAAATCTAGTGTAACGAACAGAGATAAGCCACAATATTCCAGGTCAATTTTTGGAGTTACTGATGTAGTTCCCAGTAGTCTGGGTCTTAATGAACAAGTGCAAAACAATGTGAACAGAAAACCATTGGCTTGCAGCATGGAAAATTCTGGGTATACCACTACAATTTCACAGAAATAGGTGTCCTTCCCTTCTAGCTAAGAATATTCTGTGCATCTGTGGTTGTTTTAGTGAGTCAGGCTTGTCTGTTTTCACCTTGACTTCAAAAATATCTGCAGTTATCATTGGTATTTCTAAAAGACAAGCTTATTTGTCTCCAGCCCTTCAGGGGCTGAAGAAGTGCAGACTCACCAATTAAAGGCTTTTAACAGCTGGATGCTTCCTAACTGCTTAGCAGAAACATTAACTACTTAAAAAAAAAAAATCCTCACCAGTCTGAAGAGGGCTACATCTCTCCAAGAGAAACCTGTTGAAAGCAAAGGAAAAGAAACAGTTTAGATTATACATTGTTCTTCCTTCAGACAGCCAGAGCAATTAACTTTTGATGGCAAAAATGCATGGCCCCACTTTCCCCAGTGCTGATCATTCCCAGGAGGAGATGGTGAGACAGTCTGTTCATGGCCCATCTCCTTACAAGGCTCCACTGCACCAGGTGCTCTCCAGCATACAGAAAACCTTAGCTGTGGCCTGGGCTGGTGCTCACACTGCCTATCAGGGGCTGCTGTGTGACAGAGGTGCCCATCCTGACAAGGGCAGCTCAAGGGCACCTGCTCTGTAATAATCCCCAGCCAGCTGAGCTTGTGGCACCCTGCAAGCTGCCTGAAACTCTGTCCTTCACATGTCCTTTACTGCTGACTCCTATCCAGAGCTACTACAGGGCAGTCCCACCACAGTGCCTGGCAAGACCATGGAGCAGATCCTCCTGGAAACTACCCTAAGGCACATGGAAAATAAGGACACAATNTTTAGCCTGGAGAAAAGGAGACTCAGGGGTGACCTCAGCACTCTCTACAGCTCCCTGACAGGAGGCTGTAGTCAGGTGGGGTTGGTCTCTTTCTCCAGGCAGCACTGACAGAACAGAGGACACAGTCTCAAGCTGTGCCAAGGGAAATACAGGCTGGGTATTAGGAAGAAGTTTTGCACAGAAAGAGTAATAATAAAGTACTGGAATTGTCTGCCCGGGGAGGTGGTGGATGTGTTTAAAAAAACTCTGGATGTGTTTAAAAAGAGACTGGATGTGGCACTCAGTGCCATGATCTAGTTGAGGTGTTAGGGCATGGGTTGGACTCTATGATCTTGAAGGTCTCTTCCAACCTAATCATTCTGTGATTCTGTGTGATAGCCAACGTGGCTTCACTAAGGGCAAAAAACATCTGAAAAATTTGGTGCCTTTCTTTGATGAGGTTACAGCGTTGATGGGTAAGGGAAGAGCAATTGACAGCGTACCTGGGCTTGGGCAAAGCATCTGACACATCAGTGTCTGTCAGTTGGAGAGACAAGGGTTGGATGGACGGACCACTGGATGGATAAGGAATGGATGGTCACACTCAAAGACCTGTGTTCAAGGGCTCCATGTCTGGGTGGAAAGCAGTGGTGAGTGATGTTCCCCTTGCTGAACAGGTACCAGAAATATTGGTTAGCTGAGAAACAAATGCATTTGCAGCATGATTTACACTGGGAAATATATTCTAGCTGATCTCTGCTTAACTATTCTGCCTGCATCATTTATGGGCTGATAATAATGATAAACTCTTTCCTGATTATTATTCTAATGTCTTAAATATGTAAAAGCTACCTAATTTTTTGGCTGCTGCATACCTAAGCCAATTACCATATGTTAATTAAAGGGTTTGTCATCAACTAGCATTTCTAAAGTTTTCCCCCATAACACGCTTGCAAATACACGTCATAGGAGGGCTTTTTTCCCATTCCACTTTAAATAAATATTTCAAACTATTCCCTGTTTGCTTTTCCAGTAGAACACTCTGATCTCTGTGATCAAAGTTAAATCATTATATGAAAACTCCATGGTTCCCCTTAAGTTGACTTTTTTTCTCCCAGTCATCTGTGCACTGATCTCTAAAAGAGTATTTCCATTTTGCTGTAAGCATAAACATCATCATAGGATCAGGTTGTATGAATGTGAATAAATGTCTGAAGTTATGCACCGCTGCCTCTAATAAAGTGAATTATGCAGAGGGAATGCAACTCACATTTTTATCTGATGCTATCAGCACTTAATGTTTCTTACACAAAACAGAATAAAGTTGTCCTTCGTTTGTATCTGTCTGTTGCCAAATTATCTTGCAATAGACTTAATGTGAAAGAATTTTGACTATTTAGACCTTATTTCACCATTGATTCTTAATCTCAAAAGCATGAGACTAAAAAATGACCAAGCAAACCCACAATAACCCTTGCAGAACATTTTGTTACATATAAAAATAATAAAAGTATTGAAAAGGTATTGGTGTAGGGTCCAAGTAACCGTGTGCAAGAGTCAAATATGTTACAAATATGTTAATTTTCAGCTGCATACACTACATGAATGCTGTGCTCTCTGGTTTCTGGGCTCCACCAAAGGGCTCATGAGCTCCAAGAAGGACAGTGCATGCTCTGCACCTTGGCTCTGTATTTGGTTTCATGCCTGCAGGGAAGGACAGAGATGGTACATGTGTGCTATAATTAAAGATTTTGGTTACAGAATGCTGTAGGTAGCCATTGCCACAGGGAGAGCACTCAGACTGCCCTCTGTGCCAGCGCTGGTACAGGAAGGAGAGTGACTCTTGCTAAAACTACAGTGTAGAAAAGATTTTTCCATGCTTTTGAACACATTTCCCAGCCATTTCCTTATTCTGATTTATATTATTTAAGACGGGATATCAAGATGCCTCTTACTAAATATTTTATGTTTCAAGTGAAGAGTAAAATATGCTCCATGCAAAATCAAACACATAAAATACTTGAAATGAGTTTTTCTCCTTTCAGACCATGAACTGTGCATGAAGATAATTGGCTTTTTAACCTCCACCTTTCATATGATAGGCTTCTTGAATGCTCATTTTGTTAAGAGCAAACTTTCTGGAATAAGCTGAAGAATTAATGGGTTTCCACTGGAAACATCAGTATTTGCTGAGCAATTGCTATCCAGAGAGGCTGGATTTTTATTTGAATTCAGAAATCTAAATAGACTTTTGAATTCAAATGGCTATAAACCACTGCACAAAGTGCTTAAATGGGACTTAAGAGTGTACACACTCTCTGTATATAAGGGAACTTCTGTTCATCAAAAAAAAAAAAAAATACAGAGAGAAATAAATCTTAGAACTAACACTGCTGAGTCAAGAAGTAAAAGTAAACTATGACTTGAAACCTTTGACTGTTGATGTCAGGCAACACATCACTGTGTCCAAGAGCTGTACAGCAGCAGAAGAAGCAGACTCTGTGCTGACAGCAGAGTAACCACCTCAGAGTTGTGCTGGCTTGACAAATAGAATTTCTTCCTTCCTTCTAAATTTGAATAAATTAATGTTTCATTACTTTTTGTATTTAGTCTAAGTTGCCAGCCACCTGTGATGATTAAGGAAAGTGACAAGAATAATCATACATGACCTTTCTGAAGGGCAATAAAAAATAACTTTTTTAAACAACCAAATCACTATATGACAATAAATTACAGCATAACAAGAACCATATGTTAAGGGGAAAATATTCTCCTAGCAACAGAATGGGAAAAGTGCCTATTAGGGGATCATTCACCAACAAAAGGGGTCTGGATCTTAATACTGTGGATATAAATGGGAGGTGGAAGTATTTTGTGGGCTTCACTTCAGATGAGGAAGGGGAATGGAAAGATAAAGGACAGCAAAAAAAGAACCACTGAATTTGAAATTTTGCTTCTACTCATTCACCTTAAATAGGAAGGTTTATGATTTCTTTCCAGTTTCCCTTTGCTTCAGGATGCTTGGGTCCCCTGTGGTCATGGAAATCTGAGAGATGCCCACATCTGTTGAGTAAAGCAACCTCTAGGAACTGGGAACTGACATTGTGGTGAGCAAACATAGCAGCAGCTCAGGAAACAAAAATCAGATTTTTGATATCAGGGTGATTTGGAGAATTGAACATAACCTAGGAGACTTTTCTTACTTTTGTTTGTTTGTTTGTTTTGTTTTTTGGGAGTTTTTTATTATGTTTTGTTTTTGTGCAGTCTTCAAATGTACCTCTTTAAAAAAAAAAAAGAAAAGAAATATCAACCTAAGTTTCACTTTTCTTCCCTTGTAAGTCCCATAGCAATTTGTCCAGCTGGAGGTAAAAATAAAGAGATCTTTCTAACTGTCAGCTCTACAAATAACCTGGGGTTTAAAAGCCCAGCTGCTTTTTGTCTAGCTTGTTCATTATCACGAGTAATAGTCTGTGTGCTGTAAAACTTGTATAATCTCAAACTGCCTCTTTGTTATGGAAGGCAGACTCTACCCTCATCACTCAAAATTAGTTAAAAACTTTCTTGAAGACAGGTTTGTTAGGAGGAAAATTCAGCTCCTATCCTCATATTTGGCTTCTGTTTGCAGTGTTAACTTTTGGCTCTAAAACACAGCTTAGAATGCACAAAAAGGAATATATTTCTCCATCAAGAAACCATAGCTGTAATTTTGCAGAGCTGAACCATGGCCTTAAGCTGAGTGTAAAGATATATTGCAGTGAGATAATCTTCTCTTTTGTACTAGCAGTATACTGCTCACATTTTCCTTAGAAAACAGCTTGACAGGACATGTTACTTCATTTTCTAACACAAATCCTTTATTATTCTATTCATAACTAATGACAGGTGCCAGCAATAGAAGCCTGGTTCATTCATCATGTGTGTTTTCTTTCTGGCTCTGCACCTGCACACGGGTTACTGACAGGGCACTCAAGAACTCCTACTGTGCTTTTGATGCTAAATTATATGTCTCAGCAATGATTCCAGTTTTCAGGGCTCATGGATGTAAAATATCTCTTAATCCAAAAGGAAGATAGATGGCTGAGAACTCTGCTGCACGTAGCATAAAACACTCAACAAGGTAGGCATCACAAACAAGGGACTTCATCTCTGCAGCCCATGGGGTAAAGATCATGCCAGAAAAGTGCACTAAGAGGTTCACAGGAGCAATAGTAAGGCTGCACACATATGATAATTGAGGAAGAGTGGTAATTAAAAAAAAAAAAAAAAAAAAAAAAAAAAAAAAACCCAGAAGAAATCAAACAGTTATANAAAAAAAAAACAAAGAAACAAACCCCCAGAATCTTCAAAATGAAACTCAGTGCATGTCTGTTAGAGTTTTCCCTTCAGTACATCGTGTCTACCTTAACTCCAGACTAGCAAACTATTATTAGAGCAGAAGCAGGGAATGAGTTTCTACAGGAGATGAGGATTTTAGGACTTCTGTAGCAGTTATAGGTCTATAGCAGGTATGTGTAGTGTCTTAAGTGCTCAAAGCAAAACACCAGGAATTCTACAGCCAGTCATGTGTAAGATGGAAAAGTTCATTTTAAGCCTTTTTAGCAATGACAAGAGTTTTGATTCTGATTCATCTGCAACTGTGTAGTATTTTTTAGTACTTAAGAACAACAGAGAGAGAGCCAAGCCAAAGGTCTACTTAGCCCCTTAAAATGTCTCCAGCTATGTCTAGCCACAGAGAGTGAAGGAAAATCCTAAGAGCAGAACAAATATATCATGTTTCTTTTTTATCTACTGGCCCAGAACTAATAGCATGTACTTCAAAACCCTCCCAAGGCAGAAGTACTACCTCTGGGTTTAAAGACACTTGTGAATTGAAAGGTAAGAAAAAAAGTCTTATCATTTAGGTGGAATTTGCCTTCTGATAATTTCAACTGCTGGCCTCTCATCTGTGTGTTATCAAAAGTGAATAATGGTTCCCCACTTATCATCTCCTTGCCACTGATAATTTCACAGTGACATATTCTGCCCTTTTTAATTATCTATTCTTCTTATGCAGATGAGCCCTAGTTTATTTTATATCCCTCAAATGGAAAACATTAATAACTTTGATCATTCTTATCACTACTCTCTGCACCCTTTCTAGTCTTCTGCATCAATTCTTCAAGATGGTAAAACCAGAAATTCTTTGGCTCTTCATGATTTGGACTCACTGTGGATTAATATTGTTACACAAAAGTTTTCAGCTTTGTTTTCCTGGGTTTTTTGGTAATGACTTTTCTTTACTCATGACTGAGTGAAGAGCTGACATTTTAATAAAATTATCAGCTATGGCACTGGGAAGATTTTTTTTTTATATGGACATTTTGGCATCAATCAGCACATACTTAGTATTTAGGACAGGATTTCTCATCATTATTCTACATCCACCTGCACCAATCTTTTCCTGCCATTTCTTTGCCCAATCCTTTAGCACTCTGAGGCGATTCTGCTACTCCACATAGCACTTTTATCACCTCACTTAATTTTATGTCATCAGAATTTGCCACCTCATTCTGCACTTGCTTTACCAGACAGCTGCAAGTGAGGAACAGCACTCATTGCTGAGGTAACCTTGCTCCCCATGGTACTGCAGACCCCAAGACAGAATTAGGCTATCACAGGGACTTTTCCAGTTCATCTGAAGTGCAGGTGAACTTTTTCTCTGCAGAGAGTGGAGGATGGGAGACATACACCTAATCTACAGATCTCCCCAATTAGCTAACTGGAACTACTAGCTGCAGCTGATTATCATGTTTCATATTTGCATCATAAAATTTTTATAAACAGTGCTAATTGGCTGCCTAACGAGTCTGTAAGATTTCTACTGGATGATGTGAGGATGAGTGCATTTGTTTCCTTCCTATTTGTAAGTTTTGGAATTGTGGTGCTGTTGTTAAATATAGTAGTGATCAGGAGGAGTGAGTAGTTACTGCCAGTAAATTCTGCAGAGAATTAAAACATCACTGATATGCCCCATAACCATTCCTGGCATGTGTTCAGTGCTGCAATACTGAATGGAGTGATGCTATTTTACTCTAAGTACTGGGCATAAATACTATTTGTGCCACGCTCAGAATTTGACAGAGCAACCTGACTAGCTGAGGCTGCCCTTCCTGTGATTCTCACTTCTCCACATTGTTTGTTTTCACTGTGGACCCTCATCCTGCAGGGCTGAATTCAGAGGAGTGTTAGAAGAACTTGGTTCCATCAGCTGATTCACTGTACTCAGAGGAGACACTGCAGACCATGGCAGAGTCAAGAGAAGATTGAAGACAGCAGGACCACAGCTGGCACCTGGTTTCCAATTTAGGAATCACCATCTGTCAATGCCCCTAAAGTCAAAAAGTAGTTATTTCTTAGAAGCAGCAGCTCACAAAAAATATCTTCATTTTATTTCTTTGGTCTTGATAGAAAGAAGACAAATATTTTCATCCAGCAGGTGAAATTTCCTTTTCTTTGTCAAAGACAAATAGCTTTGTCAAAGACATATAGCTACTTTGCAGGAATGGTGAGACAATTTTTGGATAATTTCAAATATTTGGAATATATTTATTCTTTGGGTCAAAAAATATTGACAGATGCATCATTTTTGGAAGAAAGTCTGGTTATGCATTCCATTTTTATTTGTTATAGATACATGAAATAGCTCTGTATTATGCTGAGCTGTAAGACAGTGGCCATCAAGGACTTGTCCATATTGTTTGACTGGCTTTGTATCCTACCAAATATCAACTTAATAGTGCAAAAACCAAGCATACAAACATACTCTGGCCTCCTCTTTGCACTGCTGTGAGGACTACAACACAATACTGGATGACAAATGCAGTTATTCCATCTACCTCAAAACCTCTCTTCAGCTACAATTGGATTAAATACTATTTTTCAGGCTAAGTAATCTCCTGACATTTTGTTATATCCAGTGACAGAGGCTGAGGACAGTTGCAGAGAATTAAATAATCTTATTATTTGTTCTCGGCAGGATTTTGCTGTCATAAAACAATGTTGATGTTTCTAATAATTACCTCTATTGTGCTCACACCTAATTGGCTTAAGTGTTGTAAGGTCAAATTAGAAAACTCAGTTTCTGAAGAGTTTACAATTAAAAAAAAAAAGGAAAGAAAACAAGGACAGGGAAAAAGGCAAGATGAAAATATTAACAACATGTGCTTACTATTGCTTGCCATTACACACCTATGTGTTTATATACAGACAGGTGTATGCAGTGGATTACTTAAGAGGGACAGAATGGGGTTATATTTCCTGAACATATTAGTTTGGTTGTTCAGTTTGAAAACACTGCTCCTATAAGACACTCACCCCAATCAAAACCAAACAAAAACTGAACCAACCAGTGTAATTCCTGGACAGAGAGTGAGGTTACACGGGAACCAACTCTATCCTGAAACAGGAGAAGGCTTAAGATGTAAAATTAACCTTCTGCCTAGGAATAGATTACCAAGAAGAGAGATGTGTGTTCTCCCCTCCTTAAGGTGTATAGATAGAAAGGAACAACAGGGCTCCTAAATTAAACCAGGACAGACTGCCACTGTCTGTAGTCAAGGTTTTCATTATGCAGATAATTGACTATTCTAAAATCCTGAACACAGATTGCAGAATTTTCATCCTTGAAAGTTTGAGATGTAATTCAATCAAGCTTTGAACAAGTTGCTCTGACCACTAAGCTCAACTAGAGACCACCCCACATCCCTTCCCATCTGGATTGTCCTGTGGAAAGCTACACAAGAAATTTATAAATTGCAGTTGCACAGATTTGCCATCTGACTTCAGTTCTCATGCCCAAAATTTGTAGAAACATTTAGAGTCTTTTCTGTCCTGCATGGTTAAGAGTCCCAACCCTAAAACACTAAAAAAACCCAACAAATAAACCCTCACCAAAACCTAAACAAGAAAACAAATGCTAAACTACTATTCTCAGGTCTGGCCTAGAAATTTAGAGTCCTCTTTATAATTTGCAAATATTTGGCCTAGTGAAATGATAAGTAGTTGCAGTTGCACATTAAAAGCTTTTTCTGCTTGTATCATGGAGAATGTAAGAGAAAAGAAAAGTAATAAGCAGGTATCAGTTACTAGCGCTGGAAATGCTTCCTGGTTTTTATCCCAGCATTAAACAATTTCCAGACTGATGAAGAGAGCAGGATTAGCTGTTTGTTTTATGTAGATGCCTTCTGTGAAAATAAGCCCCACCTTTGAATTGCCTAAAAACATGGCAAGCCTTTCAGCTTCTTGAAAGAAAAAGAACAACTATATTTGGCTTCTTCTCTTATATTAGATCTTTCTCACATACATAACCATCCCCAAAAAATACCCCTATTTAATTAAACAACAGCTTGAATCTTTGCTGAATTACTTACATGGGAAATGCCCTTAGTTCTTGGGGAGCAGCAAAAAAAGCTTGCCATCACTAGTAACTCCTTGAAATTATCTCCCAAATTTACTGATGCAAACCATGTGAGGTAATAGCCTTGGCACAAATTCTGTCCAACAAAACCAGCTGACTGTTGTTGCCTTCTCTCTCTAAAGCATAAGTCATTTATAAGCCATTTTAAATAGGAAATAGCAAGGAGAAACCCACCAGACAGGAAAAGCAGTAGCACAAATCTTCAGAGGGTATCCACCACACTTGACTAAAGCCATTGATTTTTTCCCTGATTTAGATCAGTTGCAAATCTGGTTCAGCCCCTGTGAACAGCTGCTTCTAATCTGCTTTAATACCATTCACACTGAACTGCTTATTGTTATTGGTTTTAGGGCAATACAAAGAGAGGATTTGGAGGTAGCCATGGCTGTTGTTTATTGCCTGGTTATTAAATTGTGCTGATTTTGGCTGGGGATGCTTAGTTACCAGCTGGAGTTAGACCACAACATAAGTTTATAGGGCTTTCCATTGGATTTTTGAGAAGTGGGGGTACATTAGTCCAGCAATGATCTTTTAACTAGGAAGATTAACCAAATGATAAACCAAAGCATACAGTGTTTTTGAATCTCAGGGACCAGTTAAGAATAGCAACTGCTGTTCTGAAAGGACATAAAAATTTTATTAGGGCTACCAGGTTATCAGTAAGGTTCTCCACTGGCAGAAACCCAGGGGCGTTACACGTGCACACACACATATCCCTTCAGGATAGAGGGCAAGGGTGTGAAGTTTTTCTCATGTTTCAGGAGAACAGTCTTGGGTTTACAACACCTAATGTTATGATGGTACTGTAGACAGAAGACACAAAAATTGCTCTATGATCACCTTCTCTGCACAGGAAGGAGACTCAAGACTCCTTTCTGAGAAACTTGGATGAGTTATCTTTTGAAAGCTATCAGGTAAGGTGAGAGGAAAATAAATGACTGTGTGGCCAAAAATTCATGTAGTAGTGTCTTTTCTTCTACACACAGTTAAAAAAATATAATCCAAAAGTTCAAGTCTCTGATCAAGCTCTTTGACATGTTCTTCAGATGATGGTAGGGGTAAGCAGGTGGACTCAGTAGCCAATGTTTTAAAAGTATTTAGCTTTGCTTGGAAACTGTGGCTACAAATCCCAGGACCACTCACAATCAGCAAAGACTTCCTTCTTTGCAGTCATGTATAAATGTGTATGTGAAGTTTAATCCCCCTCTTTCTTAACCCTGTGTCAAATTTTCCTTGTAAATATAGCTTGTTGTGGGAGTGTGTACTTACTACAGATTATAAACTGCTGGCTTTGCCTGAGTGTTTTTGCCCACATTATTGAATGGCAATTAGCATTTTCTTCCTCTTTGCAAATCAAAACCAAAATGCCCGGGGTTTATGTGGAAGAACTCCTGCTCTTTCAGCACATTTGTAGAGGAAAGTTCCTCTAGAGGCCCAGAGGATGGAAATCTGCTGACTTCACAGCCCATCAGCCAGGACTGACTGCAGTGACTCCACCACCACACCTTGGTGTGTCTCCCAGCTGCAGACTCAGCCAGATAACACAGGCAGAGTTACACACAGCTCAGTGAGCAGGGGCTCTGAAAAGTTAAAGGCTACAGACTGGGTTTTGATTTTTAAGCTGAGGTTTTGTCATCATTGTATGGCACCACAAGCTGCAAGTAAAAACAAAAGGCCAGATCTGTCCAGATCTGCTTGCGTAAAGCCTGAGAAGGGAGCAAGATTTGCATGAAATTAAACTGAATTGCAGGGAGATGGATTATTTTTCTGCTGATGGCAGGTCTCTTTCAAAATTATGAATTGCCAGTTTAAAGGAAGGCATAACTTTATTACAGCTTCTCTTTTGCAAACAAATGTCATCTGCAGAGGAGAAGATGGACTGGAGGGACAGACAAGGCATATATGAATAATATTGCAGGGTGGGAAGGTCTAAACAATTCAGAGTCATCCTGTGAAGTACATTCCCAAGTGTAAGAACTTTTCACTAATAAAGAGTACATTTTAAGATTACATACAATTTTTCCATTTATGGCATTAAGGCATTTTATTTCTTTATCCCTTGCTCTGAACCATGATCACACCAAAGGTGCAAAATCCTTAGGTTTCAATTACTGCAAATGCAGGAAAGCTTAAAAAAACCAGGTTGTATATCTAGTTGCCATAAATTTAGGGTGACAGCTAAAAAAGCAGTTAAGAAGTGCTCTGAGTCAGTAGAAATTGCTACCATCTAAATAAAACAGATGCATTCACTTACGTCCACAGCCAGGAAACATTACCCTTTTTTTTGCTGTACATATCCGAGCAATGTCTTTTTGTTTTGTTGTTCAAGCATCTGTGATCATCTCTTTTCCATTACAGAAAAAGGCAGAGGTTCCTGTGTGCTGTAGGAATGCCTAGAGAGAAGCAGACAGAGAAGAATTCACCTGAAATTTGTATTTATCCAGGCTCCACCTGCAGCCAAGCTAGGAGTGTAGGTATATCCTGAAGACAGTGGGTTGTCAGCCCATGATTCATCTCCTTCCATTGGTTATAGAAAGCATTAAACCACCTCAGATAACTTTCAAATGTCTGAAAGCAAGTGAGATTAATCCCCATCTCAGATATTCCTTGGATCCATTAGTTCATTTATGATATTAAGATGCTTCCTGGTATGCACAAAAGCCCCTTTTTTTATTTTTTTCTCCTCTTCCTCTTATCCTGAAAAAATATTTTTCCTCATAGAAGAGCCATTCTATATGTAAGGAACAACTGGAATAGCCCTTATCTTAAAACACAAGTTGAATTTTCTAGAGAAGGCTTGAGGAAACTATTTAAACAGTTTCATTTGCCTACTCTCACACATACACAAAAGCTTTCAGGATGAATAATTGTTCTCTTTTGAAAAGTTTAGGGCAATTTTTCATTCAATGAAATTTTTTTTTATAACCTTTACCTGCAGATTTTCTCAGTGAACATTATTAAGAAATCAAGTCTAATGGTTATGGATATTTTCCATCCTGCTAATCACTTTCAATAATCATTATAAGAATCTTATTTTTTAATGGAGTAACACTTTTCATAAGGGTTGAAAAATAATAGGAATACGTTCAACTTTTTGCTAAGTATTTAATTGGAAAAATCAGTGCACCTTTAAGAAAAAAGAATTTTTTTCTCAAGATCCAGCCATCTCTAGTAAATTATTCTTCTTCAGTTTCATGCCTGCAACACTCAGAATAAATGAGATGTCTTACAGATTTTTTAATAAAGGAGATGGAATTATTCTTGTTAATTTACTGATTTTATTAAGAAGCAGATGAACTTTTATAACTGGAGAGAAAATGGGCTTGCAGGAAAACTGAGAGGAAAATACATCCCTGGGTAGCTGGTGATACTTTTACTCCATCACTCCCCACTTCACCATACCAGCTGAATTACATCCCTGTTGCTCCTGCAGCCATTTTATGAGTTAAAAATGTAGTTGATCAGCAAATGCCATTTGTCCTGAACACAGTTTGGACTCTAAGGGGACCTTAAAAAACTGTAGAGCTTAGCTTTTGGCTTCTTTGGTGGAAGGACTAAGTGACATTCCCTTTAAATATTTTTTTTTCTCAATTATTTAAGCAGACCAAGTGCTTTGGGCCAAGTTTACAAAGGTTTTGTTGTTTTTTTTTTTGTTTGTTTGTTTGTTTTAATATCTAAAGGCAGTAGTTCTAAACCTGCCATTTAGACTTGCATACAAATACCATTGTGTGTTTATTAGGTCTATGGTCCTCAGAGGTGTTTCTTGAGTTTGCAGCAAGATTGTTCTGTCACCATTTTATTAAAAAGTCTGCAGAATTGTGGGGATAACATTTTCTATTCTATCTATATGCTTCAGCCTGCCTGGAGCAGGGATGGTCTCCTCCAGCAGAGGATGAGACACAGTGACTGTGGACTGTCTTCTGCTGTCACTGGCAATAAGAGCAGCTGGAATTAACAGCAACCATAACAATAACACATCTCTGCTGCGTAGAAAGTGCAGGCAGGCTGGGTTTTCTTGTGCTGCTGTTAATATAAAAATATTTAGATAGATTTGTTTTAGAAACATGGATTTAAAATTCTCAGTCCAAACAAAGTTGTTTGGAACTTGTATGGGAAGAACACGATGTACTGGCCCTCTTTAGAAGCAAGCAAACAAGAAGCCTCTTGCTGTGCTGCCACAAGACATATTTATTATTAATTCTATTTCTTTGCCCAGTTTATTTTTCAACACCAATTAAAAGCTTATTCCTGCATCCGAGTCCAGAATACCTTGGGCTTCAGCCATTCTGGGTATTCATTGTGTTTTGTCTGCCTTTTTGTTCTGCAAAAAGTGCTATCAGCCCAGACTGTTCCCTGTGAATATTGAATCAAGACATCATCAGGTTATTTATTTTTTTTCAATTGTTTCCTTTTTCTGAGAAGGGGAACAAAATCAACCAGCATTATAAACAGGGAGGCCTTTTTGCCTAATAAAACCTGTCTCTGTATATTAAGAAAAAATGAAGTGAAGACAGAAAGTTGTCAGTTCTCTGATTCACTAGGTTGCTCCAACAATTTTTGGTAAACATACTGTCCTGTAATTGCATTTCAGATGCTGGAAATTTGTGACTGGCTTTCTTTCTCCAGCCACTGTTAATTCTGCTTGGCACTCATGGTTTTATCTTCATCTGGGTATCAGTCTGCCTGTCTCTAGAAAACACGTATCGAGACCTGCACAGGACATTTCAGCAACCCACAAAATGTTCATGTCCCTCCAAGTCACAGCTAAACCTGTCAATGAGTCACAAACCAGCAAGTCAACGTGGCACTGAGTTCAGCACTGTCCCCGTTAAGCCATGAAGGTGCCACTGCAGGGACACCACATGGCACCACGTGCAAAACGGTGTGCTCTGTCTGGGACACCTGGAGAAAACCACCAAAGAGCCTAAATTGCCCGATTCTGACACATCTTTTCTCCCATGAAGGCAACCTTCATGGAACAGGCTGAAATGGCTGCAGGGATGCCCCTGCAGAGCTCTGCAGAGCTGTTTTCCCACACCTGTGAAGAGTTTGCAACATTTGCTAACATGCTGGGACATGGAGGGAGCCCATCTGGAAATGAGTGAGCACTGAGGTCTGTGTACTTTCAGTGCTCATCCTCTTGCAGCTGGCAATAACTCAGAGGCTTGGGAGAAACGAGTTGCAATCTCTTCTTTGCAATGAATTTTCTCTGCGGCTTCAGAAAGCAGGTACTCACTGCCATGGGGGAGCACCTGCATTGGTCCTAGCTCCCCATGCTGTTGTGCCAGTCCTGGATATTGCAGGCTGTCTGTCCCACTGGCTCCTTCCTCCTGCAGCTCACATTCTCCAGGAAAACCTGCTGAGCTCTGCAGGACTTTTGAAGCAAGACAGCGGGTGCTTCTGTGAGGCTGTGGATTAGGGACACGGTCCTATGACCTCTGGTGGATTTGCCATGGCAGAAGTCAAGAGAAAAGCGATGCAGGATGGAAGAAAAGCCATCAAGAGATCCATCAAAAGGTCCATTAATAGGTCATGTCACTTAATGTGGGCAGTCTTCCCACCTGACGTGACATGACCACCACTAGGCTCTCTTCTAGAACAAATTCTACAACTTTGTCTTTGAGCTCACAACAATACTGTGATGATTAGTCAAGACTGAAACACTTCTGTGCAGAAACGACAGGAACTATTGACATACTTTAATACAGATACAAATAAAAATAAAATAAACAAAATCTGGATCAAAACTGACTGATTATCTTCCTAAGGGGCAAAAATCAGCCCACAGACTAGATAGTGGAAGGTAGAGCTCCACAGCTGAATTGTCAGAGGGCTGAAAGCTTGGCAGAGTGTCCTGCAGAAGCATAACAGCTCCCATATTCATTATATAATTACAATTACTGATTAATACTCATCCAAGGCCCAGCTGCTTTTCCCACAACTGCTAGAGGAGTGCTCTCTCTGGAGCAAGAGCCCTCTTGATGCCAGAGCAAGTTCCCTGTATAAATAAAGCAGAAAGCAAAGATTCATGCTGAGAGTGGAGCAAGGAAACCCGACAGAAGATTTTCTCTCCATCAAATACAACATGTAAGAAGCTATTTTCTTTCTCTGGCTGCAACTGACTGACAATACTGGCAGAAGGTACCAAATGAACCTGTGCAAGAACAGAAAGGGATCTACCTGTGCCACTGGAAGGCTTTCTGTGCTTTCCTAGGGGAGCTATTCTGGATCTGAGCTATGACATCAGAATCTCTCTCTCCAGGGGCAAGACAGAAATTTGCTTTTGGCCATTAACCTCAACAGTTCCCTGCAGCTGCCCAGCTTACAAGGCCCCAGCTACTCCAGCATAAAACCATGGGTCTGCCCAATCCTTCTGCAAGGGGACACATCCTCTTCTGTAGCTGGGGTAGGGGTAGCTGACCTTGAGTAAGAAGTAAGTAGTCCAAATCTCTTTCCTTTGCTGAATTCTTGTTCTAGCTTTTAACTTTCAGTTTTGTATTTGAGTACTGGAAGCCCATAATTTACATGGCATTTCTCCATGACACTTTAACTTGGGGGTAATGGAGTAGAATTGACTTTGAAAAGCAGTAGAGGATTTCGAGAATGCAAACATTTATTAGCTCTGCTGAGGAAGAGCAAGGCAAGAAAACAAAAAAGAGGGAAGGGGTACATATAGACATGATTGTAAAATTAAGATTCTATTTGATTTCCTAGCATTTCTAGAAGAGAGGTACATTGAATACCACTTGGTTTAAATCCTGATGTCTGTGAGGGCATACAGAATGAAGATTTGTCATGCATTCTTCAAGCTCTCAGTTTTCTGCCTAGCAGATATGTAGCACCCATCTGTATGTAGCCTTTTCTGCATCTCCTTTCCTTTGAAATAATTGAGTATCTATGAGATTGGAAGGAGATCAGTACAGTGAAAAGGGCAAGAGGATGCAGTAAATGGGAAATGGAACTTTGAATTGCTTTGCAAATCATTACCTTTTGATACCTCCCCTGATTTCAGGACAGATCTTTGTTAATAAGTTCTTCTTAACAAGGGTTGCAGATAGTTACAGATTTGCAAACTGGCTGCCATGGAAACAAGCTCATTAAGCTCCTCTAGCAAGCCCCTGTCCCCTTTCACACTGTTAGTGCTGAGGATGAGAGTCTCTATATCCTGACTTGTTGTTTTCTTCAGTCAGGTTTGTGTGTCTCTCAGGGTGTCAGGACTGTTTACCACTGGAGATTAAAAAGAACCATCTTTTACTTCCTCACTCCCTTTCAGTCAACATTTGGGCAGCATAAATAGAGTTCCCAGGAGCCTCTGAAATACTGAGGACACAGGACGCCAGAAAATTGTAAATTAGTGTGACAAGACCCCAGGTAAAATCTGAGACAAATTAAAGAGACATGAAGGCTTTTGAAAGAAAAAAAAAATAAAGCAAACAAACCCAAACATTATGATTACCTACACTTGACTGTAAAAATCTGTAACATTGTCATTTCTAAGACCGCAAAACTTCATTTGTTTGTGGAATTTCAGCAAGAAGATAATTTTTTCCTCACACAGAGCAGTGGTAGCGGAAATATAATTTATAAAATCTTGTGACCTTTAACAAAACTTATCCTCAGTCACAGTAGGGGTGCTTTCAACACTCTTTGAGAATCTTTAGATAAACAGGATACCCAGAGGCTCTTGTCACACTCTCTTTAATTTGCTGCTCTGTGAAGCCTGGGCCCATCCCCAGCACAGTCCTACTGTAGGCACATCAACACAAGGCCAACCCAGGAGCACTGATAGCCACCATGAGACCTCATTGTTGCACTCAGGAAGAACAGGAAATCTTATTTTACCACAAAATCTGACTTCTCTTACAGGTGTGCTGGGATGGAAGGGAATTGGCATTGCAGTAGTAGGCGCCACTCTTCCTTTCTGCTGGGAGGAATTACTCAGCCAACATCAGCATTTCTAGCTCCTGTTAAAATGCTCTGTTCTGTAATTTCTGTTAATCCTTGTATGGCACTAGGCTCACACAGAGCAACTGGAACCCATAAAGCAGCAAGGACAGCAGACACAGGTCAGAAACTCAGTTTGCCACTTGGGAGTTTCTTCAAAGATTTTTGTTTGCTACTGCCTTAAGATAAAACTCTTTGAAAGCTCTTCAGTGTCAAAGCAAACTAGAAAAAAGGTCAAGGAGAGCTTTGATTCCACTACTCTCTCCATTCAAGTTTGCTTTCCTCACAACTCTGATTAGTCTGTCATTTTCTTTCTCCATATCTTTCTTTCCCATGAAAAAGCCCTTCTTGAGTGTCCCCAGACAAGGTGTTTGTATGACTGATCCATGAGCTCTGTATTAGAGATTCACACACTATTTCCAAGCAGGCTGGTGCATTCACACAGAGGACAAGGCTTAGTTTTGAACTTTGCTTAGCTGGTTTAAGTCCAGAGTTTGGTGCACTTCACCATTCTAAAGTTTTCTTCCAAAAAGAAACCTTAAGCTCACGAAGGACTGTCAAGCTTTTGGCATCACTTGCTCTACTATTCGTGTCATCTTCCCCATACAGGTGAAATCCAGTAATTCTGGTTCACAGAAGGAATAAGGAATTGGATGTTGGCTGTTTGTGGGTCAGTGCCCGAGCAATGTCTGTAATAACATTTCTGGGAAGTGAGAGTGTTAACCTGTGATAAATCTGTAAGTGGTTTGCAAATTAAAATCTCAGTCATGTGATAACAATTAAAAATTTTTCTTTGCCCATATGGCAAAGAGGAACTCCAAGAACAATGATCCACCAGTCCTAAGGTATTAGTTACCACTGTCAGGCTTCCAGACTCCAGCAAATAAACGGGAAGAATTCACCTAAAGGACCTGACCAGGACTCCTTTGTGATCTGCTGTTAATGGTCTGGCCCCTTAACTCACTCTCCAACATTGCTTAGGTTTCAGGAACTTTGCAGGGACTTATTTGCCTTGTCCACTGTCTCTATCCTCTTTTCCCCAGCTAAAGTGGGGCCACCCTTTCCCATGCAGACACCATGAAGGTGGCTGGACTCTCCACTGCTTTGTGTTGGCATCCCCCCATAGATTTCAGTAAAGCTGAAATTATTTTTATGGCCCCAAATAATTCACATCATTAAAGAATGATAGCTTCCACCTAAAGCCATTATTTAATACCAAAACCAGCTTTTGCTGGCATTCATTAGTTACTGGAGCAAATAATTTTAATTTAAAGCAAAAAAAGATAATGGAGGAGTAGGTCAACAACAGGAACATAGAAATAGTAACAAAAAGGGACCATTGATGCAGTTAATGTCATCAGGACAAGTCAAGTATCAGCTGTCTGTGCATGAAGATAATCAGGGTTTATAGTGCAGAAGTGAATCTGTGTGGGATTAGGTTTGGACTATTTTATCAATTACACAGCCGTAAGCTATAATAAAAAATAATAATACTTTGCACTTGCACAGTGCTTTCATCATCAGATCTCCTCTAAAAGTACTTCATAAACATTAATTAAGCTACCTGCCCCTGTGAAGTACATTTTAGATTATTATTATTATTATTGTTATTATTATTATATCAGTTTTTTAAATGAAAAAAGAAAATAAGTTACTCACCAAAGGTCACCTCTATCATGTTTATGAGGTCTGTCAGCTGACAGTAAACTGAGATGTTTTTTCCAGGTTGAAATAAAGGATGGGGTGATCTAGAGATGATAAAGTGATGCTGTTTGTCTCATGTTTGTACTATGACTCCATAATTTTAAGACTGGTGTGTCCATATAATGATGTAGATTCATTAATGCCTAATTTGAGCTAAGTCTCCAATATTATTTTTTTCATTCACAAAACCTACAGAAACTGAATATCTGTGGGTTCTTTACCCTCTTGCTAAATTTATTTTGAAACTGGCCAATGTACTCGAACATGATAGGAAGGAGCAAAAAGAGTCATAATGCTACCACAGGTTTGTTTTCCTATGTCTTTCACTTTTGTGCATGTCACCTGAAGACGATTGGACTATAAAAAACTTACATTTTAGGTAAAACATAAGAGTTTTTTTTCTTAAGTGGACTTCCAAGGACTAAGGTTATACAGCAAAGTGATTGTTGTTTGACAAGCCATGAATTCCCTAACTCACTCTGCTTTCAAGACAGCCCATGTCGTGACAGGCTTTCCTTAGAGGTTAAAGGTACTTGCTTTTATAGAAGTCAAAACACCTAAGGGACATTGGTTACAAGGGACATCACTGGCACAGGGAACAACCGAGAACAGCATTGTGTCACAGCGGGGTGACCACTGAGATCCTTGGCAAATCCAGTTATTTTAAAGCATTTGTTACCAGGAGATAACAGAGTGTCATGAAAAGGAGTTATAAGAGTCTGGTTTTCTTTTCCATGTGTGGAGATGGGAAAGCCAAGACACAGAGCAGTGAGTGGAGCTGCCTTTCACTGCTCAGAAGTGGGGTCCCCAGACATCAAGGTGTGCGCCATGATATTGTGTATTTCCCTGTAAAAATGAGTCTCCTTCACTGTGCTTCTGAACTTGCTAGAACCTGTGAATGTGCCCTTCAAAAGACAGATTTGGAGGAGCTCTTGTATTGTAGCAGAATTAAAGTGAATGAAAATGATATGACACTTGTAAAACCCATATCCTATCTTATTTATCTGTTGTCTCTGCCATGCCTAAATCCAAGACCAAACATCTTCAGCTCCCTGTTTTGGGGATACAATGCTCTGTGATGTAAGCTCTCTCTCCTGGAGAGCTCCTCTGTGGATTACACCTGCAGGAGATTTAAAAGCCCACAGAATCTTTGGGGCTTATGATCTCTCTGCTGTGTCTTTGAAGGAGGGATGGAATCAATACGTTTTCAAAAGAGCAATAGCTTGCTAAGTGGCTATGGCATACATAGCAGTATTGGATATAGGTAAAATGACACTCTGCATCTCTCCCCCTCTTTGAGTTGTGTCAGATAAAGCTGCTTGCATTAGGTCTGTACATAGCTACTTCTTGTCACTCTGCAAATTTGGAAATTGAAGACAAGGCCAGGCATAAGTGAGAACAGATCTAAATATTTTATGGGTCCTGATGGGTTCTTAAGTATGCACAACACCTGCTCCACAGCACAAGGTGACCTAATATCTGCAGACAATGATGAAGAACAAAGGCACCTCCTCTCACTCCTTCAGGAGAATGGCAAATATGGCAAACAGGGCAAAAGCACTGAAATGCTGCCTTGGCCCCTGCAGCCAGTCTGGACTTTGGGCCTGGGCTGACTCCAGACCAGGAGTACATCTGCTTTCCTTATCACCTGGCCTGCTTTAGAGCTCATTTGCTAGAGATTCACTATACTGAACTGTGAAACTGTTTTCTCCTTTGCGACAAATGGGTTGCAGCAAAGAGTGAGGAAAAAACCCACAACACCTTGCTTTTGCAGGAGGCATCAGCTCCAAGCAATCTGTCCTTTTCTTCTGGCCACAGACCTATTCACGCTCAGTTTCCAGTCCTGCTGCTGGCGAAAGAATGGTGGTATAATTAGTTTCCTCAGTAGCATTAAAGCTGGTAGCTCCCACAGGAACACAACAGGAAGGGATAAACAAGCTCACAGTCACAAACTGATTGATGGGAGACTTTTAGTGGCCCACACTGAAGAGATTTAAGGCCTCATTTAAAGGCCTTTGAATGCCATTTAAAGTTTTCCATCAATGTCACTGGGGGGTTTGTATTAGCTCTCTGACAAGTGGGATATGTGTAGGGTTTTACAGGAAAACTATTGGGTTTTCCCCCTCAAATTGAGAAAGTTCCTGTTTTCTTCTTGGCCATACAAAATATCTGTTAGCTGCTTGTTTGTGTGTGCCCAGACAGGTTCTTTTTTTGACCTCCGTGATTGTTGTTCATACAGATGTGCCTGACACAAAGCATACATCTATCTTTTTTTTTTTTTTCTTCAAATTCAATGGACTTATAACTATGATGAGTATGTGCTTAAATAAAAGAAAGATTAAATATATTTGTCAAATGTTGTGAGTATGCTTGGATGCCAAAATTAATTGTGTGTTGAAAATGTAGTTATCTGTTTGAAACTGCAAGAATAATAGATATGAGGCAATCCTAATAAACTAAAACCCCTTGAGATTTGAACTCTCCACCTCTGCGATAAAAGACAGAATTTAGCTACAAACTTTCACAGACAAAAACCTATTCATAAAGACCACTTTAGATGAAATAGAGACAGACCTTTCTGATTCCCTGGGTGTAGTGAAAAATACTATACATGCATGTGTTTTTACAGATGTTTGAAATGCGAGATAGAGTCCAAGGGGGCTTGGATTAGACCTCTCTGACAGGCACATCACAACTACTCAGTATCCCTTGCCCCTGCCTCTGGCTCCCCACTGTTCTGCAACTGGGTCAATCCATTTCAGTGATAAAGTAACTCCTGAATATACAGCACTTGGGATCCAGAGGATGAAACAGCCTCTGATATAATTTTTTTTTAAATTGTCCTCTTACTACACAAAGCCACTTCTATTCATTTTAATCGACAATAGTTAAGACACAACAGAACAAAATAGAATAGCACAAAATTGCCTATAAAATGGCAGGAACAGTTATTTAATTTCAGGAAATTCAATCCTCACTTAATGATGTCATAAATGCCACAAAAATCTCTGGTTAGTATTAAAAAAAGATATAAAGAAGAAACTGTTTCATAAACAATTTTTTCTCACTCTAAAGCTATTAGATTAATGTATGACATTTAAGGAAATATAACCACTAAAATATATTAGATAAGGCACATTGTTTTGCTTTGCTCCCTTTATATTCCTTCACATTTTATCCCAGAAAGCAGAAATTTGATTTGTTTCATTTTCTGTGTAAATTTAAACAATTCACATGAGATTCAACCAGCACAGTCCCTGCAAGGAAATATTCTCCTTAGGAAATACCTCTGGCACTATTACTTGCAGTAGGAAAGGGGATGAAAAGGAACCTGTGTGGTGGCAAAATAAATGTTTTGGACCCTCCTGTGCCTGTGGGGGTGGGCTGCGTTTTGTGGACTGAAAGTGGAGCTTCTGGATGTGGTCTTTCCAAACCAGGCAGTTTGCTTCAAACCCACTCTGCTACTCCAAATAAGAACAGCAATAGATGAAACTGTGGTGGGTATCTGAAAATGAGGAGAGAGAACTGCTTCTGGATACAGCACCTTAAATTTCCCTAAGCTACAAGGATATCACACTGATATGCAGTTAAATGTCCTTTTGGTGTTGAAGAGCATCTTACAATCAGGTACCTTTAGCTCAACTCCCAGCCTGTTGTACTTCCCTTCATTATCCCTCTTGGATAAAAATCTGGGGTGAATTTTCCCGAAGGGTTTAAATAAAACCATGACAGGAGCTGCTGAACAGCTGTGGGGTGTAGAAGCCAGCTCTTTTCAGAAATTCCAGGTAGGACTGAAAGCATCTTGGTGAAGGTATCCTTTCTCATTATGTGTTTGCACAGTGCCTGACATACAAGCAACAGCCCCCCACAAATCTTGTATTAAAAGTTTTTAAAGTAAAGTTGAAGAAAATTGCTGCAAAAATAGGAAAAATAACTCAAACCAATATTACAGATTATTCAAAAATAGTTTTTTTTACAATCTAGTACTTCAAATTCAGCTCTGTTTTTCTATCCCAAATTACCTGCTTGCTTGTTTTGTAAAAATAGTTGACATTTTCAGCTGCAGTGGAATGAATTCCAAAGAGTTTCAATTCTATGGTTTACTATAAATTAAAACAACATAAGAATAATTTACAAGGAATAGAGTCTGTGTGCAGGTTGTTGTTATTCTACAGCCTTCCTTAGACAGGCAAGCTGTCAGTTATTTAACAGTGACCCAATATTTTGCTCTCACTTCTGCTGCAAACCTGGATTTCTCTGTGCTATTTTACCAGGAAGTAACAATAACAATAAAAATAATAATTAAAATAATAATAATAATAATACATGCCTCACAATTTAGGCTATTATTAGTTCTCACTGTCTTTCTGAAGCAGCAAAAGAAATGGAAATATTTTCAATTTTTCCTGCAGAAATGAGCCAATTCCTTAAGTGTTTATCTGTCATAAGGCAATTCATACTCTGTTCCTAGTGAGTGCATCAATTAGTGAGTGTGTGAATATGCACGTGTGCTTGCTCACATCCATCTGCCTTGTTGTGCATGCGTAGGTAAATACATAGAGCTCTGTACATGAAATTATAATTTCTGGATAGTTATGATTATTAAAAAGGAAAAATTAAGGATCTCTTGAAAAAGTTTTCACGTCTCATTATGGTGGGAGAGCTGTCTCTAAATACTAAATCCAAAAGAGTCCTGCAATATCAGGCAGTGTTATAAAGAGCCCAGCAGGTTTGAAAAGAAAGATGGCTGATAATTCTTACTACTAAAAATTCTTACTACTGAGTTACTTCTTCAAGTCTCACTAATTGCTATAAAAGAAAGCCATACAGGCACACCAAATTCTTATTTATAGGTATGAAATGCTTTCATGTCAAGACAAAACTAATCTGAATTTTCTTAAACATATTTTATTATCTAGGTCTTAGATAAAACTGATGTGAAATTCACAGATTCTGAACCTGTCCTCATGAGCTTAAACTTAGGGTAATACCTTCAGCTTTCATGTAGTTGTTGCTAAAAACCTCAAAGCGGCTCCCTCCTCTCTATGAAAAGAACCTGTTATCTTTGGAATTAATCTCACTGCCTGTATAGAATTAATCCTATCTAGTTTCAGTAAGCCTTTGTATATGTATTTATATGATCATACCTGCTTTTTTTCAGCCATCAGAGGATTGCTCGTGGAATTAATTCCTTGGCAGACTTTACAGCAGTGTATAATGTAAAATTGTTTACTAAGCTACAGCGTGATATTCATTTACTGGAGGCTCAAACACAGAGATGTTACAGAAATCCAACACTGCTGTGCTAGAAAAATGACATTGACCTTACCCACACTCTGCATTCTGCTTCCAAATCTTGCAAGCTCCCAAATAAGCTAGCAAGTGAAAATGGTGGCTTGAAGGTATTATGGAAAAGGAAATTGAAAAAAGGAGAAAAACTGAAATGAAACCTCTCTCAGATGAAATAGGATAACATTTTTATGACATTCATTGGTAGTTCTTGTGCCAGAATATACTCAAGCATATTGGGTTGCTTGCCCAGAATCTAGTTGTTAACAAACACATTTGGGAGATAATGACTACAAATCTACCATTGTGCATATGCTGTGTGATTGTCTCATACCTTTTGGGAGAAAAGTTATTAGAGGAATTGCACTGACTGTGGGTACTCAATTTTAGCAGGTTTTGTTATGCGCAGTATTTGCCATTTACGTCCATAAGAGTGAATACAAATAGCTCCAGAGGGTAAAAATTGCAGCCAAAAATATATATACAAATAAACAGGAAAAATAAATCAACCACGGAATTATACATGAACTCAGTGCTTCGTTGGGTATCATCAAATGTTAAAAACCAAACCAAATCAAAAGACACACAGACAAACAAAAGTATCCTCTTTTATTAGGGAAGTGAATGTCGTGGTTTTATAGGTCTTACTTCTAATTCCCTGTTGTGATTCATTATCTCTGGTGGAGGAAAGGGACTGCAGTAGCTTTGTTAACCATTTGTCATTTAGACAGTCCTGTGCATTATATAGGAGAGAACCAAAGTCAGACAGAGTTATTTTAATCTTGTGGGGTTGCCTATGTTTAGACAAGTTTGGTTTGTGCTTTGTAGCCTCTTTGTGATGTGACACCTGACCTCTCATTCTGAAATAACTTTTCATGGGTTGTTATTTAACAGAAATATTTTATCATTGACATTTATTTTTTTCACTGAGCTAAAACCTAAGTGCCTCACAGCCAATAATGTCCACTGGGAAAGACCCAAAACAGGAGGTTGGAGCACATCACCAGGCAGGACTGAGTTGCCTCGGAGGTGCTACTTGCTGGTGAACTTGGAAAAGTAATTACTGCAATATTTAATTCTACTTGAAGTCAATGTCATGCAGGTGAGGACTTAACACTCTCTGGGTGCTAAAGCTTTTGGAGTCAGGCTTCACATAAGTGTCTGTATTTCTGACCTTTGGGAAAGTTCTTTCCTTCTCCCCTCCCTCTTACAGAAATATGCAGAAAATACCTCTCACTCAATTTTTCTGTCTTTCAAAAATGTCTCATCTACATCAGTCTTTTTTGGTTCTGGAGTATGCTCCTACTGAAATCTCTCCAGGAATTAGATATGCCAGGACAGAATCATCTGCTGAGGATAAAGCATGATGTGTTTAGAACAAAAATTACATTTTACGTGTACCTTCCTACTCTGTTGTAAAGTCTTAAAGTCTTGAACTTCAGTAGATTGAAAACTTTTGTGACTCTCTATATCTTCAATGAAAGACAATGCTATGTGTATAATCAAATAAATATCCCAAATGTATAAATCTGGTCTATAAAGCCTGACCTGAAATCTCACCAATCTGTTTGAAGCTGCCTGGCATTTCTGGTTTAGATCCCAGCTGGGGATACCAAGTGAATTGATTTTACCATTGTGAGAAGACTACAAGGCTGTGAGTGTACATTTATAAATGAGTATACATATTTATGTATGCATGTAAAAAATAGGATTTAAAAAAAAAGTCAGTTACGTGTTGCACTAGCAGTGTGTAAAAATTTTAGGATGGAGTCCAAGTTTATCCAAAGAAACTCAGTAGTGCTACATTCAAACCCATTTTAAACTTGAACTTTTCTGCTATTTACCATGGAGACATGCATGGGTAATAGCCTCTCAGGTAATCAAATTCAAACTATCGTACCAAATTAAGTAAAAATTAATAACCAGAAGGTCCCCAGAAGTGAATTAAAAGGAGCAAAGTGTTAAGAACACTGAAATGAAGGAGAGACTGAGTAGAATTAAGGAATAAAGAGAAGATGAGTAAAAGAAATAACAATTTGGTGCTTTTTATGCAAAGCTCACAGCAATCTCTACCTTGTGATTTAAGGCTGGAATCAATCTATCTCTATTTGGACATGCCTCTCAGTGCCAAGGGGAGCCAGGAGCACAGGGAATCTATAAACACTTGCACAATAATTAATGCCAGCCTTGCCAGCACAGCTCAGGCAGCCCTGGTTCAGCATGCACTCTGCCCATCAGCAATCCCTGATTTGGGAAAGATTGGAGTCATTAGGGAGAGCACACTGTGATGTGTGAGCCTGCCCAGCAGAGCTGCATCTTTTTCCTTCTGGATTGTGTAGTGTCCCAAGCAAAGTTGGTGTGCTGCTGCAGAAACTTAAAGGAGGTCCCAGCCAAGTGCCTGGCAAGGCCAAATAAAGACTTGTGAATGAGAAAATAAAGAAGTTGTATATTTTAAATCCGTGCATTTTTAAAGCAGTATTGCTACCATGAGCTGGATAAGCAAGCGGTTTGAAATGGCAAAGCTAGGTGGATTTCTGTCTACATGATTTAATGGTCTGCTAAGCATCACTAAGGCTCATTGAAATCCAAAATACCGTTTTGGGTGGGATACATTCCCAGATTCCCAGCAGAGCTAGGGAAGTGGTAATTCCTCTATTCTTGGCACAGGTGAGGCCACACCTCTGTGTTAATTTTGGGGGCCTAACTACAAGAAAGAGATTGAGGTGCTGGAGCATGTCTAGAGAATGGCAACGGAGCTGGAGAAGGACCTGGGGAGGAAACAACCTCTGAGGAGTGGTTAAGGGAGCTGGGGGTATTCAGGCTGGAGAAAAGAACACTCAGGGGACACCTTATCTCTCTCTACAACTACTTGAAAGGAGAGTTTAGTGAGGTGGGGGTCAGGCTCTTCTCTCAAGTAACAAGAGACAAAACAAGTAAGGACCAAAAAAACCTCCAAAAGATGATTTTTTATGTGTTAGAAAAAATATTTATGATGACAAAATTAGCTGGGATAAAACCCTCATTCAGGAAAGCATCTGGTGACATGCTCTTGTCCTATTGAAAGCAGTAAGGCTTAAGCTAATGCTGAAAATTAAGTATATATTTAAATGTTGGAAAAAAGAAATGCTTAAATATTGAATAGAAGATGCATTACAGGATTATGGACTTGGATGTTTGAGTGGATATTTGTTTAAATAACATAAGGACAACAGCTTTCTTGGCCCAGTTACATGATAGAAAAGTCTTACATTCATCTCTTTATGCCATGGAAATTTAACTGCCCACAGCAGAACACTAGAATTCAAACAGGTAGTCAGTTGAATCCCACTCTCCCAAGGGAAAAAAAATCATCAAACCACAGCTTTCTGCTTGTGAGGGACACAAGTTACTACATTTTCAAACAGCATTTGAGTGTCACTCTCTTACAAGTTATAAGCAACTTAGGCTAAACTAACACAGATCACCCTTATGACTGAGTACATGCACTAAATACAGATGTGTCAAGACAGCTGTTCTTCAATAACTCAATCTTTTCTTTTGGCACCCAGAGCATAAATATACATCTCTTTATGGGAGGCAGTAATTTGTCTCAGACTAAATTTCAAATGTTTTTCTGATGGAAAACATCTTTCCTACTGGTTTTGCTGTTTGAAGAATAGATCCCTGTTTTCCAGAAAGATAATTTGAAATTTGCAGCAGACAAAATTCCAATTAGTATATTAATTTGAAAGCTCCATTATTGCTTTTCTTGTACTGGAGGAGACATGGATGATGCATTCTCTCATATTTAGGTTTTGTTAATTTGTTTGGCTTTTAAAGCAATTTATTTAAAAAATCCTAACATGGAGTTTATTTAAAAGCATCTTTACAAGTTTTGAATGCATTTTGAAGGAAAATTCCCAAATGCATCTCCTTACATGGTAAAGAGGGTAGTATTTGACACATTTATCACAAAAACATTTCTAAAAAGTGCTTAGTCTCACTAACTTCAAGTACTATTCTATTAACACAAAAGTATGGAACCATATATTCAAGGGGATTATGATTTTAAGTTAAAATTATTATTATCAAAATATTTTCAGTAAACTTAAAAATTCATATATTACTGTTATTTAAAAATAACAGCCAGAAAAGAAGGTCAAAATGTTGCAAGCAAAACCAGCTGCCTCCTATACCATTCAAATAGTGAGTCAAATATGGAATAGAGCTGTTAACCCCAGTGAGAATATCTATCCCACTGGTCTGTTAAATATATTTCCTGGAAATGCATGTACTTATTTCATGCTTGGAAAGATACATAAAATCTCATAAAAGTGCTATGAGGGGATAAATAACCAAAAAGGTGTTGTGACAGGAAGTCTGTAGATAAATGATTAACCAAGCAAGATATTTGCTTGTGTAGCAAGGGGAAGAATAGGAAGGCTTTTTTTGTTCGAGGGGTGTTTTGAGAAAACAAGGGTGGAAAAGGAGCTTATGGTGAGGAAAAAAATCACTGACAGGCAAAAAAGGAAAAGTAGGGGAACAAGGAGTGGTATTCCCAGTACTGCTCCTCTGAAGAGCACTTTAGGAAATGTCACTCTTGTCCACAGCCAATTCCAGATGTTCAAAGAAGAGAGAGAAAGAAAATGCAAGCTAGCTAAGCAAAAACTAAGCTCTGGTGGTCTTTTACATTAGCTTTCTTTAGCACAAAGATGCTTCCTGATTCAGTTATGTAAATGAGGTTTATGTAGAAAGGATGTATAATATAATCATTTTGGAACTTTAAGCATCCAGCTTACCTCCATTACAGAAAATCACTGCCTGGTGCTGCCAGTCCCTCCTTCACTTGGCACCATCATCACAGATGTGGATGGTCTATTCAGTATCACTTCAAAAATAGTCAGAAAAGTTATGGGTGGTTTTCCTTAACAGTGAAACCCCCACCATTTTCCTTTCAAATACAGACACACATCTGGCACTGTCCTTAGGGTGAAGAAGGGGTGGGCATTGTTTGACAATGATCTATCAAAAAAGGATTTACAGAGTCTACCAGATATTATTTTTTCCAATGTTAGGCTGGATTTTTAATCCCAGCCCTCTAGGGTCAAATGGGATCTGGAGAGAGGAGAAAGTCCATTTCTTATCTGTCTGCTTCAGCACCAAAAGTTACTGCTGTGGCAATAGGAAAGGCTTTTATTATAGTCTAGTTCCTGAGGGGATCCACAGTCAAGGAACATTACCTTAGCCCTTGTGAAGCTCATATAGCTCATTTGATCTATAAAGAGCTTTACATGCATAACTCACCCTAATCAGAAGTTGGCAATGGACTGCAATCCCTTCTGCACCACCTACAAGAAACTCTGATGCTGCGAGTTTAGTGATAATATCCAGATCTCTTCTGGAAATCTGTGCTAAACCTGAGACAAGGATCAGAGACCTGATACACCACCTAAAGTTGCACCAAGCTAGTGATAGGTCAGCTACCTCTAATTTCCACTGCATTTAAAGCAGGGATAGAAAACCTCAAAACCCAGGTTTCAAACACATCTTCCTATTTTAGAAGACTCTATAATCAAGCTAACTTTGATAGTGGGATAGTTGTACTTCAGGCATGATTTGGTCAAAGAAGTGAAGCTACTTCAATATATTTAATAGAAATGAACAATTAACTACCTAATAGTTAAATTTAATAGTACTAGGGACAAAACTCTCTATGGAACTCATAGATTATACCCTGGGGGTACATAAGACTGACTTTTAGGAGAAGATTTGATTATGCCATCTTCGCATTATTTGTCCCCTGCCTCTCTGGGTAATGGTGCAACTGCTCTCTAACAATTAAACATTTTAAAAACTTGTTATACCTGTGGCAAAGTTATTTCTTCCTTTGAGGTTTTAGGTTCTTTCTGTAATGGAATAATGAAATATATCTGAAGTATATTTGGGACACTTGAGGTGTCCTTGAACCAGATAACTCAGAAAAGACCAAGAGGATGCAGCTGCCATCAAGAAACAACAAAGCTCCAATCAGTAAACATTGGTCCATCTCTGTGGGAATACTTTAGGAGATTCAAGACCAGTAACTTCCAACTATTTAATACATTTCTATCTCGTGATGGAACTTTATGACACAGAGCAGGTGGCTCAGTGAAATTCAGAATGCTGTCACAGGGCTGTAAGGTACAAAGAGAGGTTTAGTCAATTGAAGAGCAAAATAGGCTCAAAAGTCATACTGCCCATTCACACACCCTGGGGCAGTGAGTATTTTGTTATTTATCTGCACCAGAAGATTGCCATATATTGATTGCATATTTTTTGTATGTCTAGTCTCTCCCTTTATCAGACAAAATCCTGTGTGTGAATGTCCGTGTACATTGCAAAGATACAGACACCTTTAATCAGATTCCTGGACTCCACAAATGGGGGAAGCTTTCTCAAAGTTACTCTTTCAGTCTCTTTATCATTTTTGTGGGCAGACCAAGTTTGTGGATCTGAGCTCTGCTTTCAGAAGGCAGGAAGGAATAAGGGGTGGCATCCCTTTATTCCTTCCTCGAGGAGTTTATTACATCCATGATATTTTCCTACAGCACATCAGTCTCCCTTTCTATTCTGTCTTGTCTTTGCCTCTTTTTGTACTTTATATTGATCACATCATTAGGCCCTCAGGTCTTCCACAACAAGGAGTATATTCCACTAAAGGCAATAGTAGAACATCTTACTGTAGTTGTGCAGATTCTCTCCATATACACCAGACCCTCACTGCCCTTTCTAAATGATTGCATAATTTCCTTTTATTTTGTTCCTATGCTGTGGGACCATGCCTGCCATCATGTTGCATGCTGGGGATTTTACAGTGGGAGTGACTGCTGAGATTCAGTTCCAGAAAAGATGTGACAATGAGAATCTAAATATACAATACAGAGTAATTGTTCCCAAGGTGATTGTAAATCTGGGCCAGGGAACATAGTTTTGAAAGGTACTACTCACATATATGAAATAGCAGCTGTAAATTATCATAGTCTCTTTCACTTCAGAAAAGCTATGACAATTTATACCAGCTCTAGGAGTATCCCTGAATTAATGAAGAAAATTTAATACTCACACTTCAACACACTTAATGAAACAATAGAGTCAGCACATTTATATAGAAGTGCAATTCAGAAACCCATGTTAAAAGAAAAATGTCTAATGTCTTTAAAAAGGCATGACTGTATATATTTGAATATAAATCTTCCTCCTAGGGTTTCATGAGCAAATACAATGTACGAAGCATTTAAATTTGCTGTTTAAAATTTCATGGATGGCGTAACCTGAACTGTACACATCCTGGCTTGTGTGGGGTGAAAACACAGAAACTTTTAAAATTGGGTGCAGGTTTTGTTCAATCTGGCATACTCTGCTCCAATCTACTTAATTCCACCAGCTTTAATAAACATTGCTCAGTTCATAGCAGCAGCATGGAGAAGATTAGCCTCGAATTGATATGGTAAACCAAAATAAATCTGCCAGACTTCTTTCTTCTTGCCTTTAGCTGCTGAATGCCCAGCTCAGGCCTGAGGCAGGCACACACACAGAGTGCAGACAGTGGTGTGCTGCACGATGCAGGGCTGTGAAGCATGAAAAGGCTGATTGGAGTGAAAGCTCTGATAATCACGCTTTCATCTAAACACCCTGGCAGGGCTTGAGAGGAAGGAGGGCTGTGTGCAGAAGGTCAAGAGTAGTTAATATTAGGACAGGCTAAATGACACCTCTTAAGCAACTGCTGTTGTGCTCCAGAGGGTGATGCTGCAGACGTGTCAGCGGCGGCAGGCACGCAAAGCACAAACTGGAAATCAGGATTTTAGTGAGGACAGAGGAACAGCCAACAGAGCCAAACTTCAAAAGCCATACTCAGCCTCAGAAATCTGCCTCGGTTTTTCGGGAAAACCATCTAGTAGGGATTACAAGATAAATGCTCAATTCATTTGAGTCAACAAAATTTGTTCTCTGTAAAAATGGAAATGTCATGCTTATGACTTGAAAGAAAGACTGAAACTGGCTGAATCCTGGATCAAGTTTACACGACATTTAGCATGAGAGTTTTCTGATTACTACAAGCTTTGTTTCAATTTTCTTCAGATTTCCACAAGACAGTTTATTCTGATTATGTCCCCTTAAGACAGAATGTTAAAATTCAGTATAGTTTGAGTTATCTATGGATAAAAATATTATTTGAATATGTGATAACCAACTGGATGTGTTTTATTTGCTTGTTAATCCCAAAGCAACAAATACATTTTAATAAATACAGAAGGAAAAAGAGTGAAAACAATCAGCACCTTTTGTTTGACAGGAACAAAGGAAATGTCAGGCCAAAGAATTAGTCTTTTCCAGAAATTTATAAGCATCTGAAAAGAAGAGCTTATAATGAATGTGCTTCTTCAACCAGAACAAGCACACTGCGACTGCAAAGCTGTCATAATGCAACACAGTGTACCAGTGGGAAATAAACACACATCAAGAAATCTTATTATTTCTATGAGTGTGCTTCAACATGAGCAATTCTAATGAGTTAAACAGCAACTGCCTCCCTACAGTTACTCTGCAGGTGTTCCTCTCACACTGAGTGTAGTGGGACCCAAGCTTTGCCAAACTTCTTTGGGCCTAGAAGATATTTGAAGGAGAGACTCCCCTGAAATTTCTTTCCTTAGCTTACAAATATACAGGTCACTTCTGCCACACCTTTTTATCCACTCCAGTAAGGGTACATATGGAGCTACAGCATAACAATGCTTTTTATCTCTGACACACATTTTGGATTTTGGATAAAGGGCATTGCTTCCTTTTGCTCTTTTTTTTCCTTGAATGCTGCCAGTAACTCTATTTTCCCATCCAGCAGTGTAAATCCCATCTAATTCTAATGAATCAGTGGTTAGGATTACTAAGATAGCCAACTTTTTCTTTCTGGGCCAATCTAGTTTTTTAAACAGTTCCATGTCTTTTCTTATGCAATGGGAAAAATTTAAACAATCCTAAGGAGAAACAGATATTTCAAGGGATCCTTTGGCTGCATCTTTCAGACAAGAAACTTTCAAACTCATAAAACTATACCTAGATGCAACCTAAGCTTTCATTTTGTTTAATAAGCTATTGTTAGCTCACTGCAAAAAGTATTAGGAACAGATTGTTAGTTGCAGTAAATAATTATAGTTCAGTTAGAGACAAAGAATTTTTTGTGATTTATTTTCCAAAAGATTTGACCTGCAGAAGAGCACAGTGGTTATCTTTCCAATCTAAGAAGAGAACTCTTCTCCTATCTCATGTATTTTATGTCTTCTAAAGAGTTTTATTTTCACATAGTGAGTATCCTGCTTCCCTGATACTGATGACTTTATTCATTAAGTATTCCCATATTAATACCTTTCTTGATTTAATTAACTTTTATGGATATTTTCTTTCAATGTCTATGCTTTTCTATTATGAAAAGTACCAAGTGGTTTAATGTTCTGTAATTTAGAATGGCTACCTATTGGTCTGCAGGTCAAAATTCAAGAAGTGCATTGTAAAATTAAAAATTGTCTCCAAGTTGTTCAAAAGCTATCTCCATTATTTAGGAGATAGACAATAAAACCTTTGACATTCCAAATATGCAGTAGATTCTTACTTAAAAGTAACCCATAAAGCCAATGGATTTTAAGAGGATCAGAATTCAGGATCCTTCACAAGCTCCTCTGCCATTTGCTCCCCCAAACAAGCCTGTCTTCTGAACTGAGCCCTGAGATAATTCCCACTTGCCTTTCTGCCTTGATGCCTGCACCACAGAATGCAAGTGTGCTGTCACAAATACCGAAATAAAGAACTTGTTTTCTCATAAAGGAGGCTCAAGGTCATCTTATTTCAGTTTTGAGATTTTAACATCTTTTGGACAGGTGCCCTGAAATAAAATTGATAGAAGATTAAGCCACCTGGCTTGTACTCAGCACTTGCAGTTGAAACATGTTGTAAGTGGCTCTCAAATACCTGCCACCACTTCAGCTGTGAGGGAGTGTGGGGACAGGACAGGCTGGAGAGAGCAGCTGTGATTGTGGAGGGTATCACTGCTCCCAAACCACAGACACAGAAAGACAAATGGCACCAGTATGTCTGCAAAACCCTTGGTTTGGCCTGAAAACTCCTCTGTGCTCCAGAGATATTTTGATTTGGCTTTGAGTTGGGTTTCAGTCTGCTCAGAATTAAGCTAAGCATTGTGATGGAGTTGAGAGACCGTGTAACCTACATAGTTCCAGGTAATAAGAAAAAAGGAAAAAAAAAAGATGGATTAGTGCACTTCATGCACTGTGCAAGTATTCCCACAAGCTTTGTAGAGTAATGAGTTTGATGCTTGAATAGGCTAGTGGCTCTGAAGGCAAATCATTGTTTGGTTTCTCTTCCACTCATTTGAAAACTTGTCTTGGAATCTTTAATTTCCACGTAGGCAACCAAACAGATCCTTAATTTAATATGCCCTCTGAACAACTTGCCTTCTTACAGTGCAGCAGCTACCCCTACCACCCCCAGCACTGCACTGCACTGTCAGCACCAGGCACAGGCCCTTACATCTAATCTGGGATGGTTTCAGCCAAGAGCAAAAGTGGGAGCACCACAAATCACACAGTGTACTGACTTAGTGATGTTCTGGTTTCATCTCCGCTAGCACTAACAGCAGTACTTGCTCTTTGTAAATTTTCAGTTCAGAAAGAATTGTAGATTAAAACCTTTTGTTCTCAAATTGTTGGTAGTGACAGCTCAGAAGGGCTTCCTAACCACTGTTTGGGAGCTAATGGTCTTTAGCTCTTCCTCAGTATTCAACACAAACTTCTGATTCATCTTTCATCTAGTGATTCCTGTGATATCAACTTTATCACAGCCCTACTAATATTTTTAATCATGTGTATTCAGTTTTATTCCAATTAACTGCATAAAATTTATAATACCAGTAATGGGAAAGGAAGGGGTTCTGATTTGACTGGGAGAGCTGAAAATGCATTTGTACTGTATCCTTGCATATCCTCTCAGGGAATAAAGGTATTGTGTCACATTCCACTTTGAACAAGGTCTAGAGTAAGCTTCTTAAATACACAGTTCAGGGGTTCTGTGAGAAATTGCAAAGTTTCTCGGTTTTCCAGTCCTTTGTCCCAGAAGAAGCACAATAGGGATTTGCAGCCATTTGTCTGAGGTAATTAAGCATCTAAATATCCTTAACTTTTTACTCATATATTGCTGCAGAAATTTCTGCCCTTTTGCAGTGTTGTTTAACTCTGCAACCTCACCAAAAAGAGCTGGCTGCTGGCACACAGAGAGTCTCTAGCACTTGGCAAGGCCCAGATTTACCAGTATTTTCCTATTGCTTCACATATGGAGTCTTACCAGTGGTCACTGTTTCTCTGCCTCATTCAAGCTGGGTTTTGTACACAAATGCCACACGAGAACACTGTAACAATTAGGGGGTTTGGTCATCAATGAAAGTATGAGCTTTATGCTAACAGTAAAGGTAAAACAAGTGCTAATATTACCCATTCTCATAGATTTCTCTCCACTTTCTTTCTAAAACCATCTTGCAGTTTTTTGGGTTTTTTTTTTGTTTGGTTTTTTTTTTTTTTTTGGTCACAGAAGGTGTCTCCGCCATTTCTGCTAGGTATCTTATAGTACTGCATGGCTCTTATAACTTTATGATAAGGTTTTTCCTGAGGTTACATCCTAACTTTATTTGCCATGCATTACCCAGAGGTCAAGATAGCTGTGCATGATAAGATGGAAAAAGGATTTCTTGAAAAACTCTCAGCACCTTTGAGGGAAATTAAGAAGTAAAATAAGAAGCATGATGAAGAATGATAGTTGTAGTGATAACAGTAATGTCAGAAAAAATAAGAGCCAATCTTGACTAAAGATGAATTTGTGTGACTGACAGGTGGATTTATTTATTTGTCTTTATTTGTTCATGCCCTTTCAAACTTGCTCTTGAAACCAAAGACTGACAATAAACACAGAGATCCTGTGGTGCCAGAGATCAGAATCACATTTAAACCAATTAACTCCAGATGTGAAAAGCAATATACATATCAAAAGAAAATGTTGAAAAATTGAATTATTACTCCCCTTTTTCCTCTTGAAGGGCAATTGAGCCTCTGCTAGAACAAGACTGTGAATGTTCCTTAATGTTTTCCCCAACTTTATCAATTATATATTTTGGAAAAGACCAAGTAGCCTACTATGCAGAGCAGGCAGATTCAGAGGATTCTCAGCCCTCCTTCCCAGACCTGCTAATTGTTGAAAGCATCCAAGTTAGCTACCAGTAGATGAAACAGAAATTCTTTAAGATTTAATCCATTACACTTTGTCACTTCAGTCAATTAGAATAGCAATGCTGCTCAGACTCTGAGCATTCCCACACTTATTTTTTCATGTTCTGTACCTGAAAATGAATACAATGAATCAACTGATGTCTTACAAGCACCCAAAGAAAGAATATCTCAGGTGCCTTGTAACATCTATTCCTTTTTACATGTTTTCTTTCAGTACTTGCCCTTTTTGCAACACTGTTAACTGGCATTAAGGCAGAGTTCTCCATATCCCAGGTTAATTAAATATCATTTTCCAATCACTCATTCCTCACTCTGTGTTTCGGCAGACAATTACTCCTAAGCACAGGTGGTTGTATTTGTCTCTCATGAATCACAATTTTTTCTCCAATTAGGCAAAAACGTTCTGAATTTTGCCCTGTCCTCTCTGTGCTCACAGGTCTCCCTAATTTGTTGTTCTCCTCTAATTCATATGCTCCATGCCATCGTTCTGCATGTGAAGAAAGACAGGGATCAGTAGCAGGTTCAGGAGAGATTTCTGCAGATACTTACTTGGCAATTGCTCTGCAAGTACAGCTCCACATGAACTTTGAAGCTTGCCTGCACTCTGGACTCTGCCTGAAATCCCTATCAGACTGAAAGGTACCTCTTCCTGCTCCTTTAAACAAAACCCTGTACCTTGTCCTATTAAATTATGGCTTATTTTTTCCTCACCACCTATTCTTGACAGACATGTGGGCCATCAGCCTTGTTTCTTGTGACCTAAATGCTTTTGAATCCAAGGGCACTTAGACCCAAATGACTTCTCCAAGGTCACAGAGAGAGTCAATGTCAGCACTGGAGAGAAATTTAGGAAAGCCCAGATATTATTCTGCTCCCAGACCACAGCTTTCTCAACGCCTTCATTAAAGTGAGAGTTTTCAGGAGTTATATAAGGGATTGAAGACTGCTTCTTAGGTGGTGCTAGGCTGAACACAGAGTGTATAATGAGCAAAGAGAGAACAAATTTACTGAGCTTGGGCATTAAGCCCAGTGCTGAAGGACTGAACTCCAAATTTTGATTTTTTTTTTTAATATATCCCAAACAAATCAAAGCAAAAACTAACTATACCTGGAAGCAGGGTTTTGTCTTGCAGGATCAAGGTGTAGAAGTAATTGGCAAAGGCTTTACAAGTAAAAAAATAAATCCAGAAAGACCTTTCACAGAAAACTCCTTGAGGTCAGGAATGACATGAAAATTCTGTAGGTCAAGAACAAATGTCATAAAAGCATCAGAACATATTGATCAAGCAAGGTGGGGAGGGAAAAATGAAACATGACAACTCCTTCCCTGGAGGGGATTTTAGTGATAGCTCCTGTCTAGGCACATTGAGAGCTATTCTGGTGGCCAGACACAGGCCTCTCATGCCACCTTGGACATGGCAAGCTGTTGGTGACATGTCCATGTGGCTCACAGACATGGCAAAACCTATGTGAGACTTCCTTTTTAGAGTGGCATCTGGAGCCCTGAGATCCTACTCAAACACCAAGATCCCCTTCTCTGCTTCAGAAATGATTGTAGCCTGAATTGTTGTGATTGATGCTGGAAAACATGAGGCTGTTTGCCCAAACCTTGTGAATAAGCAGAACTTGGTAAAAGGTTTGCAAAATACAAGATGGTTATGAAATTTTGCTTAAACTAACTTTTTGATTTATTGTCTTTCCAGAGGGACTTAAAAGTCCTTGCATTCCTTCATCAGGAATCATTAACATGAGGAAAAGCAACCAGTAACAAAAGTTCAAGGAAGAATTAGTCTTAACACAGACACACACGAATATTTTATGTAAGGAAAAATTAATGGTGAGGATTTTATTTTTAGTGAGTTTTAACAAGATTCAAATCTCATGTATTTTAGCTTTCCTCAAAATCAGATTCAGGTTTAGTTTGTTATGACATAGAAGTCAGTCTGTTCTTTTTTTTTTTTTTTCCATGCCAGTCCTTCTATCTGCAATGAAGAAGCAGGCATTGCACTCTAGCTTTGAATTTGCTGTAACTACAACAATCTGTAAGGGCAGTTCCCAGAGCAACTGTCAGTACAAAGTATATCTTGCCTTTTGTTGTGTAATAGAGGAGGATAAAAAAAAAGAAGGGTGGATATACTTGTACACTGAAGTTGACATGAAAAAGGGAAAGTCAACAGCAATAAAACCATACCCTGTGGAAACAATGCTGGTCCCTTTCTAGTTGAGCCATATTTTCACTTAGGGTGAAAGCAGCCTCACTTCAACATTTGGCCTCTTTGGAATGAGTGGGATTTTTTCTTCTGCAGCTGCTTTATCTGCCCTCCCCTCAATCTGTGCTGAAGATGCCCATGTGAGGAAGAGGGAAGAAGTGGCAGCAATTTGTTAATCAGAATTTGCTTGCAGAGCAGTTTCTTAAGCCTTCATTTGCTACAGAGAGCTGTTAAAAATTTGTCTTTTACTCCAAGTTTCCAGGACTAACTTGAGCCAAAACCAAGTACTGCATGCAACAGTGAACTGCATTATGTCATTAGCAAGCATTCCCTTTCATGTTGCACAAAATAACTATTTTTTTCTCTCAGAAGAAAGTATGCAATTGGATTATTACTTTGAAATAGAAGCCACACCAAAAAGCATCCAAGAAAAAGGAGAAGCCACCATATTTTACTATAAGCAATTAATAGCTGTATGTATTCTTTTAGTGCAATGGGAAATACAAACAAGGGGCTATGATTTGTGGACTTCCACCTACAGAATGCCCTTCGGTGCATCACTCCTCACTTCTGTAACTGGGACATCATTTACAGCAAGCAGCTATTCACATGCTTAAAGAACTACTGCTAGGAACATGTGTATGCTCCTAATAAGGAGCTCTCCTCATTGGAGGTTCACCTTTGTATTTTAAACAGTGAATCCACATACAAAACATACAAAGAAAAAAAAAAAACCAAAAACCAAACCACCAAAAACCCCTTAAATACTCTTTCTAATCACTCTTGCTCATACGCTCATTACTCCCTAGTGATAATTACTAGCTGCAGCATCAAGAAAGGATTGTGATCATACCTATGAATTAATTTCAAAAGGCAGGTATAAATTAGAAAGCATGATGGTAAGTCTATTTACACATACTTGCTGGGACTGAACAGTTAGCAATGGGGGAATCATGAACCAATAACCAGCAAGACTAGTTTCTTTCAGATAGTCAGAATTTTATGCAAATTGTTACTAAAATGTAAAGATAAGATTCTCAGCTGTTGGAAGTCAATGGAAATTACTGCAATTTACACTAGTCAAGCGTATGGATCTATATATACAGTTAAATACACCCTTCCTGAATAACAATAGTAATTTCCCTGCAAACTCTGCAATGTCTGGCAATTAGAGCAAGAGACCATGAGTCAGATCTCCTGAGAGCTATTCTGAGCTGAGCTAGTGCTGCAGTCCCCGGCCTGTGAATTTGGGAGGATGGATTTCAGAAGCTCTGAACACCCACAGCCCTAACTGAAGCCAAAAAGAGTTTGAGTGTGAGCTCCTGTGGGAAAATCAGGTCTTCAGTTACCTACAACTTGTTGCTGTCTGTAAGTCCTGTCTCCACTGTTTTCTGTCCCCTGGAGAGTCACAGGTTGTCTGATTAGGCATTTCCCATGTCATTCATTCAAACTTAATGGCTTATTCTAAGACAACAACAGAAAACAGAAAATGGATCAAATTGCCCAGAGAGATTGTGGAGTCCTCTTCACCAAAGAACCATCTGGACACAATTCAATGCAATGTGTTCTAGAATGAATGAATGAATTAAACAGTCAGAGTAGATTTTACTGTAGGAAGAGTTCCCTTAACAGAAGACAACTACTGTGTTCCTGTAAAGAGCAGCAGGAATTTAGCAAATGAGCATAATTTTTTACCAGAGCTTCAGCACTAAATGGTATTTCAAAAATGTCAGTCAGAACTGCCCTTCTTAGAATTGGCTTTGAGAAAGTAATTCCCCCCACTAAAAAGGTTCCATCTAAGCACTTCTGAGCAAATACATAGATGGATGAGTTGGAAAATCACATCTTGTCAGTGGGATTCTGCATTGACATTTCAAGGGGCTTAAATCTGTAGTTGGGCTTCATTTCGTAAGCAGTAGATAGCAAGCACTGATTTGCTTAAATAATAATTAAACCTTTGTCAAGTAGCTCTAACATGGACTTGTTCAGAGACAGTTTTCTGTGTCTGCCTTTGGGGGTCTGCAATGCAGCATCTGGGTCACAATCTGCTGGGTATCTGGTAGAGGGAGGAAAATAATGTGTCTGGCAATTTCAAGAATCTGCTGCAGAAATAATCACAATAAAAAAGTCTCTAAACATATTCCCTGACAAAATTCACTCTCTGACCTATTCTCTAATAGCCTAATAACTTTCTCTGCAAGAGCTTTCTTGTTTAAATTGCTAGCTGATGACTATAGTGCAACTGAAGAAATTCCACAGATGCCTTTGAGGGGAATTTTTTTTTCAGCGTGTGAAAATGTAGTGAGATCAAGTAAGGGGGGGCAGCAAGACTTCCCAGACTTGATTTCTACCCCAGGCTCTGCCAACAAGTTATTTTCTGTCTGGCTCAGGATATTTATATTTCTCACCTTATCCGGCTTCTGAGGGGAAAATCCATAGCCCTGATGCTCTCAGAGGTACTTTGTGGGGTTTTTAGAGAATGTCAGTAAAATTTAGAGATGCTGATAGTGAAAGACAGATTTTGCAGGTTGTATGCACTCAAATGGGGGGCCTGGGCAGTGCCCAGTGTCCAGAGGAAGGCAGTGTGCCAGCACAACCAGGTGTCACCTTCTCATAGGATAAACATTGTGAAAGTGTGAACATGAGCATTAAGTCCATCTTGGCTCACAGGTTTTTGATTTTCAATATCCAGGAGGTTGAAGATAGGTCACTGGGATTTTTATTCCCAGTAGCACCAAATTTCAGCTCAGCCCAAGTTTCTATGACCTCCAGGTGCTCCCAGGATGCTGTTCCTTTCCCTTTCATCCCCATATGCTGCTGAATTACAGTGGGTTAATAAATTGCCATGTGTCAGCCAAAGCAAAGGTCCTGATTTTCCACACAGTCTTGGCCTGGGGCAAATATGAAGTAATCCAATTCACTCTCTAAAAGTAAAGCTATTTTGTTTTTCCAAAATTTGCTGCTTTTTCTTCATTGCTTATTCCAGTTTCCTGGAAAGATCGAGCGCTAAGCATGATTTTGTTTTTACAACGTAAAAGACATAGGTAACAAAAAAACTCTTTGCTGCACAGGAGTTTGGGAAAGCCATCTTCCCTTTGCTGTGGAAATGACCAATATATTTTTCTCTTTCAGGTGCTAGGGAAAGGGTGAAACCAGAGATTCAGCATGCCCCTTTCCCTTGCATCTGCTTGGAGACTGTGCACTCCCACCAAAAAAAAAAATACAAAGATGATGTTTAACATGTTTTTTAACTTTACTGAAAACCAAACCATTATGACTTTGCAGCCTTTAGATCAGAGCAAGTAGTTAGTAAAATCAAAAAAGATACAACGATAGATTTAGAGAACTGTGTGGTACCTGACCTTTCAGTGACATCTTTGTAAAACACTGTCTGGTAAAAATCTCTTGGGAAATAATCTTCCAGGTTAGCTGCTTTGGCTCTGGGCTTGTAGTTCAAGTACAAGCATGAAATATGTTTCAGACAACGGCGGTGGTAGCTGGAGTGTTATTCTGTGCACTGCACTCACTGTTCTCAGGTTATAGAGAAACAAAAGGAGCAATTCCACATCAGGCATTCTGGAGGGAGGCTTGAAAAGGTGCTGCAAATGCAGACTTAACTCACAGATGTACAGCAAGTGACCAGGCAGTTTCCACTAATCCTTTCTATAATAATTTCTGGAAAATGATACAAATCTCCAAATATCTACATGGCAGATAGGTCAGTGTCAGGATTGGTTTTAGTAGTTCTATTTACATGTGTAAGGTTAAGCACACCCAGCACACAGCCTGTTCAGTCCCATTGCTGTATCGAGCTGGACCTTTCTCACCACCTAACTCAGTGACTAAATTTCTTCCAGAAACACAGTTTTGCCAATGAAATAAATTCTTTTGTTCATATTTAAGGGAAAAATCAAAAGGTTGTTAGTTCATCCTCATAGCCTGTACACCATGAACAGCTCAACAACAGCAGCTCCCACATTTCCCTACCTTTCTGATCATGAGAGGTGTGTCAGCTACACTTAGCAGCACTTATAAGAAAACACATAGGGATTGATACAGTCAGTTTCAGGAGTGGAGTTTTAAGAACAGTTTCATCACATGGTAGATTTTGGCACAAGGGGATGTAGGCCATTCCTTTGTAATTTTTTTAAGCTATAAACCACCTGATGTGCCCAGAGCTGTTGCTCTGAACACGATCAGCTTTCAAAGCAGTGCTCACAACTGCAGCCATGAGCTCTCCCGTTACAGAGACACCTTTCCCTTATTTCCCTGTGAGTTTTAACACAGCTCTCCAAGATAACCAAGATCCACACTGGGTAACAACAGCAGCTCCTTTCCTTTCAGTATGTCAAATTTCAGCTTCCTTCACATCCCTGCACTCCCCCAGCAGCAGCCCAAGCAGGCAGCATTAATGAGCCAGTCAATTGCACAAAGGTGACCGTACCTGTCTGCAAATCCTACCAGCAACTGCCTCCTGGAACTGAAGAACAGCAGTTGGCAGAGAGGAAGGAAAAAAAAAAATCCCTTGAGCTAGTCATGATATGATGATATGAAGGATGGAGCTGAATGATGAGAGACCCAAAATCATTGAAGGGGTTTTCTCCATGCAGTGAGTGGTTATGCAGTTCAGCTGCTGTTCATTGTATTGGAAACAGCTGTCATAATATTATGTTCACTTCAAAAGCACATAATAATTAAAACATTTTGGCAATTAGGAGATTCAGCTAGAGGCAGTAAACCAGGTGATCTGCACTGCAATTAGAACTGAAAAAGGTAGTGTTCTTTGCTCCTTTTATGCAAAGCAATTATCAGAAATAACTTAGTATTTTGCTTTCCCAGCTAAACAGATTGTACAATAAAATTACCTACTGGTGCAGGGAGGTTCTAGCCCCATCAAGGAGGGATTTAGATAATATTTTTCAAAACTTAAAGGAAATGAGATGGGCATACTCAGCCAATTTGAACCAGAGGATTTTTCCTGCTGAAGCTAATGAAGCATTATCAGTATTCCCCAGCAAATGATTTTTTTTCAGTGGGTGCAAGCTGAAAGTTTGCTGGATTAGAAGGGGCACGTGTAATTTGCAAAGATGCAGATGACTGCAAAGGTAAGGAGCAGTGTGGAATAAAGATTTAGTCTAAGGGAAGTTTGAAAATAGTGCTCTAACATGGCTTATCTCTGTCCACTGCAAAATGATTTATCTGGAACCATTTTTAGAGGTCTTAAATACAACTGTAAGACAATTTCTAAAACCTAGTGGAAGCAAAGCCTCTGAGACACTGACCAATAACAAGATTTATCTTAAAATCTTTTCTAAACAGTAACTTCTCAAATGCTTGATCTCAGAGTATAGGAGTATTGGTGATAACAGAAGCCGCAAAAATTTTATCTTTATCCTAAAGTTGAATTATAAAATATTCCTAGAAATGAAACTCAAAGAAAATCTAAAATTGATGTAGTAAATAATGAAAAATAGTAGAAGAATACTTACATTAAAAAATGTAGATGTCATGTTTAAAGAAAAATAAGCTCAAAATGCTGTCACTGGCAATATTCTAGAGAATATAGCATGGCTTATCAGATGGACACAGAAAATTTGAAAAGTGTTCTCAGTATCAGAGCTATCAAAAGTGCTTTAAAACCAGCTGGGAAGGCTTGTTACCTGTGAGTTGAAAAGTCATGTTTAAAACTGAATTCAGTATTTTTATGAAGTTGCATGACCAAACAGACATCAGGATTCCAAAACTGGAGGTGAATGACAAGTTGGAAGAGGTTGCTAACACCCGGGAGGCTGGAATTCAAATTCAGAATTAGCTGGAGATATTAGTTTAAAATTAGCATAAATATTCAAGTACTAATGCATGAGTTGAAATGGACAACATCTGTTTAGACAGAAAAAAAAAAAAAAAAAAGTACAGGACTTTTAAGGAAGCCTGAACTGGAATCAACAAAATGATGCTGTGCCAGAGAAAGGAATCATCATTCTGAGATGCACGAATAAAAAGTAAATTATGAGCTCCTGGCAATGCTACAGAGGCTTCAGCAAGAATATGATGCTCTCTTTGGGGTATTGTTACTACAAAAGCAGCAGACAAGCTGGGGGGGAGACTGACAGATCTTATAAGGAGTAAAGCAGCCATAGCCTGTTAGAAAAACCAGAAGGATCCTGTGTGTTTGACTCAGGAAACAGCAGAATTCTGAGGCTGGTGGGAAAGAAGTTTCTTTAAATCTATAAAGGTTGCTATAATGATATGTATGATTGATTTGTTGCCTTTATCCACATACATTGAAAATGTATTTGTTGTAGAGAAGAAAACCTGGAAGCAAACCCTTGCTGAAAACAGATTCTTCTTTCATTTGGAAGTTTATATGCCAGAAAAGCTGAGATAGAGCAAGCAAAGAAAGCATTATTAAAAGCATTGGGAAGCAGAGAAACATTTTTCAAGTTTTTAATCTACATTCCTCTTATTCCTCCTTATATTTCGGTGAGAATTTTCACTAAAAATCAAAATGTGAAATAAAAACTTAACCCCTCAACTGCCTTTTATTTCTATTAGAGCTCTATGAAGTCAGAATAAAACTAAAAAGATTAACCAGAAGTCAAAGTATTCATTGGTCAAAAGACTTTGCAGTGTTGCCCTGTCACACTAAAAATTATAATTTCCCTCCAGTCTCGCTGAAGCAGATAAAAATAGAAAGTGTGAGGGTAGGAGGAATGTAAGGGAATCCAACTTTTGCCTCTAGGTTTTGAAAATAAATGAGAGAAGTAGCTCATTTCTATTATTAGCCACTCAAGGCTGCCAAAGGCAAAATTTTAGCAGACTTTTTATCAGTGAAAAATTTATTTATAAAACTTGCTTTGATTTCTGTTCCATTTCCACACTGGAACAAGAAAATGATAAGCTATAGCTACATCATAAAATCAAAAAATTTGTGGGAATTCCTGTAACAAACTGCCACACATTTGAAGATATGCTGTGTTGCTCATTTGGGCTTCTCAGACTTTCAAACACAGTTATGGGATAAATAGAAAACCATTTCTCCACCCCATTATTTAAGTATCTTAAGTTATACATGGAGTTGGGGAAGGCAAACTTTAATCTTGCTTCCCATTTATGCAAGTAATTGAGTAATTGCTCTGGCACATTCTCCACCCTGGAGTGCTCTGATGTTTCTCTGTGTAAGTGCTTCAGATGAGGGTGGCTATAGGCATGATACAGGATTGGAACCCAGACAGGGAGAAAACCTGTTTTGAAGTCCACACCCCTGCATTTCTTCCCCTTTTTTTTTACTTGTATAGGGAAGGAACATCCTTCTGTTTTGTTACATTCTCTAGAAGAAAGAGAGTATCTTCTCAGGGATAATCTTTCTTTCAACAAAATTGTATTTTCCAGTGAGAATGGTTTTTATGTAGAAATCTAAACACACACTTATAATAACATTTAGACTGCAAAAGGCGTTTTTCTTTTGTCAAAACACTGTGCAAACATCAGCTAATTAACCTCACCACATGTCATTAAGACAGGCAAGTACTGTCAGCTCTATTTAATAGACAGCACAGTGAAAACAATATAAGTTGCTTGCTGAAACTTACACAGTGAAATAATGGAAAAAATGGGGTTACATATGAAGACTTCTTTTTTTTTTTTTTCCAGTGAGCAATTCACTAGGCAGCAGAGCTTCAAAATGAAACAGTGTGTTTAACCCTAGTGACAGCAGTTAGGCTCAGCAGTCCCTGCGGTATTCTGCAACAAAAAGTCTTTACTTTTGGGGCTCCTGAGAAGCATATGGCCCCTCTGCATGGAAAAGTGGGACATAGGAGTGGAGAGGTTGCTGTAGGAAAAGCATGGGCAATTCCAGCCTGTCATCTTTTGTGCTTAAGCACAGAAAGTGACATTTCCTGCAAGCACCCCCCAAACACTGAGCAATGGGTGCATTGTGAGGGGAGTTGCTGCTACGTTGGTGGCAAAGAGGAGCTCTCCCACGTCCCATTGTGCATGGATGATGTGGCAGTGTTTGAATACATTATTTATAGGCTATATGACAAACTCACAGCTTTCTCCAGCATCTGGGCTGAATTCCAGTTCTGCTGTGATGGTTAAGAAGAATTACCTCTGACAGCCCATGAACCAAACTGCAGGCAGTGATGGGCTGATCCATGTAAGACATGCCCATTGTGCTATATCTACCGTAAGCCTCAGGGCTGCACAAGCATCTGGATGGAGGGAGTGGATGATGAGCAGAAATTTTCCCTTTTCTAATGTTCTTTTGAAATAATACTGCTGTATGGATGAGCGCAGAGATACCTTAAACAGCATATTTACTGATAATTTGCACAGAATCACCAATACTGTGAAGACCATAATGTATTTTCAAAGGTTTTATAAAAACTGTCATTTCTGTTCTGCAGTAATTTCTGAAATGTGATTTCTACATAGAACAGAAATATTTATCATAGCTATTTATCATAGCTATTTATCCTGTCAGGACCAAACTCAGATCTGAAAAGCCAGTGGCTTCATAGCAGCTCCATAAAAAGATTTCTGAAGGACATAAACATCAGAGCTCTGTGGCTGCAGGTGTAAGGGGCTGAAGAGCAGAGTCTTAAGAGAGATATAAAAATGAGTACACTTACAAGCAATAGCTGTCATTAGAAATCTTCCAGACAAATGTGGTGAAGTTTTAAAGTTACTTTGTAGTTCTTTCTTCGCTTAATAATCTTTTCTTGTGTAGAAAATAGTTTTAGTGCAGTATAATGGAAACACAGGGTCATTTTAGAAAATAGACTTTATAGGTTTCTTTAACGCTAGCAATATTCTCGATTCACCTGATTTCCACTAGAAGTTTATTTTCTAGCAGGTTCCTCTCGACAGAAAAGGCTTTAATATCAAACCTAAAAAGCAAATAGTCTCAGTAAAAATGGGTCAGCATTTCCTGACAGACTGCTTTTTGTCAGAAAACTCTGATATGACTCAATTAAAATCCTGTGTAAGAATGTGACAATTTCAATGAAAGTGTCCTCAGGAAAGGATTGCTCTGTTTGAAGATAATGTTTTTAGTAACAAATCAAAGAGTGAGAGACTTGAGATATGACTGCCAACAGTCTACTGTTTAGAACATTCTCAAATTTTGGTGATTTGTTTTCAAGAGCTGCAAGTCTCCCCCACCAAGAGACTGACAAAACAAGACTACGTAGTCCCCCTTTTCGTCACTTCTGGGGAAGCACTTATGTTTTAACAAATAATTTAACATTCCTTGGTTTGGAGAAAGACTGATTTTATATCTGAGAGAATGGGGCACCTAGTAGGATTCATGTGGATCTGGTTTTCTGGTCTGATTCATGGCAGTGAACCTAAACTTTTCCTTTTATTTTTTTTCAAAATTTATTTAATTCAGGGGAGAGAAAAAAAAATTCTGCCTACTGCCAGTACTATCAAGGGAGCTGCACAACAAACTAAGGTGCAGCTTACCTGATGCAACCAACCAGGAGAAAAGGTAGCTTTTTTTTCTGAATTCCATCTCTTTTTTTGCCTTTTCATGCCTAAATATCTTTCTAGCCATCTGCCTGTGATGACACCAGTGAGTGGACCTAAATGAGGAATGACTACTGAGAGTGGGAACTCTTAATGAAGCACTAGCACTTATACCATTATTTTGTGACATTAGTTGGGTGTCCCTTGCATAATACTAATGAGCCAGAGAGAGCTGCTCTTCCACAACTCCGTAGTTGAATTTAGCTTCTGAACAGAGTTGGTTTTGCTAGATTGACTCTGGACTTTTGGGTGATAAAGCACATCAATGCATATATCTTCCTCAGTTAGGCAATTTTCCCAGCTCCTAGTATCACATGTCACAAAATCTTAGCAGCACCTATCACTTATGAGATTAAAAGATGGAGTACATGTGGATATAACTTCTGCTGACTACAGGAACTTGTATATGATGTTAAAGCTTCTTTGAATTTAATGATTTTGTAGGTGAACAACCCCTACTGGCAGTGCCTAAATAATGACACAAATGGCTTTCAATTCCCTGGGAAAAGCTTGCATAGCATTATCTCTTTATCCTACAGACTTTCAAAAGACATCCTGCTACAGCATCCTAACAGAAAGCAGAATAAAGCCTTTTTGTAAAAGACAGAAATGTGTGGGTTTTTTTTTTTTTGGTACCTTCAGTAAAAGGCACTAAACACAAGCAGAAAACCGTGTCTCTGCAGGATGCATTAGCACAATATCTGCTTGCTCTCTGACTGCCTTGCCAGTCTGCTGGTGGGAAGCAGGTTGGCATCACATCTTTAGTGTGAAGGGAAAGAACTGAAGAAGCCATAAGCATAGGAAACCATTTAAGAGCTGAAGCCAAACCCCTCTTCCCTGGAAAGGTGTGACTCCAGAACAACCTTCACACTTCTTAAATTTGATCAGTCTGTGCCTACACTGTGCCTGGAAAAGAGGTGGTTGTTGCCTCCTTCCCTGGAGAGAGAAGGCAAGCAGAGCAGGAGGGGCTGTTTGAGCCCACAGGGAGAGTTTGGGACCACTGACACACAGGGATCCAAACAGAGGGAATATTTTATCCTTGTTCCTCAGTGGCAGAGAGCTCTGAGAGCATCACTACCTCTCAGAGTCAGGCACGTGCAAACTTCCCTCTCGTCCTGGTTGCACAGTGACCATAAGTTCTGAAGGCCTTGCCCAAGTCTCAAAGCAAAGCTTCAGAGCCAGTGATGCAGGCTGTCATCACTTACACCATATAAATGCTTCTCCAAGTCTTCTTCCTGCAGCACAACTGTTGATGCTGAACCTTTTATCAGGAATATTTTCAAAATATTATTTTCAAATTTTATACGTGTGTTGGTCTTACCCTGGGTTTTGGGTATTTGTGGCTCTAACAAAGTGAGATGGAATCTTTAAGAAACTCTGACAGATACATGGACCACTGTAGCCTGTCTGGGCATGAGGTCCATGCTGCATCTCTCAGCCTGGTCCTGAATGTCAGCACTTCTTTACTCACCCAGGTCTGAGAAATAGCTTTGCCTTAAGACTTTTTTTTTTTTTTTAATGTTTAAAATTACTTGAGAGATACAAGGACAGTGCTCCTTCTTTTTTGTTATTTACTTCTCTATAAGATTTTTTGCTGCATTTTCTTAGTCTATAGCATGATATGTGTATTGCACGCTCACAAAGCCACGTCATCTGAGTTTTTTTAGCAGCAAGGCCTTAGTGGCAATGTCAAGTTTTTCCAGAGTATATGCTTATGTTGGTTTAATAGATGTCAGGGCCAGGAAAGCAAGTCACAATCTGCAAATCTGACCTCCTCCTAACACAAGCTGTTGGATTGCTCTTTATTAATTCCTACTTCACATTCACTAGCTGTCCTTGAGCTAGGATATCTCTTTGAGAGAAAAATCAAATGCTCCTATATACATTTCCAGTGGATTTCCTATTACATTACCTGCCTGGATTCATAGCTACAGTGACCGAATGCTTCTGTTGGTAAAAATCCCACTTTTGCTCTTGCCTGAATTTTCCTTGTTACACTGTAGAGGAAGAAGATATTCCTTGCTTTTGGATGAAGCATAACAAAAAAGAAAAGTAATAGAAAACCCAAATAGCTACTGATCTTGATCTCTTCCACAAGTACATAGATTGTAAATAACTCACCCATAGCTGGTGTTTTTTGTGATCAAAATAGAATAAACTCTCAAAGATATGAGACTAACTTACTATTTTTCTCAATCTTTTCTGAGCCCTCTCCAGCTGCTTAAATTCCCATTTTAAAGGAAAGGTTATAAGATGTGGTACTTCAATACCAGGCACTTCAGTGCTGATTGCAAGACAGAAAGTAAATCCTCCTATTCAGCACTTTCTCAGTTGCATATTTAAAAAAGATGGTAACCATTTTGACCACTCTTGTTACATTGGGAGCTATAATTCTCCACCATAAACCTCAACTCTTTATCAGCATGTACTATAATAAGATCTATTCTTCTGCAATTATGATTTGTATCCTGCTTTTATGACATGTATAATTTTATAATTAGGCATTCCAAGAAATTCTTTCATGGTTATGACAAAAGAGTAATTTATTTAAATATGAGAAAAAAAAATTAAATGTGCTCAGCTATGAGCCAAGCCCTATGGGATCACAGTAGAGACAGCAGCTCAGCAAGATTTCCTGTTTGTAATAATATTTTAGAACTATTATTTAAGCAGTTTTTTGTTCATTTACAATCTACTCTGTTGATTTCATGCTATTTCAATTATTAATCAGGAAGTCATCAGATACCAAGGTAAAAGTTTTCCTTCTACCTGGGTGTGTACATCAACAATTTTGATTTTGCTGTCTAATTTCATAGTGTTGTCCAAAAATGTCCAGTCAGTCTGAATATTTTCGTCTGTAAACTCTTTAATTTCTTTAGCAATCAGGATCCCTTACTAGACATTCCATTATTTATTCCATTGATTTCTATCAGACTAAGAAGATCTATAATTACTCATGTCATGCCTCTTCTTTTTCAATAATTGCACAGTGTCTTCCCACTGCCACACCACTGAAAATACCTCTGTGCTGTAAGGGCTGCTGAAAACCCCTGACAATGGTGATGACACTGAATCAACACTGGGAACAACAGAAAAAATGGCCATGCATGAGGAAATGGAGATACAGGAAAGTGTGGAAAATTCTTGAAAATTTTTCAATAATTTTTTTACAGTTTTTCTATGACTCCCTAATGTTTTGTCCTCATTTCTGTGTTGTATTTTCTTTCTTTCTTTTGGTGAGGCAATGGTACAATTTTGCTGTCCCAACAGCACTTTATCCTTTTTTTACTTTCTTTTTTTGTTTTAATTTCTAAAAAAGGTATTTTCTAGGGCCTTCATTCTAGAGCCTATATTCCCTTGGATTAGTTTCCTTTCTATTTGCTACATCAATTTCTATGTTTTTTCTATTTTCTTCCCTTCTTTGGTGGTTTTATACAAAAGCCTCTCTGTCTTTAACCCCTTTATTTTCTTCTTCACGTTCCATGCTTTGTTGCCTTATTCAGTCTTTCATTATCCTTCCAAATAAACACCTCATTGTGAGGCTTCTGTTCAAGGAAAGCTAATTCATTCAGTGTCTGATTCTTTCCCTTCCTGATTATTACAATTCTAAGTAGTACATTTTCGTGCTTTTTTTCATCCCTTTTCAATAATTTTTTTTTGCACACTGCCTTTCTCTGGGAGTTTGAACTGTGCCGGATTTGCAGGGACCCATCAGGATCACCGAGTCCAACTCCTGGACACAGGACACCCCAAGAAAATCCTGTCATGTGCCTGAGAGCGTTGTCCAAACATTTATTGAACTCTGCCACGCTTGGTGCTGTGATCACCTCCCCGGGGAGCCTGTTCCGGTGTCTGACCACCCTCTGGGTGAAGAACCTTCCCTTGATATTGAAACAGGATTAGAAATTTGACTTGGGGTAGAAACCAATTCTGGATTTAGCTGAAGTGTGCTGTTTAAAACTTGCTGTGCACAAAGGCCAGCAAAAAGCACAGAGAAGACTCAAGGCTGCTTAAGAAAGGAATGTGAACTTCCAAGCTAAATGGGAGATAAGAGCCCCCCCCTCCCAAACCTTGGAGCAAGATAAAGCCAAAGTTGAGGCTACAGGAGATGCAAGATAGAGCCGAAGTTGAGGCTGCAAGAGATGGTCAAGCTGACCCTCTGTACAAGGACTGATAATTAATTGTAACTAGTAAAATGAATATGCATGAACCTATTGTGAAACCCTATGCATATGCACAAGTAAGGGGGATAAAAGAGACTCGGGAATTTTCAGGAGTGCACATGTCTTTTAGAGAAATAATCCACATGCACCCAGCGCTGAATAAAGATACATACCTAATAAAGATACATACCTACTTCCCAACTTTTACAAGTTGTGGAGTCATGGAGTTTTTCCCGCAAATCAATATCCAGCCTACACCACCTCCAACTCAGCTTCGTGCTGTTCCTGAGTCGTGTCACAGACCAGGAGAGTGAAGAGGCCGCTACCTGCCTCTTTTCCCCTCACGAGGACTTCGCAGGCCGCCATGAGGCCTCCCCTCAGCTCCTCCAGGCTGAACGCACCAAGAGACCTCCCTCACTCCTCACACAGCTTCCCCTGCAGACCCTTCAGCATCCTCATGCCATCCTCTGGACACTCTCTGACAATTTTATATATTTTTTGTATCGTGGCACCCAAAACTGCCCCCAGCGCTCGAGGTGTGGCTGCCCCAGTGTCACACTATTGCGCAACACGAAATGTGGAGACAGAGCGCAGTTACACGAGAGAGAAGGCAAGGAAGAAGAAACTTTATTTTAGTTTTCACGTTATATAGAGTTCTGGAAACGATTCTCGATTGGAAGGTGAAATTACATCTTCTCTAACTGTACTGGTCAATGACAAAGTCTATCAAATCATTCTCCTCCCAGGAGAAGGAATGAAAAACAAGAAGACAGTTAGAAAAACGTGCACGTTTACAAAAGTAGTGTGAGAAACTCTATCACAAGAATGAAAACATCAGAAGGCTGAAAAATGAGAGTGATGCTCCAGAGCAGAGCAGGACAATCCCCCCCTTGCCTGCCTGGCAATGCTGTGCTGTGCCTGTTGCAATAATTTGAAGACTTAGTCATTTGAACCTATTGGTTTATTGCTTTATTTTATTTGCGTTATAAATGTGGTTATTATATGATTCACCTCTAAGTACCTTAAATAAATGCAGATATTATCTGAGTAATATGGTGAATTATGTCTATATCTGCTCACTCATAATAAAATACATTAAAGGATGGACAGACTGTCTTCATCCCATCAAATTGAAGACAGATTCATATGCTCTGTGAGCACACCTGAAATTAAGTAATCTCCAGCTCAAGGGAGGGTTTTCATAGTCTTGGGTAAGTGATCTGTGAGTCACATAGGTCTCCTTGCAGATTAATCCCCACAAGAGATACTGTAAGCAAATCACCTCATGCTGAGGTCATGGCTGCAAGGACAACAGCCCAGTGAAATGCTCCTTTTTTCAGACCCTGCTCAAAGTCAATTTTAGTAATGCTCTTGCTGTTAAAATTACCCTGTCAAGTAACTTGAAATGGTGAAAAATCCAGCCAGCCTGAATCGTTAGTCCTGCCTGTAAAATCAGTCAGATTTGTTTTCTGCACACTTGTGGGTGCACAGATCTTGTGTCATCACCTCCTTCTGCTCCACCATGGCACTGAAAAGCCATATTGTCATTGTACACCCACAGGAAAAGTGGCAGCCAGATAAACATATGCCCTGTTCTCTGCTATTGCTTATGTAAAGTGGATCTGATGGCAAAATGGGAAAAAGCTATTTGCTCCACTGTCTAATCAGGAAACTGCTCTTTTAATGAATGTATTGTTCAGCTCAGAGTGCTTCTATTGAAGTGAATTTGCTATCCCCACTAACACTGTCGCTCACCATGCAAATCAAGTGGTGTTTTCCTTAATTTCTTCCAGTTATAAAATACCAGTGCTTGTCAAATGCGAAGATAAATTACCTTGCCTCACCTCTGGTCTTATTTATAGAATAAGGCAGTGAGTTATTGTACCCCTGAGAACTACCAGCTCTATGTTGCACACCAATGTCATATCTCTGAGTGGTAGGTTAAATTAGATCTTTAGGTGGAAATAAAGTAAAACGCCAATTTGCTTCAAGATTCTTAAGAATGAGATATCTCATGTAAAGAAAAGTTTGGAGTACCTGGAAGGACAGGAATGTCTAATGGGATGGAGATTCCCAGCCTGAGTTTAGGTGTTTTGATAAATAGGATAAACCAGCCTGAAGCTGCGTCTATCCATTCATTATAATCAAGATTTAGACTTGATTGCTGAACAACATTTACTTTTGGTGCAGCAGGGATTAAGTGGGACAGACACTTACCCAGCTTTGTATCTCTCACATTCTCTTTAAACAGAGGTGCAAGCAAACAAATACTCTCATGGGTGCTACTCTGTTCCTCCACAACTAATTGAGACATGGAAATGGTCAAGTGAAAGGACAGAACTGCAGCGCACAAAACACTATTTTGCTTTTAGGAAATACACCATTGCCACCACAAAAAAGATAAAAAAGTTTTGATTCAAAGTCCATGAAGTTCTTGAGTGTATTTTTAATTTAATTTAGTGAATTTCAGAACAGTCTCAATGGTGGTTTTCATGCAACAAATAAAGAACATGAGCTCTTCAATATATAGTGGATTTGCACACTCTCCTGTACAGTATTAAGAATTTTCCATTCTGAATAAAGCAAACATAATTTAAATTGGCATCTTTCTAGCAGGATAAAAAATATGTATCATCCTTCTCACATTTGTAGGTTGGGACATTCTTGGAAGAGGCACAAGTCTCTTTAAATATTTAACAAGCTCTTGAAACACATTATGTGATGCTGTAAATTAATATTTATCTTTAAATCCCTTTCCTATGGAAGGGGGAACCTACCAGAAATTCAGAAAACACTGACAGATTACACAGCAAAGCACTGCTCCACCAAAGAATTCATTTAAGGCCAAACAGAGAAACTTTCATAGGAACTGCAGCCTCCAGTTTCAAAGCCAACATAGAATAAGGTGTGCAAAAAGACTAAAGCATGTGGGAACAAACTCTGAGCTGCCTAAAAGCAAAGCGGGTGAAACAAATCAGTTTACGTGCATCATGCAGCTACGGAAATGTGAGATAAGGCTGGTGGGTGATGAAGAGCTTTCAGGTCATTGAATGATTGCTTGTGCTTAAACTCCCACCATGGGAAATGATCTGGCAAGAATTACCACAGGCATTTGTAATCACATACTTTGGTAGCCTGGTCAGAGGCGTTGCTGAATGGATAAAAACGGATGGCGAAATGTTTGTTTTGGCCTAGTTTCATGATAATGTTTTAGCTGTAGTTTCATTCTTCATTTGAGGAGATTTGTCAAAGGCATTTCCTTCTGTGGGCTGGCAGAACCCTCACATGCCATTGGTTCCCTTTGACTCCAGTGGAACAATGCCATGGAGTGACTAAACACTGTCCTCATGCACAGGTCCCTGGACTTACTCCTGTGCCTCACTTCCAGCTACTGCTCTTGCCCAATAACATTCCCTGGTGGAAAGATGCTGCCTTCAAGCTCCTGCATCCCAGAAGAATGGCAAAACAAGACCCTACAGAGATGGTCTCCTTGTTGCCAGTTGAATGCTGCACACGAATAAAACACTTTGCAACACACCAAAACCACTCCCTGGAGAGATACTGAGGTCAGACCATGGCTTGGAAGGCCCCTTGCATGGGGTAGAAATACAGTGAAGTACAGAGACTAGGATTGCAGTTCAATATATCCAGGCTGAATGTCTGATATATCTGCCTTTTATGAACTTTGTTTCTCAGTCCACTATCCAGCCTTTGAGCCAGTGAAAATTTCTGGGTGAAAATTTTGTTGGAGCCAGCAGGTTTCAAAGAAAAATGTCAGCTTTTTGAAAAGCTTTAGGGTTTAGGACTTCACAGACAAGTAAAAGTAGACTCTGTATTCAGTCCTGATGCCATGCAAGACTGCACTTACATGACTGATAAGCAATTGAATTAATGCAGCTCTTAAATGCAGAAGAACTTTGCAAGAACAGGAAAGGAAAAGATAGAGATACAAGCACAGAAGATATTCTTTAGTATCTGCAAGAACAAACACCAGAAAATTAAAGCCAGAAACAACAGCTGGTTTGAAACTTAAATTTGAGAACGTGACACCTTGCTTTATTCTGCTGCCTCTAAATTAAGTGTCAGGATTAGGTAGCTATCCATTCAAAGAAGATGATGTTTTTGTAATAATTATGTCTCCAGCTGCCCTGGGTATGTTATAAGGAGAGCTAATAAACTGGCCATCAGAGCTTGCTCTTTATCAGATATTACCCATTACAGCTTTCAAATCTTATGCCTTTGTCACTTGTTTTGGGCCTGCCATATATATCAGGTGTAGCTGAAAGTAAAATATCCCCAAATCTTAGAAGTGGTGGTTTTCTTCTCTCTAAATTTAAATCTGGAGCCAATGGCTTTATGGAGACAGCCCCTTAGACTTTTGGACCAGGAATGGCTGATACCCATCTTAACTTCCCTCAGAGGAATTACCTAGGGGGAATTCTTGCTATTACTGAAGACCAAGTAATTGTAGGAATTTCTTCCAAATTAGATAGAGACCTTTCAAAAGTGAACTGTACTGAACCAAGCATTTGAAAAGGGAGAGAAGGCAGATAGGGAATGGCAATGATGTACATCTGTATTACAGAACCTATCATGACCCAGATCATCCATTTTGTGCATTATATTATACTCCAAGTCTACTCAGAGTGCTGTTCCTCACTGTGGAAAATACAGAATGTTTTTAAAATACTGCACAACTTCCAGTTTCACAGCACCTGCCAATGCCACAGAGCATTCATCAGAAGCATGGGAAATCACAGTCACCAAGTTCTTATCTGATTCCTTCTCTCACATTTTTGTTTTATTTCTTGTTTTCCTATGTTTGGTAATGCAAAGTGGGATCCAAAGCAAGTGTGGGAGAGAACAAGGTAAATCTGGATCACTCCAAAGGGATGTACAAATACTGGAGTACTTCAGGACATGGATAAGTATCAGGAAGGAGAAAGTAATCCCCCCACTGCTTCTTTGAGGTTTAGCAAATCTGACAGTATCAGCTGTGAGGCTTCCTTGCGTGGCAGTGATACTTTAAGGACATGAATACTTTCTGTAAAACTTGGAGGTCGTTCCAAGGCTTTTCTTCAGACATTATGGACCTGATTTAAACCACATTTATTGCTGTGATGAGTTTGTTGTTTATACTACCCATTCTGGGAAAAAAAAAAAAAATATAATCTCTGTGACTAAACCATATCCCAGAATAGTGTTTGTAAGAGTAATGAGATCACTGTTTTCCTGACTCATCTCAGACAAATGGGCTGCTGGAGAGAAGAGTCTGTGCTGCACCCCAACCAGTCAAGCATCATCTGCAGTGATTCAGACTTGAGATAATTAGCTTGGTGTAATTATTTCAGGAATCCCCACACTGGGGCTATTAAAGATGACAAGCTAACTACCTGAGCCTGACAGGCAGGATCACCAGAAGCTGCAATCCTCCAGCAGCACATGTAACTCTGTCTTAAGAAAGCTCAACTACAGAGCACCCAGCACCAGGCTGGAAGAACCCTCACTGGCTCCCTCCATTATCCTGCCCTGGGATAACTCTTTTTTAAGCACCTGCATTGACAATATGGAAAGGAAAGTTTTAAAATATTTCGCCTGTTCCAGAACTCTAGCTCTTGTAGGAGCATTCAAGCCATGGGGAGCTCAGTGCTCAGCCTCACAAATAAATCTTCATAATAATATTTTCTGAGCCTTTCCAATGTACTTAGTACATGTTTAAGAGGAAGGGACTCAGGAAGGAGAGGAAATCTATATTTCCTCCACTGTCAGATTGCTCACACCTCATGACATTAATACCAAGTTTCCAAATTCAAACCTCCAATGGGTCAATATATTTGAAATTATGTGAAACTAACACTCATCTTCATAAATAATTTTAACTTTTAAATTTTACATGTTCTGCCTGAATTTAGGGGAATAAAACATTTTTCATCTTGTCTGAGTTTATTCATAGGCAAAAAAAAGGAGAGATAATAATTGTATTCTTTCAAAAACCAGAAATATTTCCAAGGACATCTAAGCTGCAAAGAAAATGAGGCCATTGAGGGTTAAGCTCTTAGGCTACAAGGGAATTCCAAAAATTTATCACACAGAATTAAGCTTATGGTTTTCAAGCCTATCAGTGTTTACTGAATGGAAAATCTATGAAGTGCTAAATGGTAATTTATTTTTTCCTCCCTTTGTGAATGTTGTTTTCTGTTTACTAGACTGTCAGAGAAACAGAGCATCTGTGATTCTGAGGACAGCTAACTGTCATTGTATTCTGTCTTATGAGAGGGAATCCTAAAACCCAGAATTCAGAGGAGCCTTGGGGAGAGATGGAATTGTAGCCTGTGAAGCCTCCAGTTTGGAGGCTCCTATTTTGTCAGGTTGGCAAAATTTTTTTGTGTTTATCTAAAGAAAGATGCAGGAGGTATATGGGAAACATAAAATAAAAAGTTCTGTGTAAGATTAGAAAGATAAAGTCTGATCTCCCCCAAGAGATCAGAAAAAGCAGTCAAGGGGTCTTTGCCCTCTGCAAAGACAGAAAGCTGATAAACAGAAACATCTGTAATATGTATTTAAAAAGAAGAAGTTAAAGATCTCTCAGATAAAACACCCAGAAATATTTCTTGTACATTCTGAGTCAAATAGAAGGTACAGTTTTCAAGGAGAAGGTGGGCTCATCTCATGCAAGATTAGAAGATTACAAGATTAATTTCTACATTTTCCATATTTATTGAGGATAAAATACTTCCACTTTCATGGTGTAGCTGAAGGTTCTCTGAAGTGGGATGGAGCTGAGGAACACTTGGTGGCACAAAGAAGCTCTTTTCCTGAATTCAGGTGTGGCTCAGGTGCAGAACTCTTTGCAGACAAAAATTCCTTCAACACAGTTCTTGGCTGTGACCCCCATACCTGCTCCTTGACACCCAAATCAGGATTTACAGGGGGCTGTTTGAAGGGCAAGGAGAGAGCATGGAGAAATGCCTTCGTGGCTGTTGAGAGTGAGGGGAAAAGAACAAACGTCTTAGCACTACTCCGAGGAAAGAGACACTGATTTTCTGTGTGGTTGGCTCAGGAAGATGGCAAAAGAATAGCTGAGGTACCCACCTAAAATCCTACAACTGTATTCAGGGGAACATCTGATTCTCTGCCTTGGTCTCCATTGATGAACAGTAGCAGTCCATCCAGACACCTTTTACAGAAATAAAATTCATTATCTAGTCAAGGAGTCCTTTGGCCCTCCAGGGCACAAGAGCTTACTGATGTGACTAAATAAGATAAAAAAACCTTCTAACCTAGAGCATGGCCTGTAAAAGGATAGTGGCACAGGGTTCAGACTGACAACAAAGGCCTGGAGCCCAAATATTCATATAGATCTGCCTGTGAAATCTTCTAGAGACTACAGGAAAACCTTCAGGAAGTGATATTTCATCAACAGGAGACAGTGCTGTTCAGTATTTATTTCCATACTGAATTTTATCCTGGACATTTCTCCTGAGCCCTCCACAGGTTTGTTGGAGAAAAGAAAAAAAAAAAATCTGACTATAAATATTCATCAGTCTGTTATCAGTTTAATATGCTTAAAATCTTCATGGAGTACTTAGAGGAGGACAGCTACTGTGCTGGAATGTTTTTAAGAAAGAAAATGTTGAAGCTCAGGAAGATGAATAATGCCATGACATTTCTGTGGCTAAATAACTAATCTGGAGGGGGTATGCTTTTATTTTTCTGCTCAGATACTTAAAGTCAGTTATTCCTAAATGAAGTTTTCACTCCATTTTTTTTCCCCAAAGTCTGTGAAAAAATAAAACCAATTATGTGTTTGTAATCTATAGGTGGAAGAAAAAGTTGGAAAAAACTAATTTCATTAACGGTTCTAAATTAATCTTTCTTTTTCTCCCAATGGGCTGGTTCTCCTTTAGTAGTTTTTTGGCCAAATGTTCATACTGTGACTCAAGATTAGAAGGAAGAGATGGAGAAACTTCAGGAGACAACCATCCAAAGTGGAAACAAGAATAAGTAAGAAAAGAGATTATATAGCTTGTAATATTTTCGAAACTGTTTTTCAGGGGAGGTAGATACATCTGCAAACAAGAACAGAGTGAAATTAAGTTTTCCACTGCTTATGCTTTTCCCTGCTCCTGTTTTGTGCCCTGTTTTGTCTAGTCATTATTTTAAGTTCTGTATTTTTTCAGTTTGTAAGTGTATGTATTAACATTTCCAGTCCTTTGGATTGCTGGGATGTTCAGAGGAGGCTGAACTGAGCTTGAACTTTTGTTGACTTTTTTCAGAGACAAGAAGTTCCAAAGTTGTGTGAGGTAGTGGTAATACAGTGATTGCATCAGCCAATGTCCTTCAATCTGCCCTTTTAGAAAGCCTGTGTGCATCCTGGCCTTAAGATGCTTATTCATTGAGGGACAAATATTATTACCCTGGCCAGAATGTCAGGTTTTACTCTTATATTTGCTTTTTTTTTTTTTTTTAAATGAAATAGCTACTATATCGAGTTTATCTTCAGCATAAATCAGGGTATTTTCCATAGCCTTACATGAACTGAAAATTTTGGACCATACATTTTAAACAAAATTACATTTGATTTATACTTAATGTGTAGTGTAAGGAACGATGTTTGTGGAAATGAGTTGCATCACCCTAACCATGCAAATGAGTTTTGACCCTGGGGGAAAAAACAAAACAAAAAAATCCCCAAAACTCTTTAAGAAGCAGCTTCGTCATTCCTTTCATTCACATTTGCTTTTTTATCTCACTAAAGCTGCTCAGACTACTGAAGCAAAGCAGAACTTTTGATCAGCAAATCCAAATTATTACAAAAAATAATAAAAATTAAGTCTTTAAAGTACACTTTCAGCACAGAGTTTATCATGCTTTATTTAAAACATATATCGTAAAGTGACAGAGACAGTAGTGCCTGATTGGTCATGACATGAAGCTCCCAGCTGCACAAAACATTTTGGTAGGCTGGCTGGCTCCCTCTGATTAGACCTGACAGATTATTAGAACAGTAGTACTTGATGGACCATGAGAATAGGAACTGACATACAATTTCAGTATTCAGTATTGGTTCTTTCAGTAAAGAAGATCACTATCTATTGATGCTTGATTTTATTAGCAATTTTTTCTCTTTTCTAGGTATCTTTTTTTCTTCTTTCTTTTTGGTTTTAGTGGGGTTTTTTGTTTGTTTGGTGGGTTTGGGGTGGGTTTGTTCTGTTTTTTGTTTTGTTTTTGTTGTTTGGTTTTGTTTTGGTTTTGGTTTGGTTTGGTTTGGTTTGGTTTGGTTGTCTCCCTGGTACTCCCTCTTAGCAAGCTGGCAGCTGGCAAGGTAATATCTTTATTATGAGTATCACTATGAGATGTAGAGGAGCACTGAACCCCATCCCATTTTCTGTGCTTCATCTATCAGGTTCATTTTATATCTACTGCAAAGAACAAAATTGCCTGAAATGCAAAAGGAGATTAATAAGAATAACAGCAGAGATCTATTTTGTTGTGTGTGAGAACACCGGGAGGTCTGACAGGTACTAAGCCTTCATTTCCATTCACTGATAAGGAAATAGATGCATGGAGCCTTTGGAACAAATGATACATTTTTAAAGATGTGGGAAAACATCAAGTAGAGAGGTGTGAGTGTATCCTTTATGCTCCAACCACTCTTTTTTCATTTATCCAACATATAGCACCACCCCCTTGGCAATTATGATAGCTCTGGGAAATGATGAAGAAGCTGTATCTGTGCACCTCCCACATTGTTTAACTTCCATCCCTTGCAGACTGCTTATGGAGTTTTCTTCCCAGCACTTCCCCTCACAGTGCCAGCTCCAAGTTTGTTCCAAGTGATACACCTTCCTATAGAGTGGGCCGACAGTGATTATTACTGTAAAAACTGCTTCACACTTCCTATTATCATTCCTATTTCCTTCTTTAACCACAATTTATCTGCTAAAGGGAAGCAAAATGCTCTTTTGCATAGCAAAGGGTCAAGCACTGTGTAGAAAGAAATTGGATGTTACAAGGCAGTAGTTATACCATAAAACATAAGGACAAATGGATTCAGGTTAAGGCAACCTGCATTCCACTTTGAGTAGTGAATTTCCCACTGCAACTTTCTAGATGTGCTTTAATGTGCTGCACTTCTCTGTGTAGGATGATATGCTCTGGATGGGCATCTTATTTTATAGCTACAATAAATGAAATGTTAAATCATTGGAGATAAATGCTTCCTATCTTCCTCTCTTTTTTAAAGAGTAGCACTTTGGCTTTACAGATTCCCAAGTGCAACCATGGCTGCAAAAATAGGAGATACACAAAGAAAATGCATGAATGCCATAAACATTCTGTGATCTGAGATATTCATGCATAGTGGTTCCACTTATCAATAATAAAACAACTTAAATGTGAGGCAAGGGATGGATTAGGTGACCCCCCCAACAAATTTTCTATTATTTTAAAACTTCACACTATCAAAATCTGTACTGTGCACCACAGCACTGTATGTTTTACATACAAATATTTTGTCTGTAGGGTTTCTGTGGATTACTGTTGAGCTGAAGCTCTTCTCTCACCTTTACCACACCTTAAGAAAGAGCTTCATCTGAGAAGAGCTCCAGGGCAAAAATGAAGTATAACAGATTAAAACATTGAGAAAACCTCTCACTATATTTAATTCCACTTCCACTTTGGGCAACCGTAACACCTCTATGTTAAAATGGTTCTCTGGCTTAAACTAGCCCTGAATATGTTTTAGGAAACCAATGCACAAACATCATAATTAATGATCCATGGTTACGTATAAACCAGTTCCCCATTCAAGTTGACAATTTTCATGGGACAGAAGCATTTGCTGTGAGAAGATAGGTATAAATATGTTCTTTACAAATGCCACTTCCTTGGTGGTTTCATACCTATTGTCTCACATGAGCAATGATGTGGTTCAGTGTCTAATTAAACCATCCACTCACACAATCTTTTAACTTTAGAGTTGCAACGCTGCCTCCTTCAAAGAAAGATTGTGGAATCAACAGCTGTCACGGCCCAGATCAATGCAAATTTATCTGTATAGCCTGGGGAGGCAACAGTTCAGCCTTTAATTTGTGTATCAGTCTTTTCCATGACTGGGTGCATTTCAAAGACAAACCACCACACACAGTTAGTGCCTTGGTTTGTCCCTGTCCAAGGAAACCTGCAGAACCTCTTTGTCACCAGCCCTGTTAGACAGGCCAGTTCCTTCCAGAGCAGCTGTGCTTGCCTCAGATTGCAGTGTATTTGTGATATACCTCAGATATATCCGTTTTACTGAGGTCCAGTTTTGCTACATCCAGTCCTAACTTGGATCGATCAGCAAAGGAGAATCTCTTTCATCGCTGATAATTAGTGGCACACAAAAGAGAAAAATACATAAAGTGGAGGTAAAAGAGAAAAATACAAGCACCAAAGAACAAGGCACCTTCATGACTGAGAATATTATCCTAATGGTATTTTTAGTCTGAGTTCTGAGCATTGGCCTAGTAGGGGCAAAATGGCAGAACAACCACTTAAAGAAAAGCAGCCTGTGACAGACCTGGAGATCTGTGCCCTGCAGTGCTCAGAGGTCTCAGCAGATCTCTTTTGAAGCCCTCAGCACCCTACCACGCCTTCACACATGCTAAGGGGCGTGGCACAAAAAGGAGGGATTTTTCTATGTCTCCATAAGGGATCATGCTGCTGCCACCTCCCTCAGTGCCCGCCCTTCCTCCCTCTTATCAGAAGTGAGGAGAGGTGGGCACGGGAGAGAGCTGCAGAGTGATGTCCATCACTCTGGGAGTGTGCTGGGGGCACCAGCACAACCTGCTGTCTGTTCATTTGGTTCCTTGCTTGGGCATGGCTGTTCTCACCTGAGAGCTTAAACACCCTGCAAGGTCTATGGGAGATTCAGAGGAGGTGGACATCCCTAAAATTACTGCATGTACTCAGAAGTTCTGGGTTGCTACCATTAAGCAGTGAAAATAAAGAGAAAAAAGTGGGAAGTTGTGAGCTCTGATTTTCAAGGTATGGAAAGTCACTCTATGTTAATATTCCTATCAGCATAATAACATATTGATGTTGCAGTGATTAGTTAATATCTGTGCAGCTCTTCAAATTTGCAAATCCTTATTCATCACTCTGTTCCACCAGTTTTATGAGTTGGTCCTAAAAATCACTGCCAAGTGCTATAAAAGTGATCGATAACACTATTAAAGCATCAATATTCTTCCTGCAATCACTCACAAAGGATGGATATCCAGAAAAATTTTAGAATCAAAATAGTAATAGGGTGGATAAATTATTCAGAGATGCTGACAATGATGTTCTCCTGTTAATTAATAAGATATATCTAGGGACTTCCAATTGTCTCCCTGAGTAAGCTCCACTTTCAGCTGATGCTAAAAGCTTGTTATGGAATGGTTGGTCTTTTGAAATGTGCCCTTAAAATATTCCAGTTTTAATCGATGATATATATTTATCCTTTGGGGAAAAAAATAGAAATGCATTTTTAAGCCTTTTTTTTTTTTAAGAAAAGGAGGCTGAGGCTGAGAAAAGAAAGAAAAGAAGGATGAGGTAAATTCATATAATGTTCAATGTAAATCAGCTGTCACCACTCCTTTTAACCCCAGCCTTCAAATCTTTGAGGTTCTACTGTAGTTTCAGATCTGGATGACCCCAATTAAAATTCCTACTGTTCCTTCTGTTTAAAAGGAGACCAAGGGGACCAAAAGCAGACGGATGTGTCCATGTCACTTGCACTGGGACAAGGACACATCACACATTACCCAGTGACTTGTCCAGAGAATTGAGGAAAGAGTGCTCTTGGAGCTTGCAACATTTATTTTCTTCAGGCTCATATGAAGCCTGCTGCAACCATCAAAAAACAATTCATTTTCTTAGGAGACCTTGCCTCTGGGAGGATGGTGTGCAGGGACATAGACGGAGGAAAATTTTACTGCTGCTAGAAACACGCAGTTCTCTGGACAAAAAAACTTGATTTTGACTATGACTCCTGCAATTTTAGCACACAGTTACAGGAGTCATGGAGAAGGAGGAGGAGGAAAGGATAGGCTTCTAATGCAAGCCTACACCCAACGGCAACAAAAACCAACTTCTCAGGAGGTGACTGTGAGAAGACTTCACTGACCGCTGAAAGCTTTTGTTTATGTTCTCCATTTTATTTTACATCTAAGAGCCACATGGTAAAAAAATAAACTATTTCATGTGATTGATTTGTGCAGTGCATGCCCAGCTTTTGATATATTTTATTTCTTTGTTGGGAAGTGATAAAACAGTCATTGATTAATGTGAATTCTTGCAAATAATATTTTTTAAAAAGGGAGAAAGCTTCTATATGTTTCAAAGTGCTATGGAAATGAATGTATTAAAAATATTTTCCCTTTATTTTAAGAAAAGCTATGGCAAAGGATATAATATATTACCCTATAACTCTGAAAGTAATTTTCAACACACCACCTACTCTAAAAGTATTAATAACTTCCCTAAGGTGAGTGTCATGCAGAACACAGATAAATGTTATTGCTGTTTTCAATTTTTAAGGCTTTTTAGACTTATTGCCTGAAATGTTTGCTTCTTATTTTCATGTCATTAATTTTGCATGTTTGTCACTGTCAGTGTATTCCAGGTTAAGACTCCAGAACATTCCAAAGGACTTCTAAAGAATAGAATAGAATTTTTTATGTGAAGTTTATTTGAACCTTCAAATAATATATGCTTTGGTTTTAAATTAAATCCGGATTGTCTTGTTTTGCTAGAGTACCCCCCCAAACCACAGAGTAAAACCATGAAGAATTTATAACCTCAGTTAAATGTTGCTGACATTGAACACTGAAAATTACGCAACATTCTTAATAATTAAAATATATTGTTTGTTTGCATTTTGAATGAATTAGAACAATCATTGCTCATTTCCCTATGAATAGATATTAATAGATAACTAAAGAGTACAAATTTCTAGTGCAGCAAAACTACCCTTCCTCATGATCCCATGCATCTTAAAACCAGAATTAGACTTCATCTTTGAATCTTCTCACTGTTCTGTGAATAAATTTCCCTACCTGGCCATTCTCATGATGACTCTTTCACCAGGAGGAACTTCCTTTCTGACTGGCATGAATTCTTAGCTTTCTGGTAATTACACTGAAGAATTATTTTTCTTCTCTTTCTGTCCATTCTGCCCTGGAATTGGAAGTGGCCTAGTCCTTCACTTACTTCTCTGCTGCCTCAATTAATCCAGCCTTCTGGAAATCTTAAACTTCATCACTGATCTCATCCACTCCTTAACCATCATATTATTGACCAGAGGCTCACTTAAGTGTGGAAGATACAATTTCCATATAAATTAACCTAAAGTGCTTCAGTAGCACTTTTAGTGCTACTTAATTCTAACAATGTTTAATATGAGTAAAAAAAAAAAAAAAATTTGTGTCCTGATCATGTGATTCCATGCCAAGAGGAAAAAGAAAGAAAACCTTTTGGATTGCCTTACCATCTTAGACACTGTCACAATTACACAACATGAAAAACAAAAGAAAAACCCTTGATTAACAGCACAAATGATGGTATTGCTACTATGGTTTACACATTGCAAATGAGGTCATGTTCTCTTCAAGAACTTGAAACATCTGGATGTTGCATAATAGCATGTGCAAGTTCAATCTCACATGGAAGAATAAGAAAAATGTATGCAAAAGCAGAACAGCACAGTGAAAAATGGTCTAGTGGCTCACTAGGTTAACAGTGCTGATGGAACAGAAAACACTTCCCAGGCATTTGAGATTCCAAGACCCATTCCACTCCCACTTTTTGTGTGGACCAGTCTAACTTTCTTTGCAAACCCATTCTCAAGACTTCCAAAAATTCAACAGCTGAAGACCAAAGAATCAAATTTGCTCAGCAGCAGCTTGGCAAAGGTTATAAAATAACACTTCATGCTAGGGCTAAATCAAGCTGATAATGGAAGCACACAGCCCAGAAGCAAAGATGCAAGTTTGCTAAATCAGGTTTCTTTACCACAGTTTGAAACATTGTCGGGCTTGTTTTAGGTACCCTTCCTCCCAGGTCAGATCAACTACTCTCAGACCAGCCTGCAGTAGCTGAGGTCCATTTGCTCTCTCTGATGAATATCTCTGAAATTTTCTGCAATAAGGCTTGCCTGTTTTCCTTGGCAAAATTTCTCCCTCTGCACTCTACTCTAGGATGACACATGATATCTACTGTTGCTCTTTGACAGCTTCAGTTGCATTGCAACCAGGAGCTGCAGTGTGCTGATATTATTGATATAATAAATTATAGAATTACACGATGAAGTGCTTTAATTTCCGCCTTTGATGCTCTTCTCTCAACCCTGCCCTATACCCCACCTTTACCCTGTAGCATTTGAAACCTCTTAATGACTTCAAAGAGCTGCATAACAAGATAGGTTTTTCCTTCATAGCATGTTACCCCTCTCTGCCCCAGATCAGAGGCCTTATTGGAGGTCTCTTTCCATGCCATTTGGAAAATGTGCAAATAGTCTCCTAATACCCTCCACTGAGAAGGTCAAAACAGCTCACATCACAGCAGATGAACTAAGCTGCTAGAATCAGGCTCTCAGAAATCACCCACATCTGAGACCACTTTCTGTTGAATATTCAAGGGGACTTTATCTATGAAATATTTTCTTCCTTGACCCTCTGAGGCCTCTTCTGCATCCACTGTGCAGAGCATTAGCATGTCATGTCAGCTTTAAAGAATACATAATTCACACGCACCTGACGCTGCCAGGGTGATGAAAGTGGATCTGGGTGTAAATTAAAACAATGTACCTTAGCTTCAGGTAATTTGGCAATAGAATTGCTTATATCAATATTTGAAGGTTATTTAAGCTTAATTTTATATTAAGTATAAAGAAATACAGAGTCTGATTCACTTCTGAGTGGATTACACCATTTTCCTAGACACGTCCCCTGAGCCAGGGTTACAAAAAATTAATACATACCCTCAGCTGAAATATGTCAGCATCTAAGCCATATTTATTTCTCTTATACAATATGTAATGTTCGCTTTTAGTCACAGATATTCCCTTGATTTCAGAGGGCTGCAGTTGAGGGGCTGAGGTGAGCTATAATAACTTGACAGGAGTATCTGTTTGGCAGTACTCTCCATTAGCCATGGACAGTCTGAGCCTTTGGAACATCTGGCTGGATTTACAAAGGTGATGAATGCCCACAAGCCTACCTGAACACTGTACACAGATCCTCTGTAAAAATCAAACAATTAGTAGATATTTGACAACTCAGGAGCTGCAAGGAATTAGCTGGCACTATATGCACGTACAGTTACAAGGAGAAAGCCCAAGAGCATTACTATTATTTGATTATGACAACCAAAAAGCTGAAGTTAAATTTCACCTTGCACCTTGCTGAACTTTATTTTGTAAAACCTATTCTCTGAAGGGCCTAGTTTGTTTTGTTTGGCTTTTTTTTTTTTTTTCATTTTTTGATTCTTGCCAAATGTGAAAACAGCCAGAATTGTCAGCTTTCAGAGCAAGAAGAAAACCACTTCCATTCTTGTGGGTGTTTGGGGTAGAGATAGAGAGTTACTGTTGCTCATATTAATCTTTAACCATAGCTGTGGGCATGTGAGGAGATGTAGATCCTAATTTGTTTTTATGCTGTGTCCATAAATATGTTTTAAAATCATACTACTGGTACCCTTTTATTACTTGCTCATAGTAATGTAAGTCAAACCAGATAAAGAACAGCCAGTGGCTTGGACTATTTGTCCACAGGAAAAAATAAAAGCCATCAAGCCTTGTGTGAGTTATCTGGCCATGTCATCTGGAAAACAGGGATGGTTTCTGCTCATGTCTTTGTCCCTTCTTTGACCCCCATGCCAGACAGGCTGAGGGAGTAAACAATTTTACCTTTTCTCAGCAAGAGTATCAGGACAACATAGAAGAGCATTGTTTTTTCTCCCCTCCTATAAGAACAGTGTAAATCACAATTCTGAGGAATAAAAGGAAATCATGGCTCCCATCTCTGATGCCTGTGAAGCGAGAGGATCAGGTTTGTGTCTACATGTGCAATCGAGCCTGATAAATATCAGAGAAGAACCCTTAGAGATGGATGCCAAAAGGGAGGTTTCAGAAAGCATATGGAACATTTATGTATATTTATTCAACATTTATGTACATTTAGATAGGGAGAACATTTTCAAAGGAATATACTGGAATAAGGGATAAATTCTGCCCTCCATGCACAGTTTTGTTTACTTTGAAGACAGCTGCATGTCCAAATTTCCCAAGGATTGGGTCTGGACCCGTTCCAAGTGATAACTGTTAAAGCAGGAGGCCAGCACTAGACTGAGCATCCTTATTGTCCCTATTATCCAACCCCTCAAAGCCACTGGGATACACAGATAAGAAGCTGGCATGAATGAATCACTGAAGGAAAATTACAAGTCAAAGGAGAAATTGCATTTCAGACTCATTGACTTTCCTTCTGGCTGAATGAAAACCACCACACCAGCAGGTGTGCCAGCAGCATGGAAAATGCTGTTAATTTAGCAATACCAACGTTTGCTTTGCAAAGAGGCCCTGTGGCCTCCCGTGTGTGCCTGAGCCTCCCCAGCTGCCCTTTGCTAAGCTTTGGTTTTGTCCTGTGCTGCAGCCTCTCCTCTTCCACAAAAACACAGCACCAGAGTCAGAGCTAACCACTGGCTTTGGCTGGGTTAAAAGCAGACATACAGATGACACAGTTTATATCACTTTTTGTAAAAAAAATCCAGGAGAACCCTGCAGGTGACCTGCCTCAGGGAGGGGGAAGGACTGCTGTTCAACCCAGCAATTGCTCCAAGCAGTCACACATGTCACACATCTCAATGAGCACAGCAAAGGTGCAATCCATGTATTTGAGACCATGGCTGATGCGAGCTGCTCGTGCTGGGTACAAACCTTCCAGCTGTCGGGCAGAAAGGCCACGTTGCTGCTTCGTCACTGTGTTAGCAAGAGGGGACACATCAGCCACTTTGCCAGTTGCTGTTGCTGTTCAGACAAAGTCTCTGACTCCAGGTCTATCCTCACATTATTTTTGCACAGCTCCATCTCTTTTCTCTCAGCTAATCCAAGCTACTGAAATGCTAAAGACATAATCATCTCAGCTTGTTTTGGTTTGGAGATTTTTTGTTCCTTCTTTTCTTCCCCCTTTAGGACCACCTGCTTGGCTTTATTGTTCTCTAATAAAATAGAATTTTAAAGAAATTGCAGGACCCCTGCATTGCCAGATAATTGTAATTTTCTTCAAATTAATAACCAGGTCCAGAGAGTATAATTAGGAATGAAAATTGTGGTAAAATAAATATTCCTGATTGTGTAGGTTTTTGTTAAATAACTGAGAAGAAATAGGCAACATAATTATTAGAAAGCAGCTGGAGGATTGGTTTTGCTTTGCATCCACTACCACCAGGAAGCATTGACTATGCTGTGGGACTTGGAGTGGCATGGCACCAGTCTCCTTGGTGGTCTGGTCTTTTCTGTTCAAAACAGATGTAGGATTTCTTTTGAAGTGAATGACTGATATTCTATGTTACAAGGTTGGCATTGACCTAATTCAGCTCTTGATTTAGGGTTGTGATAAGTAAAAGGAAGGGAAGTCTGAATCATCTGTAGGCTGTTACCTACTCATTTCACAAGGGACTGACTAGGAACAGGAAAATGATCTTTTAAATGTATATTTACAGGCATATTATCCTTATTTTCAGGTGGTTTTGTTTGTATTGTATACATACTGTATTTTAGTCTGGTTTGTTTGGATGATTGATTTTGTGATTTTCAGCCACAGAATCCCAGTTAATTTAGTGCTCACTAAATTCGCATCAAAAATATCTGGGATTTTATCTGTTGAATCTGTTATTTACCCGCTCAGGTGCAGGTGGAGAATGAAATTCACTCCTCTGGGCTGAAAGCTTTTTTGTCTCTCCTTAGCTCTGCTTTTGATGCCCACCTGACCACAGCACTCCCACCCCACGGATAAAACCTCCAGGATATCAGCAACAGGGGTTCTCATCACCCTTGTGGTAGGAACCTCTCAGAATGCCTGTTTCTGGACTGGCTGCAGGTTCACACTGTGCCTTGGGCTCACAATTAGGATGGGCATCCTTGAAAATGACAGAGCAGCTTTTGGCTCCTTCCACCTGGTGTCCAGAGGCAGGAGAAGCATTAAATAGCAAAAAAATACCTGGTTTCCCATCTGATGTTTCCTGGCTGTAGCAGTTGCAGCACATTATATTCCAAAAGCTTCTCTAATTTAGATTCAATTTGTTTGTTATTGCAAGGGATGAAAAAGGACACCCATTTGCACTTGACTTACAGTTTAGCTTCTTCTTCTCATATAGACAGCAATTGCTATAATTTTATCCCACAAATTGTGATTTTCTATGGGAGATGTTAACCCAAACTCTTTATCTTTTTATGCTTCAGTATATTTCTTTTTCAAATCTTATCTAGAAGTCAATGAACTTGAAGGACATACTCCAGTGGAGAATATTAAAATTCTACCAGGGCAGCTTTATTGTAATTATTGTTAGTACTGAGTATGTGGGTGTTTTATTATGATTAATGTTATATTAATTTAAATTGTGCTGTTATATTCCATACCTTGAACATCAAATAAGAGAAATTAGTTATTAAAAGAGAATACTCACTTCTGTTATTTGAATAGTAAGCCACTTTTTAAGAAAAACACCCTGTGACTGGGCTTTCTAGACTTTGATCTTTTCTGAAGTGTCCATTTCAGAACTTAGCATGGGGTGAACATGTAGTTTATTTAATCAGACTGAATTATTTGGGCTTGTCTGCCCAAGGCAGCAGATTGAGAGCTGTTCTGTGCTTGCTTTAGAAATGAACTGACTTCCTGAAGTACTCATGCCAGTGAGCCAAGACTGAAGAAACTGGGTGAGCTGAACAGGTCTACCAGCTCTGTTTTTCACTCTGATCTGATTAACAAAGAGGGAAAGGAGAAGCAATCCCTGATTGGGAATGGAATTTCTCACTGACTAGTAGATGTAAATCTGTTTTGTAGCTGAAAACATATGTTTTGTTGCTGTGCTTGTTTTTTTTTGTGATATAGGTGAAAAATGAAATGAGGATGTTTTTTTTCTCTCAGTTTTAGATTCATATGTTTCTCAGCTCTGTGTCTCCCACCCATTTCCACAGATGAAACCCTATCAGCCTACATGAAATTTAACAAGAGCAAATGCCAGATTCTGCACCTGGGATAGATACAATAGCAGGCATAAGTATAAATTGGGAGAGGAGTGCCTGGAGAACAGCCCTGAAGAAAAGAATCGGGGGATGCTGGTAGATGGCAAATTTAATCTGAGTTAGCAGTGAGCCCTGGCAGCCAAGGGGGCAAAGCTCACCAAGGGTGTCAGACCACATCATGCTTGTCACTGTTTCAGAGGCATTTGGACAATGCCCTTAAAAATAGACTTTAATTTTTGGTCAGTCCTGAAGTGGTCAGACAGATGGATGATAGTTGTAGGTCCCTTATAATTGAAATATTCCATCCTATTCCATTCCATTCTATTCCATTTTATGTCCTGAGAGAGTTTAGTATTGATGGGTTACCTGACTGAGTCCAACTCTAATAAAGGCATAATGAGTCTCCCTATTAATTTTCAACTGAACTTTATTAGACTATGAATTAAAAAAAAACCAAAAAAAACCAGCCTCTCACAAGGTTTTGCTTTTTTAAAGTCACTACCATAATTTGTTACTTAATCTAACCTGTCACAATATATATTCATGTCATAAAATGCCCTTCGGGAGGTTTTTGTTTATTTCAGAAATAGTTCAAAACCAGATGTCATGTAAAGAAAAGTGATTTATTCTACCATACAATTCTTATGTTTATTTCTACCAGAGGCAAGTCAAATTCAAATCTTGTGGAAAAGATATTATACCGCATGTACATAAAAGAAAAAAATTCTTTTGCAGAGTTTAACATGAGCAGAAGTTGATTCTGGATATAGAAAATAAAGACTTGCTTCAAGTTATATGTTGGATTTTCTTTATTATTTTGTATTGTCTAATTTAAAATGTAATTGTTCTGGTGGGGGGGTAGTGTGAACTATTTTATATGTAGCTTTGTCACACATGGATTAGTTTGTTTTATAGTTTATCCATGTTACCAGCTTTCTGCTAATGATGTTTGTGTTTTCTCTGTCATGGTGACTTAAACCTCTACCATACATTGCAGCAGCACATAGCACAAAATTCTTCACTAGTGATGATTGAAAATAAGACTTTTTGTGTGGCAAATGAGAGCCATAAAGCAGCCTGACAAGCTCTGATTATCACTCAGCTAGCTAACTGGTAAACAGAAAGAAAAGAATACTGTAGAAAAAATAGTGCAAGTGGATAAAAATTATTCTTCCCAGTATCCCACGCACATTTTACTGTTTTTACATGTTTTGTATATACACAAAGAAATAAGTAAGCTTTTACTCATATGTGAAAGAGAAAGAGAAAGAGAAAGAGAAAGAGAAAGAGAAAGAGAAAGAGAAAGAGAAAAAGAAAGAGAAAGAGAAAGAGAAAGAGAAAGAGAAAGAGAAAGAGAAAGAGAAAGAGAAAGAGAAAGAGAAAGAGAAAGAGAAAGAGAAAGAGAAAGAGAAAGAGAAAGAGAAAGAGAAAGAGAAAGAGAAAGAGAAAGAGAAAGAGAAAGAGAAAGAGAAAGAGAAAGAGAAAGAGAAAGAGAAAGAGAAAGAGAAAGAGAAAGAGAAAGAGAAAGAGAAAGAGAAAGAGAAAGAGAAAGAGAAAGAGAAAGAGAAAGAGAAAGAGAAAGAGAAAGAGAAAGAGAAAGAGAAAGAGAAAGAGAAAGAGAAAGAGAAAGAGAAAGAGAAAGAGAAAGAGAAAGAGAAAGAGAAAGAGAAAGAGAAAGAGAAAGAGAAAGAGAAAGAGAAAGAGAAAGAGAAAGAGAAAGAGAAAGAGAAAGAGAAAGAGAAAGAGAAAGAGAAAGAGAAAGAGAAAGAGAAAGAGAAAGAGAAAGAGAAAGAGAAAGAGAAAGAGAAAGAAAGAGAAAGAGAAAGAGAAAGAGAAAGAGAAAGAGAAAGAGAAAGAGAAAGAGAAAGAGAAAGAGAAAGAGAAAGAGAAAGAGAAAGAGAAAGAGAAAGAGAAAGAGAAAGAGAAAGAGAAAGAGAAAGAGAAAGAGAAAGAGAAAGATTGTTGAGGAAGCATTGTACAATCTTTTCCTTTTCTGAACTTCCTTCATGTTTTCTGTGTAGACTATTTATATTCAGTAACACTCAGAAGCTCTCAAGGGACAAAGGATTCAGCTGCTTTGATTCAGATTTTACATGAAGCATGTCTATGTTTATCAGTACAAAGGGGAAGGAATCAGCTCCTTACAGCAACACAGTACTCGATTATGAAAGAGCACAGTAATACTCCAGCCTGAGACACATTGATGAATAATGAAAAAGCAAATGAAATCCAAGAAAGACAGAGTTTTCACACTGGGTTAGCTATATGGGATTGCCAATAATCCAGGAAATGATAAGGGAAATCAATGCTAAATGCCACATTACACAGAAATTTCATGGCTTCTGCTCTTCGTTCTTGTTCACTGCAATAAAACAAATCAGATATGGCAATACCTAACCCTATTAACCACACAAGAGGAACTGTGTGCTCAATTATGTGCAGTGAGATTTCTTTTAATGAGGTGTTTCCCTTTTCTGCCTATGAAATGTTTACAGCCTCTTAAAGATGTAAAGTCAGTAGCAAGATACCTCAGTAGAAGATAAAATTATTCTCTAGTTCAACGCCTTGCCTAATAACAGAGGCATAAAACACTGAAATGTGACTTCAGAAGGTAGAGGGGGAAACATGGCTCTGTTTCTGCTGTACTACTTTCTCCCAACACTATCCAGGGTTGGCTGCAGCCAGGAGGGGGTGCACACTATTCCATGGCTCCCCTCAGCATGGATAGTGGCATGCCTGCACCAGAACTTGTTAAAGGGCAGATAACGCTGCAAAAATTCACATTAGCAGCTCAGGGACTGCACCTATGAGATCTGCAAGAGCCAAGAATTCAGATCCATCCACCCATATTGCCCATATTGTCCCATACTTTCATCTTCTCTGTACCAAACCCTTTCAGGTCTGCTGAGTAGGACTGATCCTCATCCTTTAGGGAATCATCACCTTTCTGCCTCAAAAGGGCTGTACTCTGCCAAGATTCCTCCTTCGGATTGTGGCCACTTCTTGGCGTTGTTTTTCATTTAAACTTAATGACAGGTGTTAAAGTTGCATTTGCATCAGTGAGAGAAGCTCTCACATTCTCGTGTGCTTGATTCTTAGGCAGCTGTCAACAGTGGAGTAGTCTCAGTGGGGATGTCAGAGGTATCAGGAAGATGTTTCAACTATTAAGATCTGATTCATGTCACTGGCTGAGTGAGAAGATCCTGATGCCTATATTTGTAAAGTCAAAAAAAAAAAAAAAAAAGCTTAACTAAAGAAAGGGAGAGGAGCTCTATAGAAATGTAGCATATGCATAATGTATTTTGAAATTAAAAAAAGAAACATGTATAAGAGACATGAATCACTAAGCTGAGAGCATTTTTTTTTTGTTTTGTTTTACTCTATTGCTGTGAGCAAGAAATCCCACTGGGGTATTGAACTCCATAAAAAAAAGTTTTCTGAAAAAAACTGGGAGATTGTTCAGTGAATAAATATATCAAGAGTAATTATTTCTAATTAAGCAGCTCGACAAGAGCATGAGATTGTGTACAAACACAGCTAGAGAAATATGTTGCTCTGATGTATGGACTGTGTGCATACAAGATGAGAAAATGTTCAAGCTTAATAGGAATTAGGTTGAGAAATTAAGCCTAGAGTCAAATACTTAAGATAAACTACATGTAACAGTACAAAATGTGTAGTTGAAAGGCACCTGGGGAGTCACTTAACCATATAAGATGTAGATTGCAGTTAGGGGTAGCAAATATTCTAAATTCAGTTACATATGCAACAAAATTAGAATTAGTGGCGGAAAAAATTACTAGAAGCATATAGTGTATTTCTGAGGAGACCAGGCAGAAAAAGGGAAGAGGGGCAGTGAAAAAGTGAGGGTAGATATGGCAGAAAATGGACAATAAGGTGTAAAATCAAACAGATCTCAAAGGAGGCTGGACTTTCTGATGGCAGGGGTGCAAACATCTACAGCCAGCTGTTCTTGCAGACCCAAGCCCAGTGGGATGGCAGAGCCAACCCCAAGGGACAGTCCCCTGGGCTCTCCATCAGGTTCTGTGACTGGAAGGTTTGGTGTTGGAACAAAGATGGACAGAATTGCATTCTAACACTAAGTAAAGTGAGGAGGAATGCGTGGTAGAATTGTACTGTAACAGCGGCTCTGAGCTATTAAAAATATTTGAGTGATAAATAAGTTTCATAATTGCCTATAATAATGTGCAAAACAACACAATTGTAAATTGTTAACAGCAGTGTTATTCCATTACTTGAACAGGTTATTGGCTTTTTGGTTGTTTTCTTTCTTAGCAGTTTGCTGTTAAATCAATAAACATTATTGACTCTTGTACCAATTGTGTTTCAGGGCAGCACTCTGAGGGGGGAGTGCTGGACTGTGAGGTACCAGTTACCCCATTATTCTCCTTTGCACAGTGGATTCCTCAGTTTTAGGAGAGGAAACGAGCAGCCCTTCACACAATCTCACATTATTCCTATGCTGCAGTTCCAAATTCAGTGTAACTTAACTGCAGGGAGGAGAAATCTGATTTCAGCATTCCATTTAATTGCAGGAGACCTGCTTTATCTCACTCCCTGGTACCAGGCTGCTGTGCCTAAACCAAAAGTTTTGCAGCACTCAATGCAGACTCTCTCTCTCCTCAGATATAAGTGGTCTGTGTCACCCTAGTGAACACATCTTATGAGCTGCTGGCAGGAAGAAATCTACCTGCATGGAACCATTGAATAGTTTTGAATTAGCGTATTTATTTAAACAGATTTTAAATTCAAAAGAGCAAATAAATTTAAACAAAAAAGTTTGTTGCAGTGTTTTTTCCCAATTTGTATTTGCTCAGATGTTGGATTTTGCAATGACACAGTTACTTCTTCGAACTTTTCTTAAAGGCATCTTTCAGAGAAATAAGTAATCTTCATTTTCAATAGACTTGTCTCAAAAGTCAGCAAAGATGGGGGGGGGGAGGGGTGTATTTCTATAATCTTTCTGTGGACATTTTCTGTGTGGGTTCTGTCATTTTGAAAGATGAGAAGAAAATTGATCCAACATCACTCACTCTAATTTTGGCAAATTCTAAATTATAGTTAGTAGTTGTAGGAACTATCACTCAAAACTAAGACGGACATTTCATCATTTATTTTTCTCACTGAGTATTTTTCAAGACATATGGGAATGATGGGCTTGAGCATCACCTCAGTTATAATAAGAATTTAAGAATTCTTCAAAATTAGTGCAAGCAAGAATTTACTACAAACAAGAACTTACTGCAAAGAATTGTGAGTAATAGCATGTAAATTATTATTGAGAAAGCAAGGTTAGTTTCTGGAAAAAGATTCAAACATTCTAAGAGCCACAGAATTGTCTGGCTTTTAAAAAATAGCACCCTTACAAGCTGGAGTTATTTTGTTACCATGTAATTTTAATTTCACTTGTATTTTCAGGCTGGGTCATTGAAATAGATTATAGGAAGTCTCATAATGCTCATATTGCTTGGCAAAACCACATCTCCCTGAAAGGACATCTGCAATGCTGCCTTTCAAAATTTCATCAGCCTCCAAGAGCAAATGTGCAAACAAGGAGAAAATGGTTTTAAAAGCCTGTGAAGGCATTAATTCCAGTGTTTCTGCAATTAAAATGCAAAGACTTCTTTTATGTCTGATTATAACCATTACTATTTTCATAGACCTCCTCATGGCTTTCTACACATTTATTCTCTTTGGATCCAGCGCAACCTGCCATACAGTTTGATATCTGCACTGCAAGTGAATGTATATCTGTACTATCAGAAATAAAAGTTCCAAGAGTACTCATTTAGTGCTAAAAAAGTCACCTTAAGTCCTCATTAAAAAAATAAAATTAAATCATTCAATCCATTTAGAATAAATGTTTAAATAATTTCTTACATTTATTCACCTATATCAAATAGAGATTTACCAAAATTATTTTCATTTCTAGAATTGTGTGGAAGTGCAATTCTAACACACAGGTTTCTGGAGGTATTGAGAGAGAATGGGACACTGACTAAAGGTGAAACAGGCATTTCTTTCCCCATTCACAGTCTAGGTGTTTTTATCAAATTAAAGGAACATTTCACATAATTATCCCATGCTTCATTTTATCACAAAATCCTTTTATCTCCTGCCACTTAAAAGCCACTTCTGATTTCTCTTTTTTTATTTCCCACTACCCCTTAAAGTTATAACTTTGATTTTCTCTTTCTGATTTATCATGCTTGTTTTCCCTCCTTCTTGGCCCCATTTTTTGATCTGTGAGTTAAGGATCTGTATTCTCAGTCTTTGGTTTACAGTTCTGGCGGAATTATTGCTGTTGTGTAAATCCGAGTGCTGTGATAAACAAGTAGCAATTCATATTGCTCTTCCTACTGTTGCTGTGCTTTCCTGATAATGAAAAAAATCACTTTTGAAGCCCTTGAAGCCCCACTTATCATTTGCTAATGGGTGCTCCATAAATGTGAATTGGAAGATTTGTCAGTGTTGGAGCATAAAATAAAATATTTTATTCAGGTAATTCAAATATTCCCACAGCATCTTTTAATATTGCTGTTGCTGATAATGGAAAGAACCCAAATATAATTCAGAGTTTTTTTATTGACACTAGAGTTGGGCTTTCTTGTCAGAGGGATTTGTGGTTATGACTACTCATCTGAAATTTAAGAAGAGTTCTTTGAGATTCTCTAAATGGAAAATATCTGTGGCTATGAGTACCTAAAATTGAGTAGGATACAACCCTCTGCTGAAGACCTGAAATTTGTCATAACTTTAATGTCCTTTGTCAGGAAGTTTAGTTTAACTATCTGCCAAGTGGAAGTCAGACAAGTAGATCAATGTGACCTTTTCCTGTTGGAAAACTTTGTCAATAACAGCTATAGAAAGAAGCAACCTAAAAAAGTAATTTAAATTTGCAGTAGGGAAGTGCTGTATTATATGGACCTGTAGAAAATGAGACCTCTTTTCTGTAAGAAATTATCAAGATTATCAATTATCAATTATTATTATTCATGCCAGGTTTTTTCCACCACGTTTTCTTCTGCCTACAGTTAAAATTTTTAAGCTCCTAGCCCGAAAATTGACATAAGTTTCTAAGGAATTAGTTTGGCTGTGTTTGCTGCCATCAGTTTCTTTACCTACATTTTCAGTAAGCAAAAATTTTCATTAAAGTCTCTATAAATTATTCAATTTGCAAGTTGCTTGACTACATGGCAACTAACTTTAAAACTGTATTTAAAACAGCCACTAAAACTTAAACTTATCAAAGCATTCCTGTTTCTACTGGTTTAATCAGTTCTAAAGTTTCCAGATAATTTCACTCCTTTCTCACTGCCTTATTCTTACTGATAAGCAATCCTTCTATCATTTTGTGTCCACTGTTTAAATCCTGGTGCAAAAAATCTTCCACTGAACTCAGTTCTTCAGAGCAATATTCACATTTTTTCACTAACGGCTGCTATTGGTTGTACAATTCTTTTATCTGCTGTCAGATCTCCAGCTTTGTCAATCTAAAATATTCCCACACACATTCTGAGATTCACTGCTAATTTACTGGTGCCACCTTGTCCTTCTCCAATATCAGATTTCTCCAGCATTGCATCTGACAAACTGTTTCTGACACACCTGACAACACTCTTCAACAACTCGTATGTCTTCTCCTGTTATATAAATGTGTCCAATCACAAAAAAAAACCCAAACCATATTGATTCTTCTATTCATGGAAATACAATTCTAGACTTTCTTTAGAGTTCCTGACTAAAATGTTATTAATGTGGTTGGAAACAGCAACAATTTTGACTTGAATAGCCAATCAAGAAGTGCAAATAATAAGCAATGAATAATCACTAGTCAAAGTAAACAACAGATGAAAAATTGAAAGCTGAAATGTGTTTACATACACTGAATTGGCTGAATTATTACCAATGACAAATTCTTTATCCAAATAGAAAGCAGAAATTCATAGAAAGAACTAACTGCATCAAATAAATTATTCCTAGAAAATAATCCAGCTGTGAAATTTATTGTTGACTATTCTTTATAATGCCCGTGGAAATAATCTGAACTACTCACACATTCTTGGATTCTTTGGAAAAAACCTAAAACCCAGAAAATTAATGTAATACCACATCTGATATCCTATTGAACTTGCTATTCAGTGTACTGCATAAGTAGTAAATAAAATTGTTAAGATGAATCAAGTGTAAATGAAATTGTTAGGATGCATAAAGAATGAATAGGAAATGAATATTGGGAAGTTCATAACATCACTGTGAAAATTGCTTGTGAGACATCACTTGACATTTTTCATTCAGTTTCATCATGTCTCAGAAAAGATATTGCTGAAGGTGAAGGGTGGAAAGAGGATTGACAAAATATTATGCATAATATATAATGAAAATACAGTGATTTCCACAGAAGGAGAGATTTGAAAGATTGGGTCTGTTCTGTGTAGTGAAGACATGACTGAAAGTGGGCATTTCAGGAAACTAGCAGAAATTTCTAGTGAACATACAGAAAATGTAAAACAGATATCCAGCACCTACTGTCCTCATATATCAAGAGGAAAGAGAGGGAGTTCAATAAAACAATATGCAAGCTGAGGCTGATCAATAAAAATACTTTCTACATAGCTATGGCTGAAGTACAGATCCCACTGACAGAAAATAATTGCAAGAATAAACTTAGCAGTGTTTATAAAAGGCAATTGACCTTACGTTGATGTATGGGCTAGAGAAATATAGGAGGCATATAATCCTCATCCCTCAGCATATATATGAAGCACCAGTTGAGAAGTAATAGCAAGACATTACTCAAAAGGATCAGTGATTCATTCTCCATGACTATCTCTCTTCTGTGTTGGAAAAATGGAAAAGAATTCAACTTCCACTCTTGCTCTGTCTGCCTGGCTCTAGGGAGACAACCCAGAACCAAAACACATGGATAACTGCGTGCAAGAAGGAAAGCAAGGAAGGGCTCAGGAAGGGATTGATTTCAATGCATCTCCTCCAATGTGATGGCAAGCTGTACACATTGATATATCCAGGCCCTGGGAAAACCAAATTCCTTTTACCAAAAAGAAAAGCGAATTACGCCTATGACAGAAGTCCACATTATGTAATTTGAATCTAGCAAATGGTTTCAGACATTTTAGTCATCTCTGTCGTGCACAGTTACAGAACAAAAGTACAGGACAGGACTAGTTTGTCTTTAGCAACACAGCTTTTCATCTAAGGGACAAAATATTTATTGCCTGTAAAAAGTAACCTTGGATTTGATACATTCTCCTTGAAAAGGCATGGGTGGGATGCTTAATTCTGACAGTTTTTCCAACTTATATATTTTACATATATTTTCCAAATTATCTATTTCTTTTTATGTTAGCACTATGACAATCTTTCCACTATACCCATTTCTTTGACAGGAAGAAAATTTTGATTTGACTTTGAAAGACAATCACTTTCATTTCTTCCTTTTTTCCCCCCTTATGGTTACTTGTCTTCATTCCAGAACTGCTTCTAACATGAAAACTTCTATTGCCAGTTGTATATTCTCCAGGTGATGGTTTAGCTGTAATTCATAGACATCTAACAGATTGTTACATGTAATATGAAACTAATATGCATATATTTTGATTTCATTTAATATATGTCTAATTTTTAGAAAAAATATATTATCTGGAGAAGGTGGTAGCCTTTCTTTGCATGGACACACAGGGTGTCCCTTCTGAACTTGACCCCAGACACTGATGCCTATGTAAAAATCTCAATTTAATACAGCAAACCCTGACTGAGTCATGGTCCTGCTGGCTGAAGAAATAATGCTTCAAAGACCAGAGCCCAAATTTTAGCTCACTCTCTTATGGGGAAATTACAGATCCTCTTCTTAACTCTGTGACTGCTCCAGAGGGAGCTGAACCCATTTGGTCTGATCTTCACGAGGGTAAATCCTCATATTAAAACAGCAGTACTGTAAATTGATAAGGCAGATTTTCAAAATGCAGTCAGTGTTTATGGTCCTCTCATAACACCTGAAATTTGTGGAGGCTAATGCTGCCTAGCTAGCTGCTGGCCTACACATCTATGGAATGTCTCTATGTTCACTGGCCTGTTGCATTTTTTCAAATAAACCAAAAAAAAGGTAGAACTGAGCCTCAAACATTTATTCCAAACTACATCTGACAGACCAGGAAAACAGATACATATATATTGGCATACAAAATGCAAATTCAGCTATAAACAAAGGTTTATTTCTAAGATTTCTTTTTCTTTTTAAAAAATGAAAAGATACACGGCACCAGTATTCAAATTCGAAATGAAACTTCTAGGTTCAGGATGAAGAAAGGCTTTTTTGTTCATATTTCTAAGTGTAAAACCATTCTTCTCTTTTTTCCATTTTTTCTTTTTTGACTACTTATAAACAACACATTTGAAGTTAACTTGAAACAATTCTTCTTTTCTCCTCATTTTTCAGATTTGACAGTAAGCTGAAAAACCAACGATTTACACAACTCTCCTCCATGACCTAGAGTTCTGTGATTCATCACTCCTCGCTCAAGTTTCATTAGCTGTTGTCTAAATGCTCATTATCTTTTGGAGATGCATATTTTAATCTTTGCTTCATCTTCCTTAAGGAAAGAAATTATTTGCTCACTTATAGCACAGCTGACAATTGTATTAACTAGCTTTGCTGCATACCTGGAGCAAATCTTTCAAGAGCTAAGTAGATATGAAGGCAGAAAATAAATGATTCAGTGATCAAAAGTCTTAGGATTTCTTCCTTCACATTTAGAATAATTTCTTCAATTACTAATACTATGATCAGAAGTTCTGACTGTAGTAACATCTGCAAATTTTGAATAAAATCGTTATTTCTTATCTTACAAAAGTAACACAAAATCACATGGCTACAACTTTCAATAGAGCTAATTGGTTATGTTTGTTTTTCTCTGTAGTCCAGAAACCTTTATTTTTATTACCAATACTGTCCTGGGAATTAATTTCCCTCTGACATTGAGTGACTCTTAATAACTACTATTTTGAGATTGCTGTTATTATCAGTCTGAGATATTCCAGTTTAAGGGACTAGAAATTCTGTGCATTTTGCCAGGAAATCTCCTCTGAAATCCAGCTGTGGGATGAAAGAGGAAGAAGCAGAGTTTGAAGCTGTAGGTGTCGAGGAGGAAGCTGGAGGGAGGGCCATAACCAAAGTTATGTCCTGCTTTGTGCCCTTCCTCCCCAGAATTCCTGCTCCTGCACAGCAGAGCTCCCAGTGTGCCCATTTTGCAAATGAATTCCCTGAGAGGAGAGAACAGAATTTTAGGGAGACAGCAACTTGGACATATTCAGTCCCTTAATTTTAAAGAACGTTCAAGAAGAAAGATCAAAGTGCCTAAACGGCATTCACGTGGACATGGCACTAGGTGTGGGCAGAAACTGCGCCATAAAATCAGACACTGTAACATAAAATCATTCCCCTCACAATCATAAGACAGATTGAGAGGTTATGCAGAGCATCAGTTCCACTTTTCCCCATGTTCCATAAGCCACAGGGTAACAAACCGAGTGCTGTAGGGGCACCTCCTGATCAAAAACTGCTGAGGGAGCAGAGCAGAGAGCTTAAGGGCATTGTCAGTGCCTGATGCACTCCCACCAGCAGAGAACTTGTCAAAGGCCCAGACCCCTCTGAAAGCGTGGGACTGACACGTTTCAAAACAAAACAGCCACACTGCATTTCAAAATAAAACATCTCTTTCTCCCCCCCAGTCTATTTCCTAGAGCTGTGGCTGTCAACCTGCTCTGGTGAAAGAAATCAATCCCACCACCAGATTACCCAAGGAGCCTGGAAACTGGCAAATTTCAAGTGATGCATTTCATTTTGGCATTATCACAATTGTAACCATGGTATTTGCTGCATATTCCCATGGTCTGGTACCAAAAAAGTGCAAAGAATTACAAGCAGGTATTAACTGTGTCTCTGTGGTGTATGCCATGGGAATATATCATCCTTGTAATACACCATGGATTAAAATTCTAGATCTTTGTTTATTTGTGATGTTGTGTGGCTGCTTGATGACCTGTAAATGCAGCCAAAGTTTAAAGATGCTTCTTTGGATGGTACTTCATGTACTGGAAGATTTTTACATTACAGCTGATTCCAGAGAGATGTTAAAGCTTTTGTGGGAGGGTAAATGTCATAATAAAACCAAGCACTGTGACCAAAAAAAAAAAAAAGAAAAGAAGAAAAATAGTCTGAATGGGTGAACTAAGTCTGAAGGATTTTACCTGATTAAAACAAACTTCCTTCTGCCCTTTGGGATGTTAATTATTCATGTTACATGTGTCCAATGTGGTCCTTTTTTGTTTTACTAAACAAAGTTTCCTTATGCCATGTACAAAACATATTTTATTATATCTATTTTATTTTAACCCATTATTTTAGCTCTCTCTGAAGTTCACTCAGTGATTTTGCCAAATGTGCTGTAAGACTACAGGCTAATTCCCCCATAGCCCTGATATTTCTTTCGTGATCTTACATTATTAACTAGACTGTGAAATGTCCTCCAGACAGACTTCTGCTGTTGTGAGCAAGTAAAGTCTGTGATGATTCTCCTCTTAAGTTAGGTCAGGTCTGAAAAATACTGCAACAGGGCTTCTCCAAGTGCCTTTGTCACCCAGCCAGGTACCACAGAAAGCTTTACTGATCACATAGACAGTGAGAAATGTGTCTGTGTAAAACAGGTGTCAAGACAAGCCAGCACAGGAACCACCTCTCACAGAAGATGAGATGTCAGTCTGGGAGAGACCTGAAAAAACCCAGTAATTCTGTTGCCAAGTCCTGGGCCAGTTCCCAGACTTTTCAAAGCCATGCAGAATATTCGTAGCAGAATTAAGAGCAGTCGTTGCCTACCACTTTAAGTCAGACGCTTTAGATGCCTTGGGACTCCTCATGTCAAAATTCTTTTCATCAGAGAAAATGACTAAAATTTGTGCACAATTTTCTGTTTCTCTGATTGATCATCATCAAAAAAAGCTCTGTGTATTGCTATGTTCAGTGTTCAGTTCATTGTGATTGCTCATAAGGATGAAGGCACTTTCAACTGCTCCTCTTTCTTCACCTGTCTGAATGTTTTCTGTGTGCTGTGGGACACAGAGGAGGAAAGGAAGAACGGCAAGGGGGGATCACAATTTCCAGCTGTTTTCTTCTGATACCATTACTTAAACAACATTCTGTTGCAATTGTATAATTTGGGAATAGAAGATGCTCTCACAATTTAGTTTAAAATGTTTATTTACTTGCTTTATATTTCAAGCTCCCAAATACTGGGATTTTTTGTGGAGCAAAGATAGAGCTTAGTACTGGCTCTGGTTCACAGAGGACCCTGTCAGGTACCACATGTGATAGTTGCCAGCCCAAGGACTCTTCTACTACCACAGCAAAAAGCACCTCCAATAGACTGGGGAAAAGATACAGTGAGATACAAGAGTATTTGGTTCCTGTTCCTAAAAATTCCTGCATTGCTGGCTTTGCTGCTGCCACAGTTTCTTCCTATCCACAAAACCTTGCCCTCACTTGTGCCTCATTTATACTACATTTATAGTACATTTACTGTCATTTATAGTACAGGAAAGTTAACATCACACTGTATTGACTCCTTGTGCCTCAGCAATATTCAAGAGCTCACCAGTGTTACCCCAGTCCTAATTTCATTGCTTGTTCCACGTGTACTGCTATGTCTTTGCTTTACTATTTTCATCCATGCCTGTCTTCCACTGCAGCTGCTGTTTGGACTTAGGAAAGCAGAGTATTTTCCATGTCTGTCTAAGGTCTGCTATTTCTAGGTCCCATCCCACTGCAGTTCCCTGCAGCTTAATCCTAACCTGGCAGAAAAACTTCCTTTACCTGTAGAGACATCCTTACTTGCTGAGCCAGCTGATGGGTGGGACAGTAAAATCATCTCCAAAAGAAATCACGGGCCACTGCAGGGGCACATTGTGGGTGTTACCAGCAGAGGGGCTGCAAGGAAAACACACTCATCTGCACAGCCCACTGCATGTTCCTGAGAAACACAGATCCAAGCCAAGCTGCTTGAGTCCCCTTTCTCTGACACTTGCTGTTCATCCCACAGGGAGGATTCAGGGGCACCTTGGAGGATTGTGATCGCCTTGGACCTCTTGTGAGGGCAAGGTACCACGTAACTGCAAAATCTTACAGCTTAGCACAGATTTACTCCTGTTCCTGCTGAAACACTTGACAGAATGAGACAGGCACATGGCATTCAGAGCAGCATTGATTACAGCTTTACTGCATCCTTCTGTCTAGAGGCATCAGTCACTTCCACAAGACATCATCCAAAGCCTGTGGTTCCTGCTGCTCAGCAGTGTTGTGCCCCAAGTGTGACACCCTGAGCTCTGTTACTGCAGCCCATGACATGGTCATGGCCACTTACCCCTCATCAGTGCCTCTGCAGCCATGTGAGGCAGTGTGCCTGTAATCCCAATTAAATAATAAGGTCTGACAGGCCAGGCACTGCCAGCTAGTTATGGACACCCTGAGCAAGTTACAGGTCACAGGGCTGAAATCCAAATGGCTTTAACCACTCAGGAATCACACAGATTCACTGCCTCAAGCAGCCTACAGTGAGATGGGGATGGAGACTGCAGATACAGATAAGGAAACCAACACTTCCTGCCCATTACAGCAGTGGGTTTCACTACAGCCCTGGCTGGCAGCTTGGCTGAAAGCTGTGTTTGTGTGGCTTCCCACAGCACTGAGATGAGAGACTTATTCAGGCTGAGACTCACCTCTGCTGTGGTATTTGCCTTCCTCCTTCAGGGGCTACAGGATTTATGCTCACTTTGACCTGTTGCAAAAAATTCGGTCTCTCAACTACATACTACCCATACTATGCAGAACCACTGGTTAATTAACCTGGAACTCATAGGAAAGGAAGGGTGATTTTATGCTCCACACATGAAAGGGTAATGTTTTGGAACATAATTCTGAATGCTTAGCATGAGAAACTTAAAAGAAGGAAGATTGTCAACCCCTTCTGAAAAACTTTAAACTATTTTTGAAGTGAATTCAAGCTATCTACCCCAGAAATAGAGACACCTGAAATCCCTCCAGACTCCATCATTTAGTCCCTGAATATATCAAATGCATGTTTTGTTTGCCAGTAATGTTGGTGGGGATTAAGAAAACTATTAAGAAGAGGTTTGGAAAAATCCCTTTTTAACATAATGACAACAAACATTTACATAATCAGTGCAAATGAGAATAAGAAACTGTCTTCAAGCTTTACCAAGGTAGCAAGTTAACTGTTTTTTTTGTATGATGACATAGCAGCACTGCAAAATGGCCTCACTATAATTAAGTACTCTAAAATTTGCATAGCTTAAGGCTTGAATGCCAACATAAGTTATGGAAAAGTAGAGATATAACATTTTCAGATGCCAGACAGGGGTTTGTGTCAGTGAAGCTTTCATGGGATGAGAGATGCCTCCCCACACCAGGCAGTGAAGGGCACTGGCCCCAGCCCCTCCTGTGGCAGGGTCTGACCCAGAGCTTTCTGCTGAGCACAAAGCACTTGGGAAGATCTCAACCCTTTGAAAGCCCTAGAATTTAAAGAGCCTTGGTGCTGGCTTGGTCTTTAGAGACCCCGTGTAATTTTGTGTCTTACAGCCTCTCCCAACACTCCTGTGGCAGGACTGCTTGTGTTTGCAGCTGCTGCAGGCAGGACACGTCAGCCCTGGCAGCCTGGAGCAGCAGCTGGGTGACAGTGTGGCCCCCCGAGCTGCAGTTTCAGCCCACCCAGGCTGAAGGGCAGGACTGATCAGTGCAAGCATCTTAACAGAAGTAAGAGCAGCTTTTGCAGAGATATTTTGAGAAAGTTCTTCCCTTTACTGAAGGACTCAGGGTCAGTGTAAACCCACCACTTTCCTAGGTTCCTTTTTTTTCCCCTAGGCTTTAATTCTACATAGTTCTTTGGGTACCACACCAGTGATGTATTTGGAGGTTGGAAAAGATTGTCTCCCTACCTTATCAGCACAAGCTCATGCTGATGAAGTGACTTAACAGGGCAAACAGCTTGTGTGATCCTTTTTTCCACTTCCCCACCCTCCTAGAAGAATCATGCATCTCCTAGCACCAGTCACAGCTGTGAATTCACCTTAGGTCCCACAAGCATGTTTTCACACACCTGGGTATTCCCCTAGCATCCCATGGGTCACAGGCCACACATGTGCACCCTTTGCACACACAGCTTTCCATTCTGGATCAAATCATGGCTGCATTCAGCTTGTTCTTTGACAGAAGTCACTCCCAGCTGGAGTGTTTCCATTTAGGTATATATGGAACATAAATAAATTACCCTGTACCCTTAGTGCTGGCCCTTTCATAAATTTTCATTTGAAGTAAAGCATAAAAATTAGTGGTAAAGCAAAACCCAGAAATATGGTTTAAATGGAGTTTCAAAATGTATATTGACATGTGTGCAGTGATCATTGGTTTCCCATATAATGAAACCATATTTCATCTTTTCCTTATCTTGTGGGAAGGTTTTGTGCAATTCATAACAGAAACACTTGGAAGTGGGTAGATTTTCCCTTTTCAGATTAAACACCTTGCTTCAGTTGTCATAATATGTTTCTTTCCCACTTTGTTACTATTTTTTTCACCCTCCCTTGGGTCTGAGAGACTAAATGACTGGCCTATAGAGGCAGACAGCATTTTTCAGGAAAAATACATTTTTTCCTGTTTGTTTAACTGAGCTTGTAACTTTTTTAACAGAATAAGTTAAAGTGAGATAAGATTTCACATATACAAAGAGCAGCCTTCTACAAGAACGTAACAAAAGTAGAAATTGTCAATTAGTTGTATTAAAAAAATTAGTTCATGGCTTTCTGCTTCGAAAATTTCAGGAAGCCAAAAAATCAGTTACAAGGCTAAAACGTGATGCGCACAACCTTTTCAAGAAACACAGAAAATAAAATCATAAGAAAGAAACTCCAAGTATAATACAAAGACTGAGGAATTTACAACTTATCTCAGTATTTTCTATGGCTGCTGAGTTCTCTTCTGTGTGATAATTGCCTGTGCTAGTGCCAGAGCTCACTACCATCTGTGGGAGACGGTTTCTCCAGAGATCAGGGTTCACTTGTTGTTCCCCTCCCTTGTTTCACCTCAAGAGCCTGTGGTGTTCCTCCTGGATCTACCTGGGTCATTTCCTCTTTGCCTGGCTCCTCAAGATCTTGGGAATGTTTGCCATCCTCCTTCTTGCCCATTTTATTTTGATGAGGAATTCATTCCCTTTCTGCCTGGTATGTCCCTGCTCGCTGCATGGTGCCGCATGGGTAGCAAGAAAGAAAACAAAAAAAAACCCAGAGAAATGGGACCTAGGTGCAGAGGCCAAAAGGATGAGTTCCAAAGGGAGCTGACAGCCAGAATTTTCTGCCTGAACTGTTGCTTTTTTAGTTGATTTTTGTGTTTTGTTTCCAGGCAAAACAGGTTTGAGGGTGTGGACTATTGAAAGCCTCGGGTGCAGTGTTTGTTTTGTTTGCTTCATACAGTAAAGCAGACCATATGTTTACTGAATTTCAGCCATTCCACTCAGTAATCCACACACTTTATTTGTTGTCTAAACATTTGCCTTAACTTCTTTATGACAGTAACATAATACTTGATGGGTAACAGTGCTAACCCATCCGCAAGCACCAGAAAAAAACAACTCATTTCAAAAATTAGGATGTGAAGTCAAAGGATGGCTTTGATATGATTCTGTATGTCTCAGTAATACTAAATTCTAAGTTCTCAAACACTGTAGACAGTGATATAAATAAAGACTGAGCAGCAGCTATAAGAGAGACAATTTTGAGGGGATTGAATGGATTACAGTCCTGTGGTAAATCTCTAATCTACATCTATTCCAGAATGGGATGGATTTGAAAGTTTGATGAAACAAGATCACATTCTCCAGATTCACAGACAGAAAAAATGCACTGTATGAAACAGCCAGCTACCACAGAGAGAAATTTAGACAGGCTGGTAAGACACTGCCCAACTGATGAAAGTGTTCATCACAAAATTATCCTTTCAGCAACTCAGTGCAGCACATTAGTAAATGCAGCTATTGTCCTTTTTCCTCTGATGTACACTGACCACAGCAGAAATTGAGCAATCCAGCACAGCCTGTGTCCATGTTGGGTTAACAAGAAGAATCTCAGCAAGAATTCTGTGTCCCGTTGTGTGGTGTAAATTACATGGTTTGTTACCAAGCTTTTTAAAAACAGATCACAAAAGAAAGGAGTCACTCTGCCCAGAACTTGCTAAGGATCCAACTGAAAATGCGGTGCTATATGTTAAGAATGGAAATTAAGTGAACTTAAATGAATTACATCTATAGAAAAAAAAAAAAATCAGAAGGAATAACATGCTAATAAGTCCCTGGTAATACAGTTGTACTTGACAAGGAATATTGATTACTGGGCTGTTTCACATTGGTTATGCACTAATGCACTGAGCATGCATTGAAAAGTGACAGCTCTGAAGTAATTACATAGGAATTGTCAGTACATCCATTTGTGTTTGGGTTATTTCACTGCACTGGCATTTCTATAAATTATAACATGTCACCTTAGATGTACACAAAAGTTAAATCATTTATCTTCCAACTAATCATAGAAACAAGAGCAAAAAGGTCCCTTGACAAGAATTTGGAGAAAGGCCTTAATAAAAATTGTAATGCTGTAAGATTTCTGGCTGATTTTCTTTTTTTTTCTTTTAATAATTGAAGCTAGATTGAATTGTTCTGCAGACATCTAGGGCAAAGAGAAAACAACTGCAACTTTCTCTAAATGTAAATATTTATGAGACATAAACACTCAAATCTAGCCTGAAATAAACTCAATTATTTTCCAGAGGCCATTAAATAGTCAACTAATACTTGCAACTTCTATCCATGAAGTTATCTCTGCTATCTGAGGCTGAATCTGGTGACCTAGAGAAAGACATATGAGATCCATCAGGTCCCTGATTTAAGACCCCTTGATTTATCCTCATCACCAGTCACAGTCTAGAGCTCTAGAGCACACATTTTATTCAAAGAATCTTAGGAGCTAGCAAGTGACACAGCTGAATGAAGCACTTGTCAGAAGAGTGCTAATACAGTATTTGAAATTTATGAGTATCCTTATAGCTAAAACAATCCACTCAAATAATAATTATCAGGTCAATGCCTTTTTAGAGAAGTAATTGACATCTCTGTAAAAGCTGGCATTTGGGTTTTTTGCTTGCTTGCTTGTTTGTTTCACTGTCTGGAGTAAGAGGGAAAAAAAAAAAGAAAAAGGGAAAAGCCATCATTTACACAAGCCAACAACATTCCCTTGCAGTAAAGAAGGCTAACCCTGTCCCAGGCTGCATTAGAAGAGAGGCTGGAGAAGATGACCATCAGATATACCCTCTAAATTCTATGATTTTGTGCCTCTGTGAAAGAAAAGGGGAAAGGAGAAAGAGAGAGAAAGGGGAAGAATTACAACCTTATCTGATTCCAGCAGTCTGAAACATAGATGCTTGTTTCCCACTAAAATAAAAATACAAAATATATTAGGTTGAATTATTTAACTTTGGTTTTCCTTCTTTATTTTGTTCACCGTGCATTTTTGTAATATTTTGAAGTTTTATCACAATTATAACCCTCTTAATTTTGATCAGTGATGGGATTTTCCCCATTTTCATCAATGACATATTTTTTTCCCCCAAACTAAATTGCTGGACTACTTAGTTAATGATCTTGAGGTTGTTCATGTTGTTATGCTATTCTTTGTAAACTGCTACCTTAATAAAAGTACAACTATAAAGCCTATGCCAATGATCTGGGCTTGAATTAAGCATCTCTGATACTCAAGCTTTTCCAACTGAAGAGCAGAAGAGACTAGAGTGGAAAACATGCTAAGTTTATGAAGATTATGATTCATTGTCTTAAAAATAATCTTCTCAGTGATGCCTAAGTTGAAAAATCTGAAGATGTAACCTATCCTACATTTTGTGATTCTATTCAGCAATTTTTTCTTTTTTTTTTAAACTCAAGATAGGGAAGAGGTTCCTACCAAACACTCCTTGAGAAATTTAAAACCAGGACTCTCAAGACACTGTTTTCAAACATTAAACCTTGCAGACATGTTAGATGTTCACTTTGTATAGCGAGCATCTTAAACTGTTGCAAACTTGCATGAGGAATTGTGTAATAATTCCTGGAACAGTGTTGCAGCAGCAGTGCTGCAGAAAATCTGTATGTCACAGCCTACTCACAACTGGAAAGTAAAAGGACAGTTTTCTCTTCACAGTCTGAGGTTGCTGACAGTAGCTGAGAAAGATATTCAAGTGAAGCTGGCACACATGCTAAAAAATATTAGTTCATACTAAAAACCCTTGGGGGTTTTTGTCTGAATATGAGGTAGGATTTTAATTCAGCAATAGATAAACCTTCAAATGGATCTGGATTTTCAGTTCGCTTCAAGGCTGAGGAGTTTACATGATTATGCAAACTCTCAAGTTCTGCCATTTGCAAAATGAGGCTTAGATGTTAAATGACATTATCAGTGAACTTCTGCCATGACAGCCAATGCATATTTTATATATTGAACTGATGGCATACCCGGGTTTCTTGATTAGAGAATATTTGGGGTTAGGTTTCTACTGCTTCTCTATTCTGGATAGGCCTAGAAGCACTGGCTGAACGCTGTTCATCATGTTTTGGGCTCTCTGACAAAAAAATGCAAGTGAAAATGAGGTATTAAAAGACAGGAAACTTCTGTGTATGTTTGGGAATGAAGATCATCAGCTACAGCTCTGGACAGTGGTTCAGACAAGTCTGTAGCTCATTCATTTCCAGCTGGTTCTGTACCTGATCCAGTTCACAGGAACTGAAGTGAGAAAATTGAAGACACAAATTGCTGGAGAGTTGTGTATAACTTCACCTTTCCTTCTTACTTCCAACTTCAGTATCCTACTGGGAGCACCACTGTGAAATTATGGACCAAAAAGTTGATATATTTACTTCTAAATGCCAATAACAAATCAGAGAGCATGACCCAGTGCAATGAAGGGAGGCAATTACTTTTGAAAGGGTGAAAAAAGGCTCTGATTTGTACTTTGCCAGTTATGAAGTACTTTTAATAACTTCTTTCCCCGATGGCCACCACTCCTCATGTGTCACTCTGGGTTATCCCTGGGGTATGTTTATGTTTATGTAACAGTCAATTTGCTCTAAAGGTCTTTTTTTTTTTTCCTGTTGGGTGAATTTGACAGTCAAGTTTGAGAATGGTTTAACTCCCCATTAACTGTTGCTAATTTACAAGAGAGCTCCTGCAGAAAACAAACAAACAAGCTCATAATTTGATGCAACATCAGTCTGGAACACCGAACAAAGCCATCAGGAACAGCACAACTTTTGGGATTAGCAAACACAGGTGACTGGGGAGAAAGGGCAGTCAAGCAAACACCAGAGCTATGTCATTCTCTGGGAGAGCTAGCATGGTTCCCTTCAGCTGTTAATCTTCCTGTGGGGTTCAGAAACATCTTGTGAAAAAACTCACACACAAAGGCAAATTTAAAGCTCAAGTTCCCATTTAAGGATTTTGATGTGCAGTAAATAAAAAGACACTGTTCATACTTTTTCTGAGCTCATCCATAAGGACAGAATTTGAGAGTCAAACGCATTTCATGTAAGGGAACTGCACCCAGCAAAGCCAGACAAGCTCCTCTAAGTGTCCCGTTCCAGAGTTTGAAATCTGCAGCCACTCTGCATTACATGTTAAACCCTACTGCAAACACAGTCTATGAAGGTTGGTGGACAAGAAGTTTGTATTAGATCCATTTTCACTCCTGACATCCATCTCCAGCCTTTGGTGAGGCCAGCAGTGGTTATGCAAGTTTCACTAGTCATAAAAAGTCCTTTTTTCCTTTCTGTTTTTTGGTTAAAATAAAATGAACTAGAATGGAGAATTCCAAAAGACCATTATATGAGCACAGTTTGTAATGGATGGTCAATCCTTCTGTGGAAAACAGAAATATTTCTTCTGTGCCATCATACTTTAAAATGTTACATTTAAAGCCCTAATGACTGATTAACACCTCATAATATGAACTCCATTGTACAAACAAGGGTGTCTTTATTCCAATGAATTTACACTGTAAGCAAAATGTTATTGGTTATTGTAATTGTAAACCATAATGTAAGCCAATTGTAAACCATATTGTAATATGGTTATTATGTTTGCATAATTATTTAATATAATATATAACCATTTAATTCCCAGTGTCTTTGAAAAAAATTAATCAAGCTTAATTGGTAAGGCTGTGCAAGAAACAAAAAGATCAAGATGCTGCACGCTACTTAGGTGGATCAGAACTGGCTGGTATCTGTCAGGGAGCATTTTATGCTCCAGGGAAACCCTGCATAAAAAAAAAAAAAAAAAA
>VXAX01007885.1:0-49747 GCA_013399835.1 Leptocoma aspasia | reverse complement strand
AAAAAAAAAAAAAAACTTTAAAAAACATTCAACAAGGGATAGGATATATTTTAAAATAATAGGGTCTGATAGTTATGGAATGCAGGACTGAAGAGGCAGGGAAGGGGCTTCAGTGCAATCTACAGAGGCAATAAAAAGGATTGCCACTTGGAGGATTTCACGATTTTATCACACAACTTTGTCAAAGATGTTTGAAATATCACTGTGCCACAGGACTAAGTAAAACCAAGGAAGAAGCAGGAGAACTAAAGCTCTCCTTTAGAATCCTTTTTTTTTTGTCAGTTTATTGGCAGAAACAAACTGGTCAAATTGCATTATCTGAAGTAATCTCAAATGTATCTGCCAATCCCAAGCAAAACATTTCTTTTTTTTTATTGGGGGGTGGGTGGGTGTTAGGGTTTTTTAGGGTCTTTTTGAGGTTTGTTTGTTTGTTTGTTTTTTCTGGTTGAATGTCCTTTTATCCTTTTTACCTGTACTTTGAAAGAATAATTAGTTTGAAATGACAATTCAGTAGATTTCATTCTCAGCTTTTAACAGAAGAGTAACCTTCCTTCAAGTATTTCTTTCTTTCTACCCAGAGATACTCGATACATTTGTTATGCTGTCTGAATTAATAATAATTCCTGCTGACCCATTTGTATGGGGTAAGCAGCTGCTACATCCCAGTCTCACCAGCTGAATAGTACCCAGCAGACCCAGAGGACAGGTTTTCAGCTCAGAGAAACAAAAGGCAGAGTTGTGCCTGTGTTTCCTCTGAAGCTCTCCTGCAGCACGATGAAGGAGTCAAACTGGCTCCTTGATCATCCCTTCTATGCAGATAAACCTCTCTGGGGAGCTGGGCTGAGGTGATGCCAGAGACAGCTCTCTCTCTGTCAGATCAGCTCCCCGGGGTCATAATATGATGGGAAAGAGCTGAAGGACACTTAAAGCTGTCCTAACAACACCTGTGTGCAGGAGGGGAAAAAAAAAAAAGTGTAAAAGTGGTTTAAATTCATCTTTGTTCTCTGTCATTAGTGCTGTGTTAGGCACAAATGGGCCAAACTACAGAGTCCAGACATCAATCTCTGCCACATGAATCCCTCTTGCAGCACGCTGCCTTTCTCAAGGGATCACGTGTTGCATCTGTAGTACCTGGGAAGCAGTCCTTTGGTTTTGATGTGACATTTGTTTCCACAGCAACCAACTGGGAAACAGCTATAGGTGATATAAACTACATAGGCAGGATTGCTATGACAAACAATCCCAGGCTGCAGATCAAAACACAAAAGGGAATGAAAAATAAATTTCATTCCATCTGTATAGGCATGCACTGAATAGTCAGACGCAGGGCAGAATTCAAAGTTTCCAGTAGGATTCAGCTGCATATTTCCCAGTTATTACTCTATTAAAGCTTGACTTATCACCTGAGGATGGGCTTTTATGTTGAAGCTATAAATAAAGCCATCATGAAATTCTCAGAGCAACCAGATTATTGCAGTAATGATAACCAGGATGCCATTTATTATCAAGTGTATTGGCAAAGTCTCACACTTCAGTGATAAGGATACTTCAAGAAAGTACTTATTGCCCATTTATTTATGACAGTAACAACCTAAGCATCCCCAAAGATTAGGAAAAAAAATCAATTATTTGATTATTTAAGGAGAGAAGTTTCATGAGAAGATCATCTTAACTGCCTTCCACATAACACAATCCTATTACATCAGCCAATCACTCATGGAAGTATGACAGCTTGCATTTGAAGACAAATGTCACTGCTAGGGACACAGCAGCCGTTTGACAGTGCTGCACTGCCCCAGGTAGAGCTGGAGGTGCCACAGCCAGGAGCAGCACCCTGCCATGACACCTGACACAAAGAGTCCTGGGCACTCCTGGATGTCAAAGCTTTTCCTTCTTGGAGAAAGAAAAAAGGAAGAGGTCCAAAGAGTAACTAAGCTTCCCTCTCAAGAAAATACTCAAGTCTATCTTTAAATTTATCCTTTCTGGGAACAGCATTGATTTGAATTAAAGTGGCATATTTTCTTCTCTGGGAACCTTAAGCGTTTCGTGCAATGAAAAATTTTCAACGTAAACTTTTCCAGAAGTTCATTGATTGCATTATAAACTCCCCATGTAGTTAGATGTTGTGCACAGTCCCTGCCAGAAACAAAAGTGCTTTGATATAAAATAAACAATAGTACAGGAGAGAGAGGTGAATAAAAGTCATTGCATTAACCCCTGTTTATTTATTTTGGGTATTTTACTTAAACAATTCTATATACTTACATTAAAAAACACTGAGAAATGTAAAAAAAAAAAAAAAAAAGGAACCAGGAACACCCTTTAGCATTCCAGCCATTAACATGGGTGATTTGTGACATATAGCAGATTTGAAGAGGGATGTGTAGGATAATGGTGTATCATTGTGACATTTCCCAGCTCAATAAACCTCACTAAAAAAAATAAGCCTCAAAGGCTCCCTGTGAAGAAGAGCAGCACTGTTATTCCAATTTCATTGAGGGAAAATGAGTCACAGTGGGTTAGAGTTAAATACAGAGACTGAGGTCACACTAAACCTGTGTGGCTCAGCTTCAGAATGAAGCCCACCTAGGTCCTGCTTCTTTCTTTTAATAGCATGACCGTGCTGGCTCTCTAAAGAGCCATGAATATATTACAGAAATTGCCTTTCTTCTGTCACTGCATGGGCTGCCACAACAGGCTGAGTGCAGACAGGGATGATTCCAGCAAAATTATTTCATAACCATACCATTCAGGGCTCAGGGATAGGAGAGATGGATGAATATGTGCTGGAAGGCATTTCCCCCACGTGGTCTCTGCTTTTGCCTCACAATACTCAATTCCCTCCCAAAGATTAAATATGTGCATAAACACAGGTGAGTGAGGCTTTTAACTTCTTTGCTCTTCACCAGCTGTTCTTCCATTCCACTGAATTTTCACTTACTGCATTTTCAGATTGACTATGAAAATGTGGGACATATCAAAAAAAAACCTCACAGAAGCACACAGAAGTATGGAAGGATGAAAAAATAGGAAACAATTGAGGGACTGGCAGAGTTCACAGAAAGCACTCTCTCTGCTTCATAAGTTTGATTTGAATTATTATCACCTCAGAACCCTCAGTCAATGCCAGAATACAAAATTTGGACTATGGCTGATAGAAAAAAAAAAAAAAAAAACAACAAAACTGTAGCTAGAAACTGTTGCTAGAAAGCAAGTCTCCATGTATTTCTTTGAATTTTGTGCTCAGCAGATTTATAAAAGGGATGTCCAGAAATAAAATGTTTCCTCTTTGGGCTAATTAAAGGGTAGGGCCATGGTGGTAATAATGAGAACTGGACTTGTGAGACTCCAGGAGAAATATTTTACACTGGTGGAGAATGTTGAACAGCTTTGAGACTGGAAATTGTGACAGAAATGAATGTCTGTTTAGGGAAAAAAAGAAATGGATCTGATGAATATTCTCAAGTCACTCTCACTGTTCCCAAGGCAAAATTATGAAAGATCCCTAATCCCATTATTTTCTTTATTTTTTCTTCAGATAAAAGGTCTCTGGCTCTTGGACAGTGAATATGAGGGTTATTGGTTTTGTTTTGAATCATTAGGGCTAGCCATTCCTTTTCTGCTTCAAAAAGGAGAATAAAGAGGAAGAAAGTAGTAGAAGCTTTGCTTGCAATGTAATTATAAAGAGCAAATCCTCAGCTCATCCACTTGTCTGGGAGGTGGAACTAAAGAGAATTTACCCTTAGGGAAAATTTCCTGCTCCAGGACGCTGAGATGCACATTTTCACCCACAGACCTGACCAGTACCAGATGCCTTGAGAGCCAGGCAGCCTGCAAACCCTCGACTTTCCATGAGCACTGAGCCATCCCTCCTTTCCTCCCTACCCCTGCCCAAGTGCCAGCTCTGCGACTCTCTCTCTTCTTCTGGATCACATTTCTCTGCCCAGTGTTGTAAATCCCTTGTGTCTAGCCCTGCACAGGGTGTGTAAGAGCCCTGAGAGAGGGGGAGGTGGTTAGCAGTGCTATTCCAGTGGCACAGGCTGATATTTGCACCAGGGTGAAAACACCTCACCATGGGAAGCGTTGCGTATAAGCAAGCACAAGAACACACTTAGACATTTTTGCTTACTCCCTGCCCCCTCTTCAACGTGTTTCTCAGACCAAATAAGAATAGAAGAGGAATTCAAAGCATGAGTGCAATTTCTTGGGACAGCTTAATTCCATCCCCATGGAGCAGAGCCATGGTGTACGTGGTAGGTGCACCTTGTGCACTGCTGCAGCATCACAGAGCAGATATTTCCACAGCCACCTGAATTCTCAGCACTTTGCATAAAGCAAGCACTTCAGAAAAGCTGGAAGGATCAAAATGATGAGGTGGATTTTTTAACACCATGCCAGTTATTTCCTAAATGCTTATAATTATGTATTTTTTGAAAAAGGGGGGGGGTTAGAAAGGAATAATTAGAATATGACAAATTATTCATCAGTATCTCCCCACGCTAATGAGACAGTTCACAAGGCAGTTAATTATACCAGAATGATTAGTGCATCCATAGTTATGCTGACACATCTGTAACATGAAAATCAGGTTGTTCTGAAAAGCCTGATGCTGTTACTAGACTTCACCAAATAGCATCTCAAAAACATTTCAATGTTTCATCTAAAGGATTTGCACAGCTTAAGTTAATTGGAGATAAGTTTATTCATCCAGACTTCTTTAATTTTCCACATTAGGCTTCCAGGGGATATTTCATATTTTTTATTTTTAATAAATGATACAACACTGAAAATTAGTCACTTTCCTTAATCAGAGAAGAAAGTAGGTTACTGCTCTGCATCCCATAAAAGACAAGAACCTCGTTAAAGATTTGGTATTTGACATCGTTCAGAGACAGCTTTGTACATCACCAGAGCTGGATTTCATGTTAAGTATTCCAAAGGATGTTGCAACAGCTGATCTAGGGATTAAGAACTCATGGCCTGGGTCAAACTAATAATTCTGATTTCTCTTCAGTATCATCCATCATAAATATTTTCCCCCGAGGCTGGCTCTCAGATGCCTCTGGAGCACAGGATCACTGCACTTTGCCTTCCTGCTGTGCAGGGTCCCTGTGCAATAACCCCATTGTGACATTGTGAAGGACACCCTGGGTGTCCATTCCCCCTGGAGGTCCAAGGTGAGCAACCCTTGACCTTTCTCCAGTGACAGTCACTGCTGGTGCCTTGGGCCTCATTTCTCTCAGGGGCAGCTGAGACCAAGGGCACAGCCTTTGGAGAGAACATGACATCAGAGGAACCACTGAGAATCACCCTCCACAGCCCCAAACACCTGCTACCATGAAAGTTAATACTCTACAGACTGTCCTGAGCCTGAGGGTTTTTTTCATTGTAAGATCTTGTACTTCTTGCCGTTTGCCATAGAAGCTCACATGATAAAACATCCAGCTGTGCTCTTCCTTGGCCAAACAAAAACACAACAAAAAAAGAGCCTTTTCCCCATCCTGTGGTGCAGGATGGAAAATCCACAGATCCACAAAGGTGTCCTGGCAGCTGAAGAGAGAGGCAATTACACTGAAATCAACAGATATTTTGACAAATTGCTTGCAATATTTTTATAGAACTCAGAGTGTTGTGATTTGCCTGGGTCCCTCCTCCCTGGATTGCAGGTGAAGTGAGCAAATCAGCATGGTTTCTGTGAGCTGCAGTTAATGGCTGCAGTTAACAGCTTGTGATATTGGTAGCAGGGACAGGAACTCCAATTAGTTTTATTAAAGGCAAAGGTAACAGAAGTTGGGAGCACCAATACTAATTAATTCCACAGAATTAAATGGTAGTGTCATTACAGAACTTGTGGTTTGCAGTAAAAAGGATGAGGCTTTAGAAGGCCACAAAAGCTTTTTCTCAGTCACTTTGATACCTCTTTTTTTTTTTTCTTTTTGTTGGGACCAATGCATCATGTTGAGAAAAAGAAAATGAATATACCATAAGCACATCAGGCAGGGGTTTTGTATGGCACCTGTGCTGTACCCTAGGAGACAAAGTCAGAAACAGGCTGAAGTCTAGACAGAGGTGGGATCTTTCCTAAAAGCAAATGCTCTCAGGGCTGGGTGTTTCATGAGGTGGAGCACAAGCTGCACTACAAGCAGGTATAAATTCACCATTTGGGAGAGCACAGACTCCTCTGCTCAGGAAAAAGCCTGTGAGCCCTTCTGGCCTGTATGATCCTGCAACCCTACATTGCAAAAAGACCTTGGAAGGGTTGCCAGAGTGGTAATGACCAGCTATCTAGGGTATGTGGTATATGGGCTTTTTCTCTTCCTGATAATTTTCACAGGATGCACACCACAGAGTCTTTCTGCATTCTGGCATGACAGCTGAGATAGGAGGAATGGATTCTCCACCAGCATTTATGTATTAACAGCACAGGCAACTTCAGAGGTTTGGGGGAGAGCTACACCATCCTTATGACGGCTGGAGCAGGCCCTAGCTCTGTGGAGGGGTGCAGGTATGGAAGGCTATTAGAATTCTTTCAAGCAGGCCTTTTTGTCACAGAAAATATTGCAGAGGGCTGTCCATGTAAAACTGAAGCCCTTTGCCTTCACTCGTGCCACACAGAGTGACAAAGAGCATCTTTAATTTCAGCACTTGAGTAAAGAGCTGCTGCCCAGAGGCAAAACTGGCAGAACTTGGCTACAAATACTCCAAGAGGATTCACAGCCAGCTACATCTTGCCTTTGACGTGTCAGGGTGGGAGAGAAGCTGGTGCATCACTGCTTGAGTGTGTGTGTGAGTTGCTGATACCCCACCAGAGCGTTATAGGGTGTGAAAAGCTGACAAAGTCCCAGCAGAGAGCCCAGGAGGCTTCTCCAGTTGCCACATGGGCCACCCTGACACCATGATCACCCTGACCAGTAGCCCAGGACATCCTGACATTGAAGTAAGCTGGGTTTCAATGGCAGCGCACACAGTCTTCCCTACAGGCACTAGGATTACATTCTGAAGGTAAACTGGAGTATTTCTAAGTGAATTTCAGTTGAGCTGCCTTGGAGTAGATAGGATCTAAAACGGACCAGAAACCAGGAAGAAGCTGCAGGGAGATAAGACCAGAAAGAGAAATATCTTTATTTCTTTATTGTAAAGCTGAGTGGCAGTTTTGCCTGCTTGATTTGGAAATATCAGCCAGTCTAGGTGATAGAACTAAGGAGCAGAATCAAGTATGTGAGCTTTAGCAGTGTAATAGGGAAAACTTAATCCCCAAACTAACCCTACTTTCTCATAAGTGAGCTATATTGTATTTTGAGTTTACAATGATCAGGGATTATCCTCTAAAATAAATAATAAAATAGCATCCCATATCTATGGCAAAAGTTAGAGTCTGAAGGTATAAATTGAAAACAATGACCTTGACTCTTCTTCTCAGAGGTTCAGACCAAAAAAAAAAAAAAACTTAAAAAAGTCAGTGAAGTCAATAAAGTTCTCTTAGGAAAGATAAAGTAAGAAAAAACTGGAGCTGAGATGCTTTCTATTTCTTTTTCAGATATTACACTAGCTTTTCCTCTCTCCTTTTCCTTCCCTAGTTAGAATCCCTATTTTGCATGCAGAGCCAGGTCCAAGATAAAATTCCTCCATTATTCCACTGACTACAGCCAGGGAAATGGATTGAAGGATTCAGCAGGACCACCGTGTGCTTAAATCCCTGCAAAAGGCAGAAAAGGGAGAGCTGATAGAACAAAATAATGGCCACACCCTTCCTGTTAGATAACAACAGTTACCATTAGGGATGAAACACTTCCTTCTAGAATATAAATGCCATGGATATCTTCAAGGCTGTTTTTACGATCCTAACGAAAATACTAAAAGCACAGTTTCCTTCTTTTTGTTCCCCCCCCACACATTTTCTTTATGTACTGGGAAAAACCAAATCAAATCACCCCTTTCTGTGCCTGAAAACATCAGATTTACTGCAACTTAGACAGGCACTACCCTTCAAGTGAGTGCTGACATTTTGATATGTTCATAGTCACAGCCACATTGGTTTCAACCCCCTCTCAGCTTTCAGTCAAGATGTAGGTCTGGTCTGCAGGAAATATGAGTTTTCCCTCTCTTTCATTGCCTTCCAAACAATTCCTTAATTGACTAACTATTTTTTTGTTGCCCAGGTATGCTGAAAATTCCAACACACACATAGAGAAATCAACTATTTAAACCAATATCAGGCTTAATAAGATGATCCATTTCATCCTCTTGTAAAAGCTAATGAACCATTTTGAATTTATTGTGATGGAAAAACAGTGTCTGCTTGCAATTAGGCTAATGAAGATTTATTCTCATGAGATGGTACTTTAAAATAATTATTTTCATTAGTTATTATTAAAAAAAATTAAAGATATATCTATGCACCATCTAGCTTTGATTACCTGGCCTCTGAAAACACATTCTCAGAAGATGTTTCCAATTATTGTCTTACAAGAGGGAAAGAAATTCCTGCTTAGGAGACAATTAAGTTGACATTTCGGAGCTCAAAAAGGGGGCCTCAGTTTTAAGTACTTGTAACAATGTATAGCATTTATGAAATCACAATAATTTATCAATAAGTCAATATACGGAAGCACTCTATGGGATTTCTGTATCTCTCCACAGCTCCAGGCCTATCTCACTTCAGTCAGCTTTCTCTCACCCCCAGACACTAACCTTGATCCTGCCATTTGATTTTTGAGTCCTGGAATGTGCAATGGATCCTTACAGTTTTCTTAATGATGCTTCCTAAGGTGACAGTGTCAAATATCCTTCGCTGTTCTGAGATGCTTCAGGACTTCCCTGACCTTCAGATGTCCTTTCAATAAAGCTTTCTGCAGCATCTCAGTACTCATAATCCTGTAGCCTTTAAATAACAGCCCAGCTAGCAGTACCTTGGTTTTAGGGGTGAGGAATATGCCTGTCACCCTGTCCTATCTCTTAATTGCTTTTTTACAGGATTTTATTTTGCAGCTTTGCTGATCACAGCCTACATTTCAAAGGCATCTGGACAGGTTTTTTTTTTTTAATCAAATACTTGTACACTTCTCTTTATCCACATCTCTCTTGGGCATGCTTTTCTGCAGATGAAGAGCTACCTGCAAAGAGTTCAGCATCCTTGTGTGCCATCATAAAGGTTTGATATTTTCCCATAAAGTATTTGAAATATGAAACAGCATTCATGTTGCAAAACAAGGAGGTAGCATTGCTGCCATGACCTACTTTGAATATGTTAGGTACCTTTTAGAGAATGACTCTGCCTCACAGGAAATGGAAATTGATCCCATTTTATGCATACATTTCATTGGTTTGTTTCCTTGGAAAGACAAAGGAATAAAATATTTTTCCCTCCAGTGAACCCAGAGCTTACTGGCTTTGCCGGATCTTCTTTACCATGCTCAAAACAATTATTTTCTGACCCGCTTTTGCTTTTGTCTCAACTTTACAAGAACAGAAACTGTCCTAAACCCTGAGCTGTGGCTGCATTGGGATCTTTGAGTCCCTTTCCTTCAATAGTTCCAGTGTTTTAATTTTAAGAAAATACTTGTTTTCCATGAAAACATATTTTATCTCTGAAAAGTGTTGTTTTTCATGTCTACTTCATTACCTATTGTTCTAACACAAAAACTTTTGGAAGTCATGTGGTTTTTATTTACTCAAAGTGTAGTTTCTGTGCTCCCTTCCGTAGTGATTAGCTATCTATCATAGCTCCAAATCTGGCATCTTTATCTCTGCTGAGCTATACAGTGAGACATACAGAATGCCATAAAGTGAATTCATTATCCTACATCCAACAAAAAAAATTTGGTTTGGCCTGGTGACTATTTTTGGTTAAGCAAATGCTGATTTCTTATTAAAAATTAACTCTTCGAAGGCTAAAAAAATTATCCTAGATATGTTCTCTCCTCTCAAAATCCAGACTTTCAGCAGGTCAGTTAAAATTGTCAAATATGCAAACCTTGTGGGAGATCTGCTTTCAGCTTGTTTTCATGAGCTCATAGCACTGTCCTATTTTATCTCTGAAGAGCAAAGTACTCCAATGCCAATACTACAATTACACATTTAACATCCTCTGCTGAAGTTAACAGAAGGCTGCATAAGAACAAACTCTCATCAAAAATAAAGGTTGCTGGTTTGTTTTTTTGGGTTTTTTTTTCTTGACTGTTACTACTTAAGGTCTGAGACTGAAACCATGGCTTAACATTTCCCATTTCTCTTCCACACCACAAGAGCATTCCAGCTCTGGTGGGAGTTTCAACAGCTTCATTTAACAGCTTGCTCCTCACCACCCACTCAGAGCCAAGTCACCCCACATCCATTGTCTGAGGGCTAATTCAGCAGCACCAGCTTCTGTTGTGAACCAGCTGGTTTGAAAAGCCTTCAGCAGTGTAATGCTCCACATAGAGGATGAGTTAATATTTTGCTACACATCTTTTTGGCCATTTCAGGATTTCATGGGAAATGTACTTATTTAACAATTATGCAATGCATTTGGTCTGCAAAAGCACTTACAAAAAGTAGCTGGAGATGTGTATACATTATCCCTGTTGTAGATAGGTTAAAAAGCCCACAGAGATGGGATGTGCCCTCTCTGGGATCACACTTAGCCCTGTACAAGCTGACAGAAAGGAGAAACTACTTTGTCCCCAGCATTAACTACCACAAGATGCTCAAATTAGTTTTTACCCTCAGTAAAAACTGAGGCAGTGAAATTATCCCACATCCACAGTGATATATATATTTGTTTTTGCTAGGCTAAATAATCCCTGGATGCTCATCCCAAGCTTTGTACTGCTCAGTTATGCCAGTTTGGGGTCTGCATGAAGTAGGTTGGGGAATGGGTCTTAAGCTATTTTTTTCCTAATTTCTTTGTTTGTTTCACTACTCTGCCCAAAGAAAAATATTTTCACTCTGAGAAAGATTTGGACTGGGTAAACAGATCCAGAGCTAGGAGAATGTATAAGGTGCCAGTTTCTCTGGAAGAAACATTTGTCATAGAATCATTAGTGTTGGAAAGGACATCTAAGATTATTGAGCCCCACCAGGACATTAGGCTCAATCACAAAGAACACAACCAGCACACAAGAAGAAAACCACTACTGAGGTTTACTAAATACTAGACAAAACTGATTGTGACAATGGACCCCAAATAAGTTCAGCAATATTCACCAAGATAAAGTGGCACGCTCCCAAAAAGGGAGTAGTTGTGCACATGAACAGCACTGCTGCTAGAACATGAACAAATTTGTGATGCAGCACATTGACAGCATTTTGGGATGACATGTGTGTGAGATTTGTGTATGTGCTGGCCTGTTGAAAACAAACAGCACACAACGGGAATTACACAAAAATTTTGGTCTTTGAAGAGGAGTGTTGGTGTTTTCACAAGATCACTTCAAGTGTAAAGAGCAAAAGGGCTTGCTTCTTTCCCCACAGCCCATATTGAAGTGCCAGGAGTACCACCAGAGATGTTATTCTATCCATCACCCCAGCTCTGCACGTCCAGGGGATGGAGCACTGCCAGGCATGAATCAGTTGTGCAGGACGTCTCACAAAGTCAGTCACGGATCCATCAGCTGCCAAGATCTCTATGCAATTTTCTCTTAAGAGAAAACATTATATTCAACCCCCAGACAGTAGGTTCCCTCCCTATAATTTACCATAAATCAGATGTGAACATTTTTTTTTTTCCACCAAAACCACACATATCCAGGCTCCCTCCCTTTTCTTGACCAAGAAGATGTCTCTGAATGTGCCCAAGACAACATTTTTTACAGGGAAGGCAGGGAACTTTCTTGTCCTCTCCTTTAAGAAAACCAGTAGGCCATTAGGTGGCTTCACATCACAAAAGGTTAGCAGCTCAACAGGTCTATCCTTGTCAATAGCTGTCAGCACATATTTTTCTAAATAGACAAAATTAAGTTGAAAACCAAAAATAAATCTATTTCAAATTTTTTTCTCTGCAGACCTGTTAAGAAAAGAAGTCTAATTTTACAAATGGCTCTCATTTATTAATTAACTCATTATGTATCAAGTAATGTTGAAATGGCAGTAGTCAAGACCTTGCTCTCAAGTTTAAACAACAGCAGAGACAAAAGGATGTTTTTCTCTTATAATCCATCAGCATCATCACAGGAGCTTCAGTCTCTGCAGAAAAACAGGATAACTACTCAAGCAATTTTTTTTTTCTATTTAAATGTTATCCTAAATCAACACATTCATTTTGGACTCTTGGCTCAGCTTATTTCTCAGTATTAACTATCATTGCAGTACATACTAGATAGTGTGCAATATCTAGGATTGTATTCTATTTTGGAAGTTCTATTCCCTGTTTTCCTAACTCTGTTCGTCAAAACTTTTTTTTTTTTTTATGTTTTGAGTAGTAAAAAACCAAATTCTTCTTCAGCTGGATACTAATGTAAAAATGCAATTTAGAAGCTCACCTTGCTTTTCAAACCAGCCCATAGCATTGGCTCAGCATTCATAACTTATATCACTCCACGTCTTCTCTCTCACCTAAAATCACAGATTTGCCAACGTATTCCCGCTTAAAAGGAAAAATAGAAGTTAAATAGACCTAGGTGGCATGCAGTCAATTCTGAGCATTGCCAGATGCCTCCAACTCCACAAGTACACCTGTAGTAGCACTGAAGGTATTTTTCAGTGTCACAAGCCAAAGATCAGGAAGAACCATGGCATTATTTTTATAACTTATTGAAGGAATTTCAAGTACCTGTGCAGCACAGAAGTTTTCCAAGTTACATCTTGCACTAAGCCTGATCTAGCAGGCTGTTTGTTTGTACACTCCTACTGAATTCAGCAGGTGATCACACAGGGTTTTGCTTATTTGGGGTCCAAGTGAAGAGTCCCTGGATTCTCTTTGGGGAACCATTTCAGGCATTATGTGGCAGTACAGACAGAACTGTCACACAATGGAGAGGAAAGAATTTATAATTTCAGCTGTGAAGTCACCAGAAGAAATGGTGAAGAATGAGACAAGAGCTACTGAATATTGGTGCAACCTACAGAGGAAATGTTGCGTATTTTGTGTGGGGTTTGTGGATCTCTCTTCCCGCAAAAGCAACAACAAGAGGAGTTCCACATCTCCCAACCCCACCTCCCCCACGATTTTCAGAGAGCAAATGGACAAAACACCTGACAAACAAAAAGTGCTGTGTTGGTAAAGGACATTTGGAAACCCACAGCAGCAGGTGACAGTGTGTTACTGGGGAGATTAATTACTTCTCATGTTCCAGAAAGTCCATTAAGAAATCTAATCTACAAAACGGGCTCTCCTACACACATTACTTATCCATTAACATTCTGAGAGCAATTAGCAATTAAGCAAAAACAGGTGATAGCACGTGCAATCCCTGTGAAGTAGTGGGAGAGAGATTTCCATAATATTTTCACATTGAAGTAGAAGCAGCATAGCAACAAGAGGTGCAAGCACTTAATTTGTATAGTCTGGCCAGGAGAGCTACATGGCAACAGTTTGAAAAAATTGAACCTCTGTATCTAAATATCTGAGTTTCATTTCATTAGATTTTCCCTCCTTGCCGCTTCCCTTTTCCATGATACCAATCTGTATTTTTTCCCTTTCTGCCACCAATTCTCCAGTCCTTAACAACTTCTTTTAATCTTTTTGGTGTGTTTAGTGGTACTGAATTGATCAGCACTTTTTTTTTTACATTGTTCATGTCTATTGTACAGCCATTTGCCACCATTTGTGTTGGGAAGATATTGTTCCTTTCCCCTTCTGGGAGTTGAATCCTGAATTTTTTCTCATTGGCCTACCCAAACTCATCTGAATCACGCTCTGTGGGTGGTTTTTTCATCCTGTGAAACATCAGGGGAATGCAGCGAGACCTTTTATCAGGAGAGAAAGGTAAAATAGTGCAGGAATATATTTCTGGCTGAGAATTTTCCTTCAAAGAATTGTCTCTTGCTTCATCCCACTCTATTTTTGGCTCCATCCACCTCCTGTGCAGCATGTATAAGGTTGTCTGATCTGACCCTTTTTTCAAGGTCTATAGCTTTGGCTGGCATCTAACTTGATACGGATAACAATTCCCTGGCACCTCTCTAGCATAATTATACATCGTGAAATGCATTAAGGATTTTCATTTGGGGCAGCTGAGTCTCCACAGCTATTCATGATTTGGCATCCCTTTGAAGCTTGTTAACAGGGCTACCAGTTAGGGTGATGTTGGGGTTTGTGATGTGTATGTAACAAGTGCCCAGCTAAAACTAGAAAGTCACCAGCAAATTTGTCTATAGCAATGAAATCTAAATGGGTTTTAATCAATACATCCATATCCTGGACTTGATTTAAAGACATTTAAATTAAGGTTTTTCATCCCACTGTTAATATCCATCAAGTATATCTTCTGTGTTGAGGATTTTTTTCTTCACCCTTATTTAATTTTCCCTCCCTTACCTGTTTCACTTTTAGCTCTGTGTTCACCTGATTCAAAAACATTGTTATATTTCTTTAATCTCTGTCTTTTTTTCATTTTCACTCCTTTCTATCATCTAGCACCCCTTTTCACACACTGGTGATTTAGTTGAAAATAAGGCAAATGGAATTAAGAGGCAGAACTTACATAGATTGAGGATATTCAGGACTAGACTATACAATCCATTATTTCATATGGTTCAGAAATAATACAGTTTATCCTACTGCACTATTTGATATGAATGAGATGGCCATCAATTCTTAGATAATTGCATTACTGAAAGGACGGTAAGTACATGGAACAGGTTACAGGAGAAAATATTAAAGCAAGGTGAGATTAGTCATGGTACAATAGAACCTCTGAGGGGGGGGTTCCCCTTTGTGGGTTCTTTGCCCGGGATGGGAGGTGGACAGGACTCTTGGTGTTTTGGTCTCCAGGCTGTTGTTTATTTTTCTCTTATCAGAAATTCAGTACGCCGTCTGCACAGCAGACTTAGTGTACAAGAAGCAAGGCACCAAAATGATCTCAAGACACACAGGTTCAAGGTCTTTTAAAGCTATTTCATCCAATTAAATCTTAAAACATTCTTTGTTTCTACCTTTCTACCAACAACTAATTATTTGTCTGTTCACACAACACCTACACTCCAGCGTTCTCTAACCAATTATTTTGTGCCACCAACACTGAAGAAAATGCAGTAGATGAAGAACAAGAAGGAGATGAGACAACACCCAAAATCCTCCATCTTGTCTCCTATTTCCTTCCATACTAAGACCCCAAAACTCTAAATTTTTCACCCTGTGATAAACTATATTACTATCTCCCACTATCTAATTCACACACTTGTAGATTCCAACTCATCCCAAAGTCTTGGTAATTTCCTCCAAGGACAGAGGTTAAAAGCAGTGTTCTGCTGGGGATCAGGGCATCTCAGAAACATTCTCTGTGCCCTGGACTCCAGCAAGACACCACTGGCATTACAGCCTGCAAAAGGCAGACTCTGGGGTCAGCAGGCAGAGCCAGAGGAGCTGCTGGAGGGGTTGAACAGGGTGCAGCTTCCATTGGCAGTGGCACACCAGCAGAAATAAATGTGCCTGCATTCTCAGGACTCAATTAGCATTAGCCACACTTAATAAGGCAGGAATGCTTTTGAGAATATGAGAGATGCTGAAACAGTAGAATCTCAGGAAAGAATCTGAAAGCTTTGCCTCTGGGTAAACTGAAAGAACTAGCTGGAAATGGAGACGTAGTCTAGAAAGCAAAATGAGCAGTACAGATTAAACAGCATGTAACTCCTCACCTGTAATTTACCTACAGGAGAAAACCAAAAAGGAGGTTTGTTAGAATATAGTAAATCTTGTCCTGCATCTAGCTAAGGAGAAAAGGAGATAACTAATTATTATTATTATTACAAGTTATACATTATTTTCCTTTCTAAAGGCTCCAGTAAGACTTTTTTTTATGTGGAAAAATGTCATGTGCACTTTTAAATAACAAAAGGCCACGTGCTGGAGTAATGTTGGAAGAAAGACAAGTAGAAAGAGAGATGAGAGCTGGATGAAGCTTGTAGTAAAGATGATGTGATGTTTTGTGCTCAGGTGGATTTTCATTTCTGGGAGCACTGTGTGCAAAGCAGACACATCTTGACAATACAAAGTACACCAGAAGCTCCACTTCACTATCTGATCCGAGTGTCCCAGAAAAACTAGTTTTCAGACAATAAAACTGCTAAATTGTAGATGGTAATGTCCCACCTTGTGGCTCAATTCTGAAATCTCATTGTTTGAGATTAAACTGGGGCTAGCCTTGGTGTCCAAGTGAGGCACAACTGTGGAACTACCAGACTGATGTACTGGGTGGGGCACAGTGATTCATTTCCATTATTAACATAACCTAGAGACTTTAGTGGTGCTTTGCCTGACTTAAAGAAAGTCTGTAAGTTGTCTCCTTTCTTGGATATATTCAAAAACTGGGTGGGCACAGGCCAGAGCCACCACTCTGGTTAATGATAGCCTGGGCAAGGGTCTTGGGCAAGAGATCTCCCAAGTGCTGTCCCACCTCAGCCATTAAGTGATGAAGAACAGCACCTACTTTCAGTTGGGGATCTGTTTTTTGGGGGGATATTGAAACAAATTAATGATGGGGATTTACAGTACTAGTGGGTACTAGGTACAGAATTAACAATGCTTTGGCGAGAGGAAAAAGTTATGTGTTTAACTCAGGCAGGAGCAGGGTGGGGAGGGTAATCTCTTGGAGGAAGTTTGGATCTCATAAATTAAGTTGCTGGTTGAGTTTTGTCAGCCAACAAATTTGTTTCAGAAAATAAAGGCGTTGTTTGTTAATTAACAGTGCAAATTTCTTCCTATCATTATTATGTGTTATTACTTATGTAATTGTTATTCTGTTACTGTTACATTTAATAATAATTACATTTGTACATAATGCATTTAATATACAATTATACATACATTTTTATATATGCATATAGTTATACATAATAGATATTTATACATTACTTTTATACATAATAGCTTTAATAAAAGCTAAATAACGTAATTGTTATCATTATGTCTAATTATTATGTGTTGCTGGGACTTTAGGTTTTCTATCAAAACAATATTCAGGTCAGCTGACATATCCTTGAGAGGACTGTGTAGGAAATTCCCCATAATATGTTGAGGTTTATAATGAGATTTCTGCCATGTCATGCTGCTGTTCTACCTGACAAATAGTTGGCTTTTATTTAATGAATTTTGTCCTAGCTACTCTTCTGTGCAGAGCATAGAGCAATATCTTTCCATGGAATATCTACACTCAAAAAATATTTACCCTATGATATCTGTAAGGTAAATGTTACTTTATAAATTGGAATATTTGTCACTCCATGGAGTTGTTTGCCCTTTCCCAGAAATATTTATGCAGTACAATGAGAGTATTTACCCTTCAATTTAACCAGCAAATATTTGCAGGCCACCATCTTTTATGTCCACCACCTGCTCTCGAGGCATCTCACTGCCAAATTATTTTATTTCTCAGTTTCTTTTCACTGTTTTTACAGTACATTGTTTGCTTCAAGTTTTTTTCTGTGTCTATTCCTGACTCTCTCCTTCCTGTTGATCACCACATTTCTGGGAATGTGGGACCACAGAACAGGGTCAGATTTCCACACTCCTGAGGCAGAGCAACAACAGAATCATAGAATGGCTTGGGTTGGGAGGGACCTCAAAAATCACCCAGTTTTACCCTCCAACCCCATGGGCAGGGACACCTTCCCCCATCCCAGGTTGCTCAGAGCTCCATCTACCCTGGCTTTGAACACTTCCAGGGATGGGGCAGCCACAGCCTCCCTGGGCAACCTGTGCCAGTGTCTCACCACCCCCACAGTAAAGAAATTCTTTCAATCTAATGTAAAACAACTCTCTTCAGTATGAAGCCATTCCCCCTTGTCCTGTCACTCCAGACCCTCAAAAAAAGTCACTCTCCATCTTTCCTGCAGGCTCCCTTCAGGCACAGGAGGGCTCTCATTAGTTCACCCCTAAGCCTTACACTTTTGTTTTTTGGCCACTCATCCTTGCATTTGTAAAGCACAACCCACAAGCCAGGGCTGTTTTGTAGCACACAACAGGCTCTGGTACAATTTGGTATCTGATATTCCCCAATCTACTTTCCACACTAAGGGTTTGGAGGTTATTCTTCCAACTGAAGAGCTGTTACAAATAATTTTCCTCTTCAGACAAATTTCCTTTAATTTTCCTTTTTTTAAAAAAAATCTCTCGCTTTATTACCTTTATGTAGAGTAGAATCTTATACTATAAGTTGTTGTGCTTCACTAAGGATATTTTTGTTTCACTTGTATTTAAAAAATAATACCCTCTTGGTTTCTCTTTAAATATTCTTAGACTTTTTAAGCACTACATCCACTTCCTAAAAAATGCAGCTAATGCAACAAAAATTACAGGGAAGCACAAAGTCCCAGAAACTATAACTGATTATTTACAAATTATGTTAATGAACACATTAAAATATTGCCAGGCTGGAGCCCTAAATCCTTAGTAGACTCCTTTTTTCCCCAAAAAAATGTTGTCCTAGTATATCAAAAAAGAAGGTGACTTATAAACTGAAGGATTCCTTTCACTTTTCATCAGAACAATTATCTTTGTGCTTTTTTTTACTTTCTGCTTCCTTGGTGTAAAAGGAAACTCTCTTCTGCAATGTCCATTGTTGATCTGAGTCACATCTGGACGTTTTCACTGAATAGGCAGCATTCTAGATTAATTTAAATTTACACAGAAAACTCTTACATCAAACCCTGTGCTTTCTATTGTTGTCTGACATTACATTTGTGATGAAATTGCCAATTCAGGAAATATTTGCCACGTGGCTAAGCAATCTATTGATCACAGAACTATTTGTGTGTGCCAGACAACAGCAGGAGCAACACCTTTTCACAATTTTTTAGAAGTACACTCAGACTAAGAACCAACCCAGAATGCTTTCCACCCCCTACAGCTGCAGCTGAGCATGCTGGTGGATTTATCCTCTGTTCCCTGTTCGGGACATGAATCTGCTCATGGGAGGTTGCAGGTCAGGACCAGGAGAGGATTTGAGGCTGACTCCTGGAGAGAAAGTCACAGTGGTGAAGAAGGTGCTGGCAGGGAAAGGGGACATCCATGTGCCAATCCTACCCAGCTGATGCTGCAGGGGTGAAGGCGTGTTTGGGCAGGCAAGGGAGTGAAAAGCAACATTTCCTTATGCAATCAGCTAGAGACATTGAACAGAGGTGATCATGGTTAGGTGCATGTGACTGCAGTGATCTGAAAGCCTTTTCTTCTCTGAGTCACCTGTGGCTGGAGGGACAGGGCTGTGGGGCTAGACGGCAATTTCCCATGCAGTGTTCCCAAAGGAAGAGCCACAGCCAAGCTACATTCACCTTTGGCAGCTCTTTTTCCCTTACACAGGAAAACAATCTGCAGAAAATACTGCATTTCTTTCCCTCTGCTCAAAATATTATTTTCTCTTTTTTTTTTTTTTTTCCTCCATTCCTCTTTTTTCTTTTTTTTCCCCTTAAAATTTAACCCAGATCCCACTGAACGCAGCACATACAGGACAGATCAGAGGGTACCTCTGGCACCCTGCTGCATCATTCAGAGAGGTGTGTGCAGAAGCACATTTCTTAGCTGACAAGCCCTCAGGAGAAAATTCCTGTTCTCCAAGAGAGGAGAAGGGAGGAGACAAGGCTGTGCTCTTTTGGATGTCTCTGCAGCCCGCTGCAGCTTCCAGCCTTCACTCCAAGGGAGCCAAGCAGTCACTTGTGTTCTGTAGCTGGGAGGCTTTTCTGGGAGAGCCACAACAGAGCTTTCTCAGAAGTACTTCATGCCTTTATTTCTTATGAAATTCAACACAGACAGCACAACCTTTCTTTTCTGTCTCATGCAAATAACATAATTTTAACTGGTCCCAAACAGCAAGATAGTCTGCAACAGCCTGGGAATCCTTTTCCATCTTGCTTTTCTATCCTGAGTATTGATAAATATCTCAGTAGTTCTGGACTGAACAAATACAAATACTTCAAAGTAACATTATCTAATTAAAATGTTCCTCTTTCAGAAATTCTGTAGACTATTTTTTTCCATTTTCTCCTAAGCATCCTTAGCAAAACAATCTCCTGACTGAGTTGTGGTCATTTGGACTGGAAATACAGCATTTTTTCTGGTTGGAGCTAAGCTTATTAAAAAAAATATAAATAGCACACTCCAAAAAGGCTGCCAAATTTTTAGCAAAATACATTTGCATGGATTTCTTCCCAGAGTAGAAATTCCTCTTTTTGCAATTGTGTGCAATTTATGACCACTCAGAAAATATGAGCCATGTTCTCTCCTCTTTTATACGGCATAAGCTTCAGTGAAATCAAATTACAGTGATGTAAAACCATTGTAAATGAGATCAGAATCACAATCTGCCTCACCCAAGACAAAACTGTTTTGTGGCTAAATAATTTCATTTTGTGATTAATTTCATATTAGTGATGGGGTCCAAATGTGTTCTGTAAACTGCTTTATGAATAGAATTTGATCCTCTGAGGTCAGTGAAATACAAATGAAAAACATTATATTATCAAAGGTGCCATGTTTTTTGTGAAATATTTCCTTTTATAAAAAAATTCCTATTCTTTCTGAAATCCAAACATTGACTCTTAGAGATTCTTTCACTGAAGGTGTTGGATTTGGTTTGTTTGGGGCCTTTGACTCTAGAAAGACAATTTCTTTACTTAGCTGGGTAATTATTGCTGAATATATTCACTGTTGTTGCTGTCTCCTAGCTAGCATCTAAGTTTGTTTTACCAGGAGACCAGTCCATATCCATAGCTTGATTTTTTTTTTACTTTTATAATCAGCCAGCTAAACTAACAGTTCATAAAATTGTATCAGCACAAAGAAAGTCTACTTGGATTCAGAAGGACATGATGTGCCCTGTGTTTGCAGAACATTAATTGTGACTGGAATAAATATTGATTATGCCCTTTGTAAAATGACCGATAAACATTTCAGTATTCTTTAAACACAAGCTGTTTGTTCCTGATAGATTGCTGTACTTTCCCTGAGGAAAAGAAGGGGGGAAAAGTTGGAGAACACTGCTTTAGATGTGGGAAAAATACTCAATAAATGATCTTGTTAACAGAAAATTGTGCAACCTTCACAAAATTTTAATTAGAGTCCTAATTTTATTCATTCCAAGTCTGCTGGTGTGAAAAAAGAGATCTGCACTGGAGGATGTTTCATAAACTCTAAGTTGAAGATCGGATACTCTTCTACAGAAATTACTTTATCACATAAATTAATATAATCAGATTTGGTATTGAACTGAGAAAACAGCTCTTAATAATGTAATTTCTGCTGTAGTTCATAAAGCTGAGAGAAATAAACAACATCTTGCCTTTTGTTTTGTCCTGATGCAAATATAAGCATAATATATCCCCAGTCTTTTCTAGCAACCCATTATTCATCCTGGTTTTGGCTCCTGAAAATCACCAAATTCTGGACTTTTTAATACAGAAAAAGAGCACAGTCTTTCAGTAGAATAAAGATACTATCTCTCTTCTCATATTTTACTTATTTTAAATCTTAATTTCTGATGTTATAACTCCTTCTAAGCTGCAAGGCTCTTCTGATCAATGTCACCAAGGTTCAAACCTTGTTTCCTTCCTCCAGTATGCTTCATAAGGATTATGAAGACAGACATTAAAAAGAAAAAAAAAAAAAAAAACAAAACAAAAACACAAACCTCCTCTATTCTCAGTGTCTTTGGTTGTCCATCTTTTAACATCCTCTGATTTAATTTGATTTTGAGATGTGCAGTTACCTTCCTTGCTGGGTTCCCTTAAATGATCATAATTTTTCCTTTTAGGGGGCAATGTTCAGATTTCAGGATGCTCTCATACTCACTTCAAGCAGCTCATTCACTATTTCCATCTCTAAGCATTTAGATTTTACTTCTGGTTGACAAGCTCCTTGCCTGAGCACACTTTGTCAGAGACATCCATGTACAGCAGCTCTTCAGGCCTCTCCAGCTGTCTGCAGATGTCATTTCCAGGACTTTGGTTACATTCCACCTTCCCATAACATCTCTTGGATAAAATCCAATCTGACATACAGCTTGAGATGAAGAGGTTAATTGAGCCTATACAGTTGATTCTGTAATTATGTTCACAGCTCAAGAATGTTGGCTCTAAAGACACACAATTATGTATTCCTAGCCACCTAAGCTGGGGCAAACCTCATGACCACCACTTAGTCCAGACATCCTTACAATACTAAAAAAATGGCACCAAATGGAAATCAGTATTTTCATTTATGATGCTACTTCTCAGTGATATTCTGCTTTACTGAGGAAGGACAGGTGAGGAAGGACAGTCCTCTGGATGTGTGCTCAAGGGTTACAATGTGCTGATTCTGTTACACTCACTGCAAAGGGACAATCCTCCCTGCAGGAACTGCTTTGGCTGTGGCTGCTCCCATCCCTCAACATGATTTCTTTGTCAGCCAGACAACCCAGCCAATATTATATTCATTTCTGTGACCAAAGACGCTTTCTTATTCTGTCATTCATAACCTAAGGCTCTGGGTAGCAGATTTACTGAACTCTAGATAAATAAAACAAGGCTAAGCTATTGCTTGCTCTTACTTTCACCAGAACACATCCTGATTATCTGCAGAGACCTCCCACCTGGATTTTCACACAAGCATCAAGAACAAGGAGCATTTGCACTCTGAGAGAGAAAAGACTCATAGCAAGGTGGCCATCCAACACATCCTCCTACAAACTCTGTTCCACTTTGTACCAGGAGATACCTACAAATAAACAGTAGGCATGGTGCTTTCTAGGCACAAACTACTCTCCCAGTTAAGCAAAACCACTTCTGGCAAGGAAAACAGAGGTTTTGCTGCCTCTTGTCTCATAAGAGCACAGTCAGGAGAACAAGAAGCAAGGGAGATGGAATAAATGAGAGTGAACTGCCTTTCATGTCTCGGCAGATCCTTGTAGAAGCCAGTCTCCAGAAGAAATATTTGTAAAATGAAAAAGCTTGGTTTGTGTTTTGCTTCCAAAGTCCATTGTGCCTGGCTTTGCAGCCATTCAGGGCAGAGATCACTTAGATGTCCAGCTGGGTGAAAACTGACTCATAGCTTCAACTCCACACTTTTGCTCACCATTCACTTGTAAGAGAAGCCTGGAGCAGATCTCCATGGGCAGCTCTCTGCTCCAGCTGAGCATGTGCAGCCCTCCCACCTGGCCCTACCAAATGTATTCATCCAACTGGATGACTGAACAAATTAATCTATCAAAGAGGTAATATCTTCTGAGAAAAAGAGAACGTCTCAGAGGGGGACCAATAATTGGGACTACTGCATGCAGGAGCTAAAGCACGGTCTGAAACAAATATTAAAAACCCAGCATTTTTAATCTGTCATTGACATTTAAATCAGAAAATCCAAAAATCTGTGTAGTGCCCAGTGAAACAGCAAGCTTAAAAATAGCAGAATAGCCAATTAGCCTTGAATAATGTGAACTGAGCAAAGCACAAAACCCCTGTGTGCTTTCCTGGTGGAGCTGGCTGAGGCCACCTGGGCTAGTTTGCTGTCTCCAATGATACCTAATGACCAGTGTTTCAAAGGAAGCTCAAAATTTCAGGAAGCTACTGATTACTCCTTGCTGAACCAAGAGCACAGCTGATACAGCTTCTGATCAGTTTATGCTTGGACTAGAAGCCCCTGCATGTTTTTCTTGGTCAGTGTAAGTGCATTTTCTATTCATGCTGAATACCTTTCTTTGTAAACAAAACCAAAACTGATAATGGTTGCTTATCATCATCTTGAGTTTACATGAAAAAAGCTATAATCCCATTTTGCTTTAAAAACAACCCCAAAACAGCAGTGGTCCAGTTGCACCTGACCACTTACAAGTAAGAGATTTTTTTCACACACATAAATGAATTCTGCAAACACTAACAGAGCTGGGGACAACTGCTCAAAATATTAAACTTACAGGAAGCCTGGTCATTCTCTTTTTCGATTTTTTTTTTTTCCCCAGGGACAAGAAATTCCTGGAAAAAAATACCTGATTGTAGAAGGATTGGGTTAGAAGAGGGCAGTACTCAAAATCTTTCAGCTCTGCATCACTGCCTTAGGTATGGCTTAGGTTAAAGGCTGCCCAGAAAACTTTCCTACTTGATTCCTGAATTCAATCCATCCCAGGATGAACATTATTTAAAATAATATTTCTCTCAATTGATGTTAGCTCTCACAGAAAAATGAAAACATTACAAGAAGGTTTGTTTTTATGACTTCAGTTAATGTTTTCAAAACAAATTTAAAGACAATAGGACTGGAAAGGTAATTTGCTGCTGTCTTCAGCTTGCTGATTGCTTAATCCTCAGTTATCACACCTATAAATTGGAAATCTGAGTCTTTTCATGCAAGTACTTTGGCTAAAGTTTCTTGTGGCACTGGGGACTGTGGAAACCCAAGCTTTTCCAAGAAAGACAGTGAGTGAAAAAGGGATCTTCTCATGGGAACTATTACTATCTGCATTCATTCCATTTAGGCAGCAAGATTTAAGGATTTGAAAGACTCAATTGCTCTGCAGAACTGTTGTAAAGAGAAGGGGTGATTACCCCTCTGTAGGTTTCATCACATTCATGTGCAACTTTATTATACAACAATTTCTAAAGTGGAAAGACAGGAAAAAGGATATCAAGAAGTTCCTTCTCTCCAACAACAACGTTAACAAATATTCAAGGGTGTTTTATAAGTGTTCAGATGGGATCTGAGGCTGACCATCAGCCGATAACAGTATCAACTTCCAGAAGCATAGCTTTAAAATTTTATTCTATAGAATGGTTTTTGTGGGATAGGGAGAAGAGGAAAAAAGAAATGTGGAATAAAATATTAAAAATCTCCAGGAAAAACATCAAAGAGAAAGAAGAATTTGGCATTGAGATTGCTTCAGTCATGGATCTAAACTATGTTGTGGGAGCAGCATGAAAGAAGGTTTGAGGGTGTTTTTAATTTACATTTTTCACTGAAAATAAATGCTCTTTTCAGAGGTTAGAGGCTGTTCCCTCAAAAAATATTTCTTACATACTAAAATAACCAGGGTGTACTTCTTCTGATGGCAAAAGAAAGATATAGTGGTTTAAGCAGTCAAAAAGTTTTTTTAATGCTACCAAGGGAGTACATCTTCTTTGGAACATAAAATATATAAAAGGAGGATTCATTTTTTTTCTTCTTCCTAATAAATTTAAGCTATTCTACTCAAAGAATATAAGAACAAAATATTTTTTCTCCTTAGAATAGCCATGGAAAATTAAAATCAGTTACAAGAAAACGATGAGGCAGGTTTAATGTGATGTCTGGAATTCTGACTTAAGTCTACAGAGGCCAGAGTATAAGAATAAATAATATGCTTCAGACTTGCTAAACTAAATAAGGAATGTACATTTTATGATGTAGATATTTATTTGTATAGTTTTTTTTGCTTTGCAATCATAATTCTCAATTGTCTAAAACCTGTGCAAGGCTTGACAACATCTAATGAAAATGCAAAAAATTTGAAACAAATGAAGTAACCAAATTAATTTTTTTTTTGTAGATGTCTCAGAACTTTGTGTAGTAGTCAGGTCTCAACTGCCAGCCAACTAGTAAACTTTTTTTTCTTTTTATATCCTTCCTCCTTAAAAAGTAGTAATGAATCTCAGTATTTTCCATACTGGACACCAACTTAAAAGGGAATAAAACAGCAGAGATAGACCAAGGAAGAGACAAGTAGCTTGAAGATGTAAAAGGCAATGTGCCTCACCAAGGTCTGTTTGTGGAGGGGCACTTTTTCATTTCTGAATTCTATTTGAAATTATAAATCAAAAGTACCTTAGCAAGGATCTAGAGAATCTGCAAGCACTTCAGAGTGTTTTTTCAAAAGAGGTGTTAGCAAAAAAATTAAATAAAATTTCTTCTATCATTTGAGTCTCAATGCAGAGAATAAAACTCATCATTTCCATACACTGAAACAACAGTGGTGCAAATTTATGGAATTTTTTCATGTATAAATATGCATATGAATAACACATAGAGAACCTTCATGTGATGACAAACAGAAGACACATCTAAGATGTCAAAATTCTGTGTGGACTCAGCCATGCTGTATTCACTAGCAAACACAAAACAGACACTTTAATTAACAGTCACTCCTTTAATTAACTAGGTGAAAGGAGAGACAGTTGTGGAAGCTGTGGAAGGTTTTCAAAAGGGGAGAATGGCCTCCAGAATTAGGAGGAAATTCTGGAACTATTGGATAGTGCAAGACAAAAGTTACACAAAAATCCTAGAAAAAGGGCATTCAAGCTGCGAAGTAACAATGGCAAAACAGGTCACAGAATGGGAATGTTTCTGAAAGTGGCCATAAGGGTAGAATTTAACTCCAGTGTACCAAATGCAGGAAATTTCTTCAAAATAAAGGTGCTGTGTTTACAGATGGGAAACATCCACGTTTGGGTCAAGTGTCCCTTTCAAATTCTGAGTCATTAAAATCAAAGGATACATTTATTTTTCCTTTCCAGACAACTAAGCAATAATAATAAATTCAGAGATCTAAATTTTTTTTTTCCTATGTTCTCAGTTCCCTACATCCAATCTCTTCTCAGTATACACTGCTTTCCCCATTCCTCTGCTGTACTTTTTTTCCTTCTTTTCAATTCCCTCCTTCTCTCCTTTCACTCCTCAGTGCAGCCTTTGCTGGACATCACACCAAAGGCTCCAGGTCCTTTCTCTCTGTTTTTTGCCCATTTTGTTCAGCTCAATGCAGCTGCTTTTTTTCACAGACTACAGCACAGGTTGTGTTTGTACTTTGCTAAATCCACAGGACTCCTGACTCAGTTGAGCTCCCTGATATTTGGGTGTGAGTAATAGATAATGGTGCAGTGGCTGGAAGTGCCAGCTTCAATCCTTGTGCACAGAGGCAGAATCAGAAGGAAATGCCTCAAATCTGAACGAGAACAATCTCTGAGAGTTCCTCCCTGCTCCAGGTGGAGGATTTTTGTGGAGCAGAACACGGGAGGCAGCAGCACCTTCCCTTTCCCCACACCATATTTACAGCAGTGGGCAGTACGACCACTGGTCAGTGGTCACCCAAGGTTTTTGCTTTTCTTTATTTCTACTTCCTCTGATAAGTGATTACTTTTCAACCAAAGGCAGTCATTTCTAGAAGAGTAGACAGCAGACAGAAAATGGTTAGGAACCAGGTGTCCTGCTGCTTTCCCTCCATGCCTCCCTCTCTCCCACTGAACTCCAGCAGCCACCTTTTATTGCTGCATCATGCTTCCAGGTGAGATTCATAGGATCTGCTAATTAACACTGCCTAAGTCTTAATAGCCAACAGGTATTTGATAATTCCCCAAGCATAAGATGCATTATCATCAGCATTACTGAAAATCTAGCTTCCATTACTTCTATAAATGTTTTTCTTTGCAAACTCTACACTGTAATTTATGATTAAGTTAATCATAAATTATGACTTAAAATATTCACTCCATTGTTAAAGAAATGCACAGTAGAAGCAAATAGAATTAACATACACACATGGAACTTTCATAAGGCTCAAGGAACAAAATAACCTACTAGAAATTTCATGTATTAGAAGTCAGAGAATCCTTTTGAACCATCCCATCCTTTGCCTCCTCCGCATAAAAAGTTCCCAACAAAACCACAAACCCCAAACCCACAGATGACAGAAGAAATAAGGGGTGAGGGATTAATAGAGTTTCTCTTGACCCTGGAATTAACCCCACTTAGGAGAGATCAGGTTCAGAATTTTCTTTCCTGAGTTGTGTTTGGTATCAGAATTCTAGTCTATATGAAATAGATTACATATAAATATCAATGTTCCCATCAGCATATGAAGCATGTAGAACTAAAGGAAAAAAATACTAAGCATCTTTGCAATTAATTCAAGGTGGAATTCTTCTGTTATTACAGGCACATGTATAAGTATCTATGTTTCATATATATATATATTTATCAGACAGGATGAAGCAGCCAGAGTTGGCATGAATGACAAGCAGCTGATTTGCTCCATAGGGGAATGTCTCTAAGTCCAACAGCATTCTGTATATGCAAGGCAAGGACATAGTAGAAACCAAGAGAAAACCTATCTTTAAACTGCATTGAGGCAAGCCTATCTTTGGTAATAAACTGGTTTAGAGCTGATTTATGAGTTCTGCTGAAACAGATAACCAGCAGTTTAAAAATACTCAAGATTTTTATGCAGCTTTGTTTAGCTGCATCCCATCTCTTTGAGATTCAGTTTCAGGACGATTCTAATTTGATAACTGCAGAAGCAGCAACACTGATAATAAGTATGTCTGATAAAAGTGTTTTTCACAGTCACAGGGGAGGCTTATTTCCAAGACACACTGATTCAGTCAGGATATAAAAAATAAACCATATTACATTTATTTTTTTAATCAAACCTAGGTGATATAAATCAAGTGTGAGATTATGATTGTGGAACCATCAAATTGAAATATGTGTAAATGCCATTCAGCAGTCTATTTAAAAAAGTAGAACAGGTTTATGACAAATAATTAAAACTCAAAACCAACAAAAAAACCACCACAAGGACAAAAAAAAAAAAAAGGAAAAAACCCCCATACAACCTGGAGGAATACAGGTTTGAACACATGAAAGAAAGAAAAGTAACATTGAGTAAATTATCATACATTTAGGGGGTTTTGTAGCCTAGTCTAAAAGGTAAACAAACACCCTTGTTTTGTTTAGAAGGACTAAGTCCAAAATACTTGAAACAAATTAAATTTGCAAAACAATTTGAACTAACAAAGATCTGCTTTCCTCAAGTATGTGTGAAATAATAAAAACCAGTAAAAAAAAGAATAAATATAAATCTTGGTCAGAAAAGCAACCCTCTTATTAACCTAGCCTTAAGAAAGTTGATGGTTAATAATGGCAGAAAGAAAAAGTAGCAGAGATGGAGAGGTGGAAACTCCAAAAAGAGCAAAGTGGGAAGGCAAAAATCGCACCAACATCCCTGGCTCTGACTGGGAAGGCTCTGTGCTGGACAAAGGTCTGCATGACCCTGCTGTTAATGTGGGTTTGTTTTATTTAGAATGGTCTCAGGGTCTGTACCTCTGCCATGGCCACGACTCCTGCAGACCTAACACCCCTGTTCCTGCTCTCTACTGAGATGGGATCCCAAAAGAAAGCAAGGAAGCATGTTGGCACTGGCTGCAGAATGCAGATCCACTCAGACACCAGGGCAGAGTAGCTCATTTGGATGTGGTCTTTGCAATTTGCATGATGCAAAGCTCTTCCAGGTCATGAGATTCCAGATTTTCATGGGAATGAGAGGGGAGACGCTTGTGCTGAGAGAGGAGGATTTTGATAGGAGTAAATGCATCGTTCAAGGTGCTGAGGCAGTGTATTCAGCAGGACTACAGAATGAGCAGTGTCAACTGCTTGCAGCAATAGCACAGCCAAATCTGTCCTTTTTCTCTGTGTGAATATCCACAGGTTGTCCAGGCTAAAGGGGGGACAGTTAAAATACTGGGGTGTATAAAAATATTCACTCAAAGTAAGCATGCCTAGATCCAATCATTGACATTCTGAGTCGTATGCCAGGGGTCTAATTTCATTTAAAAACATTCATCTAGATGGCCTTGGGAGCTGCATTAGGCCATCTGCAATGAGTGTCAGGACTTGCATGTTGTACTGCATATATTTTCCCTACATATGTGCATTTAAATGAATTTTGGAAAAAGACTTTCACATACTTTGTGGTGCCAGTATTGAATAATAATAGGCAGCATTTAAGCACCGCAAAACAAGGCATCAAAATTTCATCTGCCTCGGGGGTGTGTCTTTGAAGGTGTCAGAGACATTAAGAACAAAGAAAATAGAAGAAGTGGTGTGCCAGATGCACACATCTGCACCAGTTCAAACCCAGCCCCCAGTCCCCAAAGCTGTCAAGTACAACTTGCAGGAAAGAGAAATTATTTATTTTTTAATCATCTATCTAAGTACAGAAAGCTCAGAAAGGGCTCTGGGGAAGCTTCTTGTGGTTGAAGTGTGTTCTACTGTTCCTTACCATACCCCAACCTCATGATTTCCCTGTAAGCCTTTTTCTGCATGGCTGTAGCTCACAAGTTCCTGTGGTTCCAGCTGTTTCCCACACACAGGGATTCCAAAGGAGCACCACACTCTGCATGAGGGTGCAGTCCTACCTTTATTCCTGACTCACCAGGGAATGAGCATCCTGCAGAAAACACTTTTCTTCCCCTAAAATCATAGGATAGATACAACGTAGGGGGAGGCTGTGGGAGCAGCAGGGGAGGCTCAAAGTGGGAATTCTGGCTGTTAGCAGTGTATCAGGAGCCTCACTTGGGAAGTGCTGTCTTTTAGGGATTGCATGGTGTTGCATAATGCCTGGTGCACACACCATCCACCAAGGAAAGCCCTGGGGTACAGGGCAAAGTCCTGATGGGTTTTTTTGTACCACTGCATAAAACAGCACTGGTTTCTCTTCCTGTGGGGACAGATTCACACCAGGCACTGCAGAAGAAGCAACTGGCACTTGTTCCATCATGCTACAATACGTCTGGGTATGTACACAGCCAAGGGCTGGGCTGGGGGTCTACAGGAAAGAGGAAGGGCCATTTTAGGGAATAGTACCAGTAAACTGCTGGAAAATGCCCTAAATGACTATTACATAGTCTAATTTATTTATATGGTTATGTTCCATTATAGTGTTTTCCTTTGCAAGGTTTATTCATTAGCAGTAAAAACATCCAATTATTACCCTTTTACCTTTTCTAGGAATTAGCCAGCATTTCTGTGTGGATAGGCAAACATCAAGCTTTTTATCTTTATTCAGTTTGTATGGTCTCATTTATCACCTAATTCTACTCCATGGCAGCATCTATTGCAATTTTTACATGATCTTCAGATGAGATGGAACATTTATGTTCTCTGCCATCCCTCGTGCTGTACATGTTAGGACTGAAAATGTGCTCAAAACAATAGAGTTGCTTAGATAGGGGAACTGGCCCTTTCCCTGTGATACTCTGTGAGGCCAGCTATCAGCAGAAGACTTGAATTTTTAATATCTAATTCTTTACTCAAATAATACAATCTAATTAACCTGAGTATGTGTGCTTAATAAATTCTATTAATTATTTAATCAACATTCATTTTTAACAAGTACTGAAAATCATTAAATAAACACTGTCAAAAAAACCTAGATATATTTATTACTGATGCTTTTGCTTATTTCAGAGCTCTTAAATTCAGTAAATTATTGAATGTCTTTCTAAGCTTATTTTTTTATTTTATTCCTACAAAATGTTTTCAAAAGGAGTTTTGTTTCCTGCCTGCAGGACAGAGGACACAAAAAATGCTAAGACCTTCTCTTTGGCATCACTCTAGATATTCTCACTAGACTGACAGGGGACAGCCATTTACCTAACAGCCAGAAGAAAATATTTGTGCTCATATGGATCTCCCTAACCCTTTGCCCACACCCAAACTCAAATGGAGCCTGTCTCTGCTTAGGGAATATCTTTGTCAAAGTAGCCTGCTATTACTGTGGAAAGGTATATACAGATATGTAACCATTAAGAGTGTGAAAATATATATAATTCTATATTATAAAGTGTACATAAATACACAAACACAGCAGCACATTCCATGTTTCAATTAAACCTCAGGCAGCATGGAGTTAAGTCCCTATCCTTGCAGGAGATCTCACACAGTGTGCCATGGGTGTTCCTCTCCCAGCACAGGAGGAGCTCTCCTGCTGAATCCCCCTCACCTCAGCTCTCCCTGCCTGAGCAGACTCATCCAGCACTGAGATCATTATTTCACCCACTGACACCTCTGAAACCCTGACAATCAATGTTCTTTAAAAATTAAAATACAAGTTTCGAGCCAAAATACCTCGGCTGCCTCTTTGTGCTGTGATGCTTCGTACAAAGATCAAGCAATGGCTTTATGGTAACACACAGAGCAGCCATAAACAAAGGGCAGCCCAGGCCACAGAGCTGAACATCTTGCTTTAGAGAATCAAGGAAAGTTACAGGCAGCTCCTGTCAGCTGCTCACAGTGCTGGATCACAACCTGAGCACTGCCCCCACTCTCAGAGCTGACACTTTCCCTCAGAAGCACATGAAGGAATGGAAAGTTACAGCATGTTTCAAGACCTCCATTTCCTGGTCTGTTCTTGACCAGCCACACAAGAAATACAAACTTTGGATTTACAGAAAAAAAAAAAAAAAACCAAAAAAAACCCAGAGGCTTTAGAAGTTTCTAAAGTGAGTATTCTCCAGCAGCAAAATTGTACTGCTATCTCTGACCTCCATCCAGGCCAGCACTGGGGCATCCTAATAAGATTAGGAAAGCTTCTGTGTGGAAGTGAGATGCTGGCTCAATTGTATTGCATCAAGCTGTAAGAGACAGAGCTCAGAAACCCTTCAGGAGCAGGAGTCCTGTACTGTGAAATGTGCCACACCTGGTATTTGAGAGGCACAAGGGAGAAGGCTTTACAGAGATTAGTGAGAGGCAGCGGAGGAGAAGTGGGAAAAGACTCCGAGAGCTGAAACATGATGCAAGAACTCCAACACAAATCCTGCTGATCTGGAATTCGTATGGCAGACAGAACAGCACATGACACTATCATGGCAAGCTGGGCAGCTGGAGTCAGGAGAATTAAAAAGCAAGGACACGCCTTGTTAGCACAACAAACATTCTGGAGATACTGAACTCAGGTGTATGTATCTTCAAAGGCACTCTGAATATATTATTCTGCAAATGGCAGTGACTTAATCCATTTCCCATATTCAGCCCAAACTGCAGTCATTATTTAGAACATTTCCAAAGGATCCCACTACCAGGACTGGATGGAAACCAAGGAGGGCAGACAGGTGCTAACCTACTGAAGTCTAGATAACACTGTGCCCCGTGCAGTGGAAAGAAATAGAATCAACAAATGAGTGCTATGAGGTGCATCATTTAATAAGTAAGGAAGAAAAAAAATTCTGTGAAGTGACTGTTCTTGGATACTCCTGGGATAAATCAATTTAAACTTTGTACACTGCTCAGGCTATAGCTACAGAATTAATGTTCTGTTTAGCAACCAATCTCATCTTCTTTTTTAGTAATGCGCAGTGAAAAACATTATCTTACCTATAATTCTTACTGGCCTGTTTCTATTTATTTCTTCAATGCCAGTGTCAGCAGGCAAGCGTGGTCTTGCCATTTAGCAACAGGGGAATATTTTCACCCACTTCAGAAAAATGTAATTTCACATGTGGGCCCTCATATGGGAGTTGATGTGGGGTTATTTTGATGGATGATCAGCAAACCAAGACTACAGTAAACAGACACCTGGAGGTAAAACACAAACCAGCCAATTCAGGAAAACACAAGTTCTTAAATGATGGACACTTAGGGGACAGCAAAATCATGTACCTCACTCCTCCTTCTAAATATCCATTGCAGTTCACCCTTGCTTTGTTACTACCCACTGTGTTGCTTACACTTCTGGTGACATTACCACAAAGCTTTACCCAAGCCAGTTCCAGCACGTGGCAAATTTTGACGTGTCTTGGGCAGAAATGGCAAAGCCAGTAGCCAGAGGCACAGCAGGAGTGGCCGTGGCAGCAGGAGCCTGCCCCATCCCTGTGGGACAACTGCTGGGGTGCACCCCCTGTGCCAGGGGCAGTGTGCTGGCCCTGCTGTGCCAGCAGGAAGGTGGCAAAGGAGCACAAAGGCTGCTCAGGTGGATCCTTGGGAATGCTTGGGAGGGTGGGCACTCGGCATGCCCACTTGCCACATCAGCTGGGGGCCAAGGAGGGTTTCCTGGAAGAGATGCCCTTAGCACCAGGGATGTGTTTTTTTTTTAAAGTGGTCTGGACTGAAAGTGTGGGTTTCCAAAAAAAGGTGCACAAATCATGGAAAATACCTGGAATTTTTAGTGGGCTCCTGAGGAAGAATTATTGTTAGCTCAGAGGTGAGATTCCTAGGCTGGGGCTTGTTTGCTCTTCTCAATTGATACAGACTGACGTTCCCCTTGGATAAACTGCACACAATTTAATGCAAAGAACACCTGCAGCTGCTGGCACTTTGGAAGCTCTCTAAGGACGGCCTGAAAACATGATGCTTTGTCTCTGCCACTTCCTTTTTCCCTTGGTAAGGTATTTTGGGTAAATAAATGAGGAGAGTTCATTAGCGTGCACTGGCTAAACAATTGTTAAGAAAATACTCAAGGGCTGTGATTTATGATAATTTTCATTGGAACAACCCAGGGAACCTAATATATAAATCTTCAAGATTGTGCAGCTCCCTTTCTTTGGGCTTTAGCAGATTAAGAGATAATAGCATTAATACCAAAACAAGTTAATGTCTGAACAGTTTTTGCCAAGGTGCTGTTAGTTAATCTGAGAAGCTAGGTGTGTTCAGATTTATGCCACTGCTGTGCAAAAGAGAAGCAAGAAAAAAGACAGCTGCTTTCTGCTAAAAACACAGCAATATTCAATGAATGTTTGTTTAGGATACGCTGCAATATAAATTGAAAAAGAATTTTCAATCTCAAAAGAAATTGAAAAAAGAAAAGAAAAAGTTCTGGGGACAGGGCCAGGTTTGACCATTACAGATCTGCTTAAAAGGGGATCACAATCAGAGAACTCAACCCTTCTCTAAACTAAAACAGGTTATTCTTATATATTTAAAACAACATTTGTTTAAGTCCTCTCCCTAGAGACTTTTCCTCACCCAGTTCAGACACAGACAGCACTCAAGAGTACCTTATCCATTCTCAAGGATTTTGAGATAATTCCTTATGAGAGTACACAACAAAGAGCCAAAGTATCATTTCCCTCTTTCAAGCATGCTAGAATTGATAAGACCAATTATCCTTTTCTTGTGCAACCTCATTCTTTTTAAAACATCTGCAAGCTGTTAGCCAAAAAATAAGTCAGCTGTTAAAGATATGAACATTTTAAAATATAACATGGACACAATTTATTGTATTTGCTGAAAAATTGTAATGAAGTGTGATGTGTGTATTGTGCAAATATTATCAAATCACCAGCCAATACAGAAAAGCATCTGTGTCACAGAAGATGAATTTAAGGCCTGGAGGAATTTCATATGACCTTTCTGGTTAACTTGATTTCCCTTTTCCCACCTTGGACACAGGGAAGTTTTTTCATTCTTGTCTCCTTAAAAAGGAGACACCTTTCATGCAAACTTCAGTTTACTATCAAATGCCCATAGACAAAAATATGAGTTTCTTTATTTGTCCATAGCATCAGACCACCCTTGCAGGCCACTTCTAGTGCTCAGTTTCAAGTGGAAGAGCAGATAAAAAACCCAACATGCATATATCTGGCATATTTACACATGTATCTGCCATATTAACATATCCCATGTGCCTCCATATTGATGCTAAAAAATCAGATGACATTTTCTCCTGATTGCTCCTGCTGTAGAAATTAATTTCTGCTTAAAACAGGGACAGAGGTACACTGAAATGATCTTGTGTCTTGAATTCTCAACCCCCAAGCAAAAACATATAAAAAGGATCAAAAGGTTCTGGATCTTCTTTCATCTACATATCTCATTTCTTCAATCAAATACACCCAGCTGTTTGAATCTTGCCTGTGACTTTGCCTGACTAATATATGACTCTGTAGGGTTTGGTTTTTTTTTTTTTTGTTTCTGTTTTCCTCTTACCTTTATATTAATGTGCCTTCAAAAGAAAAAAGATCTGTAAGACTGCTAATTTGAGAGCTGACAAACACAACTGCACCATCAATCTTCCTTGCCACAAATAATCAGTCTAAACTTTTAAGATTTTGAAATTAAGAATATACCTTCTCCTTCCTCAATAAAAAAACAGAATCAGAAGGGGGTTGAGGACACACAGTGTCACCTGCAGCACGATCCAGGTAAAGTGCTGTAATTCAAACCTAAACAGAAAGGACCAGGAACTGGTTTGTTCCTTCCTCAGTTTGTGCTCAAGGGACAGTTTATGCAGGGTGCAGTGTGTCTCAGAGCCAAAGCTCTCTCTGACACACATTTCAGTGTGGCCGTTAACGCTGGATCCTGGAAGCAGTCATTGGGAAGCAGGCGGCAGAGCATCCGTGGAAAACTGGTTTTGGTTGAAACAAATATCCACAGGTCCCCTGCCTGGCCATCAATCACCAGCCTCTGCAGCCTCAAGAACTCTGCATATTTCACAGAAGCACAGGCTGGGTCAGGTTGGAAGGGACCACAGTGGATCACCCATTCCAAGCAGGGTCATCCCAGAGCACATGGCACAGGATTGTGTCCAGATGGTTCTTAACTCTCCCTAGCGTGGGAGACCCCACAACCTCTCTGGGCAACCTGTTCTAGTGCAGGGCCACCCACACAGTCAAGTTCTTCCTCACGTACAAGGGGAGCTTCTTGGTGATCAGTGTCTGCCCCTTGCCTCTCATCCTATTGCTCAGCACTGACCATTGCTCTGGTCATAGCTTTGGTTTTGCTCTCATCCACCATAAGTTCCATCAAAACCATATTTCTGTCTCTTAATTCATGTGAGATTTGCTTAAAGCTTTAAGACTCACGTCACCTTCTGCTTCTCTCTCACCTACAAGTCTTGTAACCATATTGTGGAAGACAATTAGATTGGTTTGACATGATTTGCTCTTGACAATTCCATGAATAGTTTCCTTCTATCACTCATAAATCCCTATCTGACTGAATTTGAACTATGCCTGCTTTACACTAATTAATCTAGAATCTCCCTCAAATCCACTTTTCTTATTTCTTCCACTTCTGTTCCCTGACACAGTGTCAAGCTAAATGTTTGATTTATACCAGAGTATCAGATTTCTGTTTCTTCAGAGAGGAGTAATGCCTGCAGATTTGTTATTCAACATTCACTCTAACGAGGGGGACAAACTGAACCTACCAGCTTTGTTTAAGCAGCCTAACAAATAATCACTTTGCAGACTGGCTATGGAATTTTTTTTCCAGTGGAAGTTGTGAAGGCAAATACAAACAAGGTCTACAAAAAAGGTCTAGAAAAACTCACAGACCGTGGCTTTACACACAGAGAGGCAAAGTGATGAGGCAAATGATTGTTGGGAACACTGTCAGAAAGAAAAGGAAAAAAAAAAGTATTTGAAATTTGTAAATGAAAGCATCTTTCACATTTCTGGTACAACAGAAGTGCAAAGGGAAAAGAAGTGAGCAAAACTGCAATTCCCTTTTGCTCTGTTTCTTGTGTTCTTATTATAAAAAAACCACCTGTGGTGTAAGCACACCTCCAGCTTACCTAGAAGCAGTGGCCATCTGGGACTGAAAGCAGCAGGCAGATATCCAGTGATGGGAGGTGAGCTGCACAGGAGTCCAGGCTCTGGCTTTTGCACACACAGTGTGCCCATGCAACAAGTTCTGAAGGACAGAGAGCCACATACAGGTGCCACCACGAGCCTGTTCTGCTGTGAGGAGACAATGCTGAGAGGAACCACAACCACATCTTAAAATGCCTTTTTTAATTAGAAACACCTGTTAGCCATGGGCAGCTATTGCACACACCTGCTGAAGGTGCTCAAACCAGTCTGCTCTGTCATTAATTTTCTGTGGGTTTCAGCTGTGACTCCTGTGTTTGCTGAGCTACAGCAGGATATTCAGCACAGAACAAAACCTAAAGCTGAAGACTTACCCTCATTTCTAAATTGGTTGCACGCAGCATTCAGGCACCTCAATCTGTTAATTGCTATGTCTGGAAAGCCTTGGCATACATATTCATCACCTGCAATTGTCATGCTGCCAGCTTTTGCAATTTTAATCACCAACTTTAGGATATCTGGCATTTTTCTGGAAGTCAAATTCCTCAGAATTGTTTGGTTTCCTGACAGTCTCAGTTTTGCTTCTTTTTAGAAAAGAAAGTCTAAATTTAAGGTCCCAAGATTTCAAAGAAAGAACTGAAAGGTCAATATCTGGGGGAAAATGAAGATTTTGGAGAAGAGTTGTAAGAAAAAATGGTCTATAAAATATAACTTCAAAAAACGCAAAGTTCACTTTAGTTAAAAATAAATTGGAGGAGTGACATTATAGAGGAAAAAAGAAGGTGGGCTGTTGCAGTGAATATGATAATTAATTACATAAGGTATTAAATAAATGGTGATCACATGAGCCAAGAAGGCTCTTGGAGGACGAACTCAGAGGAATTTATTCCCATTTTTAACAGAATGAGCATTATTAAGAGCTTTATGACTTCTGCAGCATCAGAGCTGGCTGGCTGCAAAAACTATGGAAATGTTTGCCAGCTGTCTATAAATTATAAGATTAGACAAACAGCTGGGAAAAAGTTTCACAGAGTACTTCATCCTGCCTTAGACCCTCCACAAAGCCTCTTTCACAATTTTGCTTCTGTAATTCAACACATCTTGTTTCAGCAGCAGCATGATGGTGATGCACAGCAATTTCTATTAGCAGAGAGCAGCAAAGGCAACACTACTGTTTTACTCCACATCACCCTTGCCTGAGAGGAAGATAAAAAACACTGGCAAAGTTCGATAAGAAAAGAATTTTTTTCCTCCTCTGTGTCAAAGAGAGAGTGCTATGGATCAAGGCAAAGGCATGTTTCAGTACTTCATTATCTTCACAGCTGTGTGACATTGCTGTAAGCACCCTCAGAGCAAAGCTGTGTCAAAGTGAGCTGCACATCAGCGGTGCAGGGCTGCTCCTTCATCCCATCCTCTGTTCCTCAGCTGGCTTTAGGGCATGCTCCAAGAGGAGTGACCTCTTGGCTCTGTACTGCATCCTCCTGCTATTCTTGTAGCAGGGAGTATGGATTTGAAAGCAATCCCAGTTATCAAAGCAGCAGTTATGCTTCCTACTTTGGACCTTAGACCTTAGAAATTAGTTCAGACTAATTCTCGACTTCTCCCAGTCAGAGACTTGGGGGCCAATTTGTTTTTAAAAGTCTCTCTCTTCCCTAAGTGTTTATCGACCCATCAAAAGGCTATGTCCATGATTTATTGATTTCAAAATCCTAAACAATTTCAATTCTGAGTTATGCAACCCAAAAGCACATGCATTTTCCTGACCAATAAAGTTTGTTTGAAGAGATTAAAAATTATTATGAAATAACTGTCCAAGAGACAAAGAGTGTTTAGGACACTTCACTGTGTTGAATCTAATTCAAGTCAACAATTGCCAAAAGCCAGAAGTGTCTGAGTTCCCTTTGACTGTTAAGACAAGCTTGTTGCTGGTTTATCCTCGACAAAAATACAGACACATCACATAATCCTTCAGCTTTTTGGCATCCTCAGGAAAGAGGATGGGAACTGAATAGTCTCCAGGCAGTTACCCACACATTATTGAACTCATCTCTTCAGACAAAATGAGCAGTGCATAACAAACACAGGTGTATCAATAAGTACTGACTTCAACAGCAAACAAACCCGGGGCACCCTTCTCCAGAAGGGTATCATCCTAAAATATGATATCCTTTAGCTGCAGAGGAAGCTTTTTACAGCAAGGTAAGTAAACAAGGAAAATCTTAATTTATGTCTTATTTCGTTGGAGTTTGCCTTGCTTCTAGTTGTGTTGTACCTGCCCAGCAGGAGGAGTTCTGAATTAATCAATTAATCAATGCAGCCCTACCTCACTATGAGCAACTTCAATTTAAATTAGAGTTTTGTATGTCTATAATTTGTAATTAATCATCAAGAGATACTGCTGCTGCTGCTGCTGCTTGAAATATTTCACAGAACTGCAGGAATCACTAATGTGTTGGATTCTGTTCCATTTAGGTTAATCTGAGGTCTGCTGCTGACCTCTGTGAGTCCAATACTACCTTTAAGTATAATCCTACTCATTATTAGTGCTAATGAGTACAGCTCCCTCAATTGCTTCATTTCAGTAGTTTCTGTCAGCCTTACTTTTCCTGACTGGCATCTGAAGCAGTAACTTATTTTAACTGAGCTCTGAAAGTCCTGACTTTCTCCCAGCTCTTACTTATTTAATCATGAGGATAAGAATCAGAGATCTGTAACTACTTTAATTTTTCTCTTTCCAAAACTCCACAGTCACACTCATAAAGCTAGTCATAAAGGAATTCCTACACTCTTAGGTAGAATAACAACTCATGCTTCATAGGAAATTCATGCAATGCAGATCTGCAGTCCACAGGCAACAAAGTCTGCTGGGGGGAAGGAAACAAGGAAGTTATGTGACTCTTCCCTATGTGTTCAGTACACCCCCCCAATGACATTCTGCTCATATGTGTTCCATGGCTTTTGGGGCAACAACTTTTAAAATGGTCCACTGACAGTTTATTTGTCAGATTTCAGTGTTGCTCCATTTCTCCCCTGGAAACAAGAGGCTCTGTCTTGTGTAGTCTCCTGTAGTCCCTTTTACAATGTCATGCATCCCAAAGGAATGCACCTTGAAAGTATCTCAGATCTCTGTAGAGAAACTGGAAGACCAATTTCTAAGTTAGAATATTCATCATAGCTGCAACAGCAACAGCATTTTCAGTCCTATCTTTCAAATACTTTTGCACTGCATCTCTTCCTGGCTCCTGGACGTGGTCAGACTTTGGCTGTATCTGGAGAAATAAAAGTGAAGCAGAATGGGGATGAGCATCCCCAACACCTTTTCTGTTGCTAGAACATATTATAAGTTTCTCTGTGTGCAAGCCTGCAGGAAATTTCCCATGGGAGAGCATCTTTTACTGTCTTTGTACAAGTTTCTGTAAACAAAATCTCTGTGTTGTGATTCAAGGAGATTTTTAGATTCCTCTGCCTATCTCCTGATAAATGGGAAATATGGGTTTCTCTTTCAACCTATGAGGTGAAGGAATGTTCTCTCTCTGATACTGTAAGCATTCTAGCATTCTGGTACAGGGAATGAAGAAGAAGCATCTGAGCTCTGTATTTGGGCACATTATAGCCCAAAATCCTATGAACTATGGAGTCATTTTAATAAATCATATTTAGCCTTCTGAAATTATTGTCAAGAGTCCTTTCTTAATGAATGGACCACAGCAATACTTTTCTACTTCCCTTTCTGTCCAGGGAAGCTCAGGCAATTTTCATTGTCTCAGTGAGACAGCAAACAATGACCATCACAGGGAAAACTAGATAACTTCAATGTAGTCTGATCCCAAAGAAGAAAGAAAGTCAGGCCATCATTTATTAGTGCAGAAGATGGTGTCACTCAGGCTGCTGCATAGGTGCTCTGCAGCTCTGCCATGTGCTGGCTAAACCCCACAGCTGGGAAGTCAGGAGACATCCCAGCAGTGGCAGCTGGGCTGGCCTGTGTCCCTTCTGTCCTGCTGGAGGGTCAGGAGGATGAGCAAGGCTGGCTGGGGACTGGACAGGCTCAGAACATGTGGCCATCAAAGCATGGACCCAACAGCACCAACCAAGAAAACTCTCTGAATGACTTTGATCAGATGGCCTTCAATATTAGAGTAAAAATTTATCCATGCCTTTCTTTTCCCTCTGAACTAGAAAGGATGTCCAAAAAAGTGGTTTTCTCCTGATCTTTAAGAAAAGGAATCTTACTCCTGAGGAAACAATTTTTTCCTCCATATTAGATGAATATCGATTTCCTGAGAAAAGTGTAAGACTTTACTATTTCATAAACAGTGCTAAATAATACAAGCCCCATCTCAGAGTTTGGGACATTTCCATCTACTAGCTGATATTAAAAGTTTCTTCATCACTAATCCAGAGACACAATTGCAGCCTTTGATCACTTTAACTTGCAAGTCATTCTAGCAGTGCATGAAGTGTGAATATAATTACAGTCTCAGAATATTACTATTTCTATTGTACTGGAACTCTGTTCCACACACCTCCTTCAGATAAGATAGAAGTGTTTGATGTGAATATGTCTTCAATTAACATTTCTGGAAGATAATGGGAGGCATTGATTGGAAAATCCTTATCAAGGAAAGAGTGTTTGAGAACTAAAGAAACAACGTGCCTGTCAGACCTCGCTACACCCTCAGCAATGTCTGTAATTGAAAAGGGGCTTCACAAAGTCCAGGTGAGCAGTTCTTTAGCTGTAAAGTTACATATTAACAGACATATATCTCATATGCAGATATATAAATAGAAATCATTATGTCATGCTCTGTTTGTAAGGAAAGTAAAGATGAAGTTGGTTTTTCCAGCATCTGAGTGCTGGGTATCTCAGAGCAGGACATTCTGGAAAGTGTTGAGGACCATGCAGTGCTTACTGTGGTACACCTGAGCAGGCCAGCTGCAATTGTCTTTAAGAATAGAAACCAAGAGTTTTCAAGTTTTTCTCCTGGAGCTAAGCTTCTTCACTCATGAGAGACGGCAGAAAAGCAGCAGCCAGTGCCTGTGTGTGCACCTGCAGAGCAGCAGTGGGCACAGCAACCACCAGAGAGAAGGATTCCTGTGGAAACTGAGCCTTTCAAGAGGAGCATACATGTGCTGCCATCAGGGTTTGGGCTTTGGTTTTCTGGGAATGAAGTGAATTGATTGGCAGTTTCCCACTAACAATAAATAATGTTCCACCCCGAAGGCATATAGAAGATCTTTCCCTGCTTGAGCAGTTGTTTGACAAGTTGTGAAGCAGAAAGTGAGTTTACAGCCCAAAATGAGAATACCTGAGAATAAGCCAGTTTAGGTCAGCTAGCTGAGGGACACAAAGAGACACAGCATTGAGCAATTCTACTGTGCTGATTCAGCAGGGAGTAGCAAAGTCCAGGGTTCACCTTAGCAGGGTTTCTCGTGCTCAGATTTATGTTTTAATATCATTTAAGATATGTTTTGTCTGCTTAGAAATGAAAATTTGCTGAAGAAATTACCAAGAATGGGAGAGAGGGAAGAGAAGATTTATTTAGTGGGGGAGGAGGTGATGGATTTAAGGGTATAACCCCCAAAAGTGCAAAGACATGGAAATCCAGGTCTTGGAAAGCATCTTGCTTTCCTCAGGAGAGCCATTCTATTCCACAGACATCCATGGAGAGGGCTTAGACAGCCCTCTGCTCTTCTTAAGGACTGTGGGTGGCAAATCAGGGTTCTACAATACTGACACAGGCACTGAGGCTGTCTCTCAGAGTAAGCCTTTTGGAAAGCTGTGGCCATCCACACATGCCTTTGCTACCAGGCTGTGGTTCAGCATCTGGGAAAAATGGCCATGAAAGATTACCCAGGGCTGCAAGGCAGAGAGTGTTGCTAAAGGAAGGTTCTTTTGGCTTGGCCTGAAATTCAGAAGGATGGATTGCTAAATATCACTGTAACTCGGAATGTCAGGGATAAACTCTCCCCTGTCTTCACCAGTCCTTTCCAGATGAATAAACAATATCCTTCCTGATTATTCTATGCAGATGGCACATTTCTCCCCTAGCATTTTCAATATATGGCCATACATGGGCCACATGCTTGGGAATTCTGCAGTGACCAGGAGGAGAAGCGTCCTAAAGTCAGTGCAACAACAAACAGCTGGAATTTAAAACTGCAGTGCTCCAAACAGGGCCACTCCTGTGCATGGGGTTTTTTGGTTTGTTTTGGTTTCTCAAATGTAGGCTTTGTAGATGTTTAGTTTGCAGAAAACCCTCCACATCCCCAACTTCTTTTGAGAGGATGACATCATTTTCAGCTGCCTCACATCACCTCACCCAGCTCAGAGCCATTTGTCACATCCCATGCATTTCCCATCCAAACCACCATGTCCCATTAGCAGCAGGGCAGTTTGCTCTCCCTCCTCCGTTCCAATACACCAAATATTGCTGTGAAGGGTGACTAGCAATGCTCTCAGTCACTCCCAAACTGGTGCCATGAAGAATGCAGGAAGAATTTTATAATTTTTTTCTACTACAGAAAGATTAAAATGGGGCCTGATAAAGATGGCTCTTTTTTGGCACTGTGATCCTGGAACATATTACTGTTAGATAATTAGACCATGTGTCTCCTCACAGCAAGTCTCCTGGCTTTACAGCCACCTGGATTGTTTGCTAAGCATCCCAGAGAACTATTCATGCTTTAATAACAAATTAATTATCATGAGTCAATTAGCAATACCCTAGCCACACTAATGGGTGGACTGGATCATCAAGCAAACCTATTCAGAAACTTTATAAATAATATTCTTCCTGGAGTTAGCATAATATTATTTTACAAGCTTTTAATCTTGGTTTCCTTTCTAAGTTTACTTTAGCATGGAAAATAGGCATTCAATCTCTGGCTGTTTTTGAGAAGTTCATTGTTTATTTTAATTTTTTTCTGTACCTATGTTACAAGTTTGGCCACTTGAGTTGCCTGCTGATGTTTGTGTCCCTGACTTGTTTCTTTAAAGCTGAGCATTAATGATCAACAGAAAATAACAAAATAAACACCTTTCAGCATGAATTTTTAGTGAAAAAATAACATTTTCTAGGATTTATGAAATCAATGTTTGGAAATACTCTCCTGACTTTCCTGCAACTCTCAAGATCCTGGGTCAACTGCAGTCAATATGGCCTGAAAGTAAATAAGCTTTGTGTTCTTTAAATTTAGGTATTTGTAAAACATCTTTGGGTTTGTTTTTTTTTTATACCGTTGGACAAAAAAAATCATCAGTGGAAGAAATCACCCAGAGCTACCTGATTAAAGAACTGAACAAGCCAACCTGAGAAGCACAGCATGAATAAATGTGGTGCCATATTTCATTGTTTCCCCAAAGAAAAACAAAACATTGGTTCTATATTTTAGCAGATATACCTGCTTCTCAACTGCTAGTTTGACTCAGTGACTGGAACCAGGCAAAAAAAGAGCAGGGATTCTGTAAATGAACCCCAAAATTATGTCCCCTCTGTGGGATTCAGTTGGGGGAGGGGGGTTCTGCTTTGTTTTTCTCTGGTAAAGAATATTCTGAGCAGCAGTTGTTGATTTAGAGGGCACGATTCTGCTGCACAGCCCTTGAAGGTCCTCAATCATAAGGGTTTTTTTTATCTTAGAAGAAGTGCACTAACAATAGAAATGACAAAACTGGTCTCCACAAAAGGATACTTAGAGCTGTAGGCTGCTGTTTTCTGAGAAGAGACAGGCAGCAAAGAGAAAATAGAATGTGCTTCTAAGCAGTTGGCTGGTGCCTGTATTATTTAGTTCAGTCAGAGCTGGTACATCTTTGCTTGAGGAGCCCCTTCTGATGCAGCATTTCTGCATTCCCCGTGGGGATACATCACAGACATTGCATCTCTAGGGGTCAGAATAAATTCCAATCACAAGAAAACCTGCCAGCAGGATATTAGTAGGAGCATTTACCCTGGAAACAAAATATTGTATGAGCCCACTTCTAACCATGTGGAAAAGGACTTTTCATTAGCAGAGTCCCTTGCCTTCCTTCTATTCAACCCCAAAGCCAGCAGGGCAACATCTCTCCTAGAGGATGTTAGAGAGAGAGGAGATGAAGGGAATCTTCAGCAAAAGGTCTGTTTCCTCCTGCCAGTGAAGTCCCCTTTTAGAGAATGGAGACAAACACATGCCAGGTTTAGAAACTACTTGTTTGCTTCCCCTGAACATCACAAAAATTCAGTCCAGCAAAAGGTACTTTGTCCCAGTCTTCAGTGCATTTGTGAGAGCTGGTGACAGATTTGCTTTGGAAATCACCTTTGGAAAGGACCTAACTTTGCAGGTTTCTTTCAAGCCTCTGATCCAAAGGGCCTGCCATCAAGGCAAGCACCATAATTTCTATCCTATACCCTCATTTTTACCAGAGGGAGAATGTTCCATGTTCAGTCTCTCAACCACTGGACTTGTTTTCAATTAATGTCTACCTGACAGACAGTCCAGGATCCACAGAGATTTCCCTGGTCTGCAGGGAGAAGTTCAGGGTATTTTTTCAATTAGGTTGCAGAGCACAGTGAGGCTCTGGACACAGGGCTGTGTGTGTAATCTTAGTTTAAGCTCTTGACAGTGCATCTGTTGACTCAGCCAATGCAATTAGCAGCTTCTTCTGAAGATTGCTACGTGACCAGATCCTACTGGGCTGAATCACTCACTAGAAAGAGGAAAAAAAAAGTCAGGTTGGAATCTCAGCTGCAGATTTTGAGAGGATGTTTCAAGGAAATCACAATGATTTCCTTGATTGATTACAGAGGAGAGAACAGTTCTCTTAAATCCAGGCAAAAGAGTGACACAATGAGAAATATCAGGTGGCCATATAATCCCTTTTGGACAGCAGATAACTGCAAAGATTTGGATTCTGTTTCTGACTGCATCATTGTGAAGATCCTTAGACAAGTATTTTCATTTATCTGACTCTCAATTTTATGCCGTTTTTATTCTCTTCCCTGACACCTGTGGGCGACAAGAATTTGTGTAAAGCAAAGACTAGAAGAGGCAACAAAGCAAACCAAACCAAACCCAAACAACAAAAAACAAGCAAAAAATGCACCAAACCCACCCCCCAAAAAACAAAACAAAACAAAACAGAAAAACACCCCAAAAAAACCAAAACAAAAAAAAAAGCCCCACAAAAAAAAAAAAAACCCAAAAAAACAACATTTCAAAATTTGCCAGCTAGCCCTGCATGAAGCTCTTTAAGTCAGGCAGCCTGATGATTTTGTGCTGGTTTTACCCCAACTGAAAAACTGGAGTGAGCAGAAATTGTGCATGGCCATACAGACATTTCCTTAGAGATAAACATTTAATCAAAGGCCTCTTCACATACATAATCATCAGGTGCTTTTTGCAGGTATTTTACCCGATAGAGGAAATCAGATGTGTGTTTCACACAACCATGGAAACCCCTCCAGGAGAACTGAGATTTCTTAGGAGGGAGGAGGCTCTGGCTAGCTGCTCTGAACTGGAGACTGAGGTACTGCAAACTTGAAACAATTTGTTTTTGTCACAGTGTAGGTTTGCCAGAACTGAAATTGCATGCTTATCTATCTTTCCTGCAAGTGCTTTTTTATCCATTGCCTTCCATACCTATGCAGAAAATAAATCTTAACATTGTCCCTGGTATCCATTATTTAATAGCATTTTACTGTTAAAGCTTATCCACTTGATTTCTCCATTTCCTCCCTGAAGGTTTTTTTCTCCCACTTAAACCCTGCTGGGAGTCAAACTGACTATAAAGGAGGAATAATTTTGTAGTCTAAAGCATTAAACTAAAATGCTAAGCTAAGTCAAAAGCAATGCTACAGTATCTGTGCAAGAGCCTGTACAAAGTACTTGGAGCTACTTCTAAGTCCTAGAAAAAGTTTGAAAGCACTTGTGGAAATCCAGGCCTTTTTTAAATAAATAGAGAAGAATTTGCTTCAGAGCAAAGACCAAAAATAACCTTCCTTGCCATCTTTCTGCTATGACGTGAAACCAAACCAAGAACCCCTTTGGTTGCCAGAAAATCTGGGATCCTGTTAGATCTTATATGCAAGTCAAGAGCCATGACTTTGTTTTCTTTGGCTTCTAGGCAATTCCAAATATTGTCACTCCTGGTGCCCATTTCTATCTGATATATTGTTGCTCATTCTGCACAAGAAAAGCATCTCTGGGACTTGTAATGCAAAGATGCTGCAGTTGATGGTTGCTTTTTTCTTTTCTTTTCTGTTCTTGTTTATGAATTCCTTACACTGGTTGATTTGCATGATGATGGCACATTTATTTCTCAAACTAAGTATACTGGTCAAAATGTAAATCATAGGAATTTAGGAAATGCTTCTCCATTATTCAAAGTATGTGATGCTCATGCAAACAGATTTATTTTGTTTTCTTTTCCACAGAAGAATATTGCATAAACTCTACAAATAAATGGAAGTATTGCAGTCCATGCTGCTTTTCTTTATCCATAAATGGGAGTTCTGTCTAGTCTCTTTACTGGTGAACGGGGGAGGAGAGGTGAAGAAACAGCTCCTAATGAGATCTTATACAATATCCAACAGGTTATGTCACTAATATTTTTTTAATTTTCTCAGAAAGATGCAGCTTGAAGTAATGTTAAATTATGTGTTTGTAATTGCTCATTTTCTTTCAATGCTCTTTGGTATTTCTTCTGAAAAAAAGACAAAATTCCCAGACTGCCCAGTGCTGGAGAAAACACTCTGGCACTGTCACATATTTTAATTAATTTAGTCTCAATAACTGTATAATTGGGTAAATTGAAAGGATAGAAAGGAAAAAAAACCCCATCATTTAAAGAATGTTCTTAAATCAGGATTTTGGTTATAGAACCAACTCATAGTACACCTTTGGGCACACTTAGATTTCAATAGCAAACTGAACTTCTATCTGATTTTATCTTGAGCTCTGTTATCAATTACTTATAATCATTAATATGTAAAGAGGAAACACTTTTGCAATTATCTGTTGTGTCTGGGGCCTTAATAACACAGTGCCAGTATAACTTTATAAATCTCAGCTATGACATTTTTGTTACTTGATCTCAGCTCTCAGGCTCTTTATTTTAATAATAAACCCAAGGAAAATAAAAAGTGCTGCTTAGTTAAAACTTGAAAATAAAACAAAAGAGAAGGAATGAAAACAGAGAGCACTGTTAGAATATCAAATGTCTTTTTGGAGAAAAACATCCTGCATTTTTTTGTTTTCTCATTTCCTTCAGGTTGGTGAGCAACAATGCAAGTGGTGAAATTCTACAGGCATGTATTTAGCTCATTTTAGAGATAAGAGCACTTAGAAACAGGGTGATTGTCAATTTAAATGATCATACTGCTTCCATGAGTCTCCATGTTTCAATGTCTCTATGTTTTGATTACTGCTGTAAAAAGTACAATATCCCCTGGGTATCTTCTCAGTTTCTAATTCCAAGTGGATGGTTTACATCCAGAAGCTTGATGTTTTACATGTCTCTAAAAACACTGAGTTTTAACAATATTTATTATAGCAATTTTGGATGCCCTTAGCTTCATGGACTTATTCAGTCTTTCTGGTGTACTGTGAATCTCTTGGAATTAGTATTACTGCATGTCAATAAGTTCCTTAGATGAATCCTGACAGACTGAGGAGTACTATATTAATTTTGTATTTTTACTTTGTTTGTTGATGCTGATGGACCCAGTATGACTTATTGTTTTCCCTGATGAATAATTTAAAAGAGGTAGAAAAGCAAATTTGTCTGATATTTTCCTGAAGACTCAAAAAACAATTCAGCACAATTTCAACCAGCTGGCAAAAGGACAGAATCTAAAATGCTCAGAGACTCTTCTGAAATACTGCTGTGAAGCACCTGCCCTGTGCCTGGCATCTCTGTGGTTTTCTTACTACCTTTTTACTAATAGTCACATTCTGAAGGAAAAACATGACCTGAAAGGATGCACCACCTCTTTTCCAAATATCTCCTCATCCAGACTCCTGACTGCAGGGCTCTGCAGCCACCAGCCTCACAGAGAGACCTCCTCACTCCCTCCCCTAGAACAGAGAATTGCATATACCATAGAGTTTTAATTATCAGATCTGAGTTTACACTGGCAGCACTATTCACTCACATCTCCTGATTTTCATTTGTTGTGCCACGCCACTTCAGGAGACACCACAGCCACCAAGTTTTTGGGTCAGACGTTAATTTTTCTTAAGTGCACTTCACAAACCTCAATGCAATGCTTTAGCAGAAGTGCCAGAAATATTCTGTGAATAATAGATGAGGATATAGATAGAGACAGAGACAGAGATAGAGATAGATAGATATAGATCAGATAGATAGATATAGATTATACAGATATATATAGATATAGATGATATA
>VXAX01007882.1:3966-14944 GCA_013399835.1 Leptocoma aspasia | reverse complement strand
TTTTTTTCTTTTTTTCTCTCGTTTTAATGAGTAATTTGGAATAGGAAAGTCACAGGAGATGAGGGAGGGAAGGAGATGAGGTGGGAGAGGACGTTCTCCCCCTCCTCCAGTTTAATAAGCACCAGAGTATTCAAGTCTGTCCGTTGGGAATTGCGAGCCGTGGCTGCAGTCAGCAGGCAGAGACTAAACCTTTCTCGTAAGAGCAGCGTCGTTTGGGCTGGGGTCCCTCATCATCATCATCCTCCTCCTCATCCTCCTCCTCGTCCTCCTCCGAGGATGAGCTGTCCAGTGTTAAATCCACCACGTCTGCCGGGGCTTTGCCGTTCTCGCCGGTCCCGTTGGGAGTGCCCAGGAGCCCGTTCACCTCCGAGGAACCTGCCAGGGGGAGCAGGAGGAGCTCAAACCACTCGTGTCCGGCTCAGGGAAGGATCCAACACTCCTGGCTGGACAACAGAAGGCTCCAGGGAGACTTCAGAGCCACTTCCAGGGCCTAAAGGGGCTCCAGGAGAGCTGGAGAGTGACTTGGGACAAGGGATGGAGGGACAGGACACAGGGAGTAGTTCCCACTGTCAGAGGGAATACTGGGGAGAAATTCTTCCTTGCAAGGGTGCCCAAGAAGCTGTGGCTGCCTCTGGATCCCTGGAAGTGTCCAAGGCCAGGCTGGACAAGCTTGGAGCAGCCTGGGACAGTGGAAGGTGTCCCTGCCCATGGCAGGGGGTGGGACTGGATGATCCCGCAGGTCCCTTCCAACCCAAACCATTCTGGAGTTCTGTGATTTCCCCCAGGGGTTTCCAGCCTTTCTCCCCAGGGAGACTCACCTAGAACCAGGATTGGGCACTGGGGGCTGCAGCTCCGCTCCTTCTCGGCTCGGATGGGGCACCAGGAGCCATCCACCAGGTACTCAATCTCATCTGCATCTTCACATTCTGTCAGGATCTTGGACAGGAGCCTGCAGAGGGGACAGGAGGAGCTGTCACAGCCCTGGCAATCAGCAGGGTGTGTGCAGTGACCCTGGACCTAAAAGGAATCTGGTGCTGGCTCCTGAGCTCAGAGCCCTTGGAGTCACGGACTTTATTCCCCATAAAACCACTGCAGGTTCTGACAGTGCAAATCCATCCCAGCCCTTCCTGTCCATGCACCCAAACCATCAACTACCAGCTTAATTAGCTGCAATTAAAGACAGTTTTGCCTCTTCACCCAGTTTCCCAGGCACTGCTTCCAGGCAGGCGGCTGCTGCCCCATCCCGTGGGACATTCCCAGGGACATTCCCAGCAAGGCTTTAGCAGAAGGTGAGATATCCTTTGGCATTAGGAACTCAGCAATCCAACAAGCAGAACTCCCCTTCCTTCCTAGTTTTACTTCCCAAATCTCCACAGTAGCCCCCAGAACAACATTCCTGCCACAGGAACACCATGGAACCGTGAAAATCCACCTGGAATGAGGCCCTGACTCCAGAGAAATGGGGACTTGCTTTATTCCCTGTGTCCCACCATTTGCCTGGCATGTTTATTTGGAAATGCTGCTCTGCCAGGCCTCACTCCCTCCTGGACTTGGGGCATTTTCCTTCAGGAGGAAAGAGAACTCTTAGTGGAAAGACTTCCAAGGTCAGGAAAACTTTGTGGCACCCCAGTAGGAGAGTTTCAGCTTTCCCCAGATCCTGTAGGAATTGTTCCCATAGCCAATCCCATCACCAGCACAGCAACCACCAAGCTACAGCTCCCAAAAAGCTGACAAGGCCTGAGGATCCCAGACCTGACCAACCACCTCTCTCCCTGCCTGGGAGCCTCTGGCTCTTTCTTGACTCCCAGCACCCAGCTGAGTGCCAGCTTCCTTCTCTCACTTCCAGGGAATCTGGGAAGGACTTCACCCAACAGAACTGGCACCAAACCCAGCTCTGAGCAGGGACAAAAGTCTGCTGAGCCTTCCCCAGGACCATCCTGTTCCTCCTCATGCAGGACACAGCCATGGCTGACCCGTGGGGGTTCCACAATCCAGCCCCTTGCAGCTTCCCCTTCATCTCCCCCCTGTCAGAGGTCTCCAAGGAACTGGATTTTCCTGTCAGGGTTGGCCAGGGGACAAAGCAAACAGGTTATCTGTGCTGAGGCTGCTCCAGGCTGCCTGGAAAGCCACAGCTCCTGGATCTGCCCAGGGCCCACAAAGGCAGCGACGCTCCAGGAACGCTTGGTGAGGCTGGGAACAGACTGGTCTGCTCACTTCCCTGTGCCAGAGGAGCTGGAGGCACCCCAAACATTGCCCCAAACCCTCCCTGCTCTTGAGGGAACCTGCAGTGGAGGCCAATCACACAGGCATGAGGGTGGAGATCCTTTCCCAGCAGGCAGGAACCACGTGTGTTGTTCCACCAGTCCCTGGCCAGCACCACGAGGATGTTGGTGGTCCCAGTCCACAGAAGGCTCCCAGCATTTGGGGGCACAAAGCTGCTTCCAAACTCAGCCCAAAAATGCTGCACCACAAGCCTGTTCCCTCCCAGCACATTCCCACTTGCTCTAGCACACCAAAACACTGAAACCAGAACGTTATGCAGCAGCAGAATAAACTTTCAATAGCTTCAAAGTGAACTTCAACCAAGAGCTGGATGCTGCACCCAGCGGGAAAGGGGAAAGGACAGAGAGGTGCAAAACTCACCCATCAATGATGAGCTGGTCGTAGGGGGCAGGTTTGTCACACACAGGGCACATCCATGTGGGCTTTTTCTCATTCATCTGTAGGTAGAAGACGGCATCAAAGCACTGCAGGTGTGCACAGGTCTCGGCCCGGCACGGCACCGACAGGCGCATCTTCACCAGCTGTGGGACCAGAGAGCAGAGCATCAGCCAGGACACCTGGCAAGGAACCCCCAGATCCCCTCAGGAGGAAAAACATTTGTGAGTTTGCAAAGCTGGTCTGGGAGTATGGCTTGGGTTCTTGACAAAACCAGATTAAAACAAAGCTGGAGCAGCATTTCCCTCTCACTCCAGAAAATTCCGCACATGGCCAATCCCACCTGGAGGGAAAAGCCCCTGAGGTGCAGCCAGAGCTGCCATAAATCCTCGTTGGCCACTTGCCCAAAAGTGGTGTCTAGCTCAGGGAAGGATCCAACACTCCTGGCTGGACAACAGAAGGCTCCAGGGAGAGCTCAGAGCCACTTCCAGAGCCTAAAGGGGCTCCAGGAGAGCTGCAGAGGGACTGGGGACAAGGGATGGAGGGACAGGACACAGGGAATGGCTTCCACTGCCAGAGGGAATATTGGGAAGGAATTCCTGGCTGTGAGGGTGGGCAGGCCCTGGCACAGCCCAGAGCAGCTGCGGTTGCCCCTGGATCCCTGGCAGTGCCCAAGGCCAGGCTGAAGCAGCCTGGGACAGTGGGAGGTGTCCCTGCCATGGCAGGGGGTGGCACTGGATGGTTTGAAGCTCTCTTCCAACCCAAACCCCAGTTCCATGGCAGGCCTGCAGGGACTCACAGGACAGATGAGGGACACTCGGACACCGGTGGTGGCGATTTCACTGTCTGGGTCCAGGCGTAGCTTCTCTTTCACTGCAGGGAGAGCAGAGGACACAACACTGAACAAAACTCAGCCCCTGGCAACGCTGTGCAGCACAGGGGAGGCAGCTCAGCCCAGCCCTGGGGTGTGTATGGATCATTTTCCCTGCCAGGGAGGGAATGAGCACATGGATTCAGCTCCAGCCTGGGCATGGGGGGGTTTATTCCCTCCTGAGCCCTGTGGCAGCAGGATGGGGGGAAATATCTCCCCCCTGGCATTCCAGTCCAACTGGGAGGGAAAACACATCCCATCCTTTTTCCATCAGGTTATCAAGCCTCCTCTCAGCACTGCTGGGCTGCCACTCCTCGGCCTCTACGCTGGCCACCTCCTTTATTCCAGAATATTCCACAGGAACCACAACCAGGCCCAGAGGTACCCAGGCAGACAGCTCAGAGCAAGGCAGCCATGCAAAATCAGGCACAGCAGCCACCCAGCACAGATCTGGGAAGAATCAGATGGCAGGAAAGGAGGAATCCTGCCCCTGCTGCTGCAGCCTGAAAGGAAAACCCAGAGGAGCAGCAGGGAAATCAAAGCAAGCAGCAGATGGGCAGGTCCCACGTGTGCAGGTCCCACACCAAGGTGCAAAAATCAACAAAACGAGCTTTGAACTGTTCCCCAAGTCCTGAGGAGGAGCTGCTGCTCCCACTGCTGTCTGCAACTGCCTCTGACACTTCCATCACTGTTTTTTCTTTGGAGCAAGTCAACCATTTCTTTTGACCTTTTCAGATCATAACAAGATGTCTCCAGACAATGAGGCTACATGCAGCTCTGCAACACCCAGCTTTAATTAGAGAGTGATTTCTCAGATGTGAAACTCCCAGGAGATGACAAGATTTGGGCTTGTTTTCCTCACATTAGGAGCCTTTTCATCCAAGCTTAATTTTTTATGAAGTTCTTTGTAAGAGTCTTCTCTGTACATCAATTACTGGGAGACACGGGAAGGAGAATTTTCTAGGATCTCCTGATCAGGATTTTGGATCCAAAGCCATAATCTGTTCTCAGACAATGTTCCTGTATTAACTTCTACAGAATTTTATGCAAAGGAAGATGAGTCAGCAGTGAGATGTGACTGAAGCCAAAGGGCAGCTTCAGTGACAGGGAATTATTTGCAGAGCAGACCAGAGCTAGAAAAGCAAAGTTTAGGAGCTCCTCAGGTTGGCCAGTTCTGGATATCCAAGCAACTTCCAAGCATGAAAACACTAAGGAGCTAAAATAAGACATTGCTCTTATTTGGTTTTATTTAAAGTCACCAAATAGAACTGATCCCTGCCTGAAATCCAGGTTTCCTGGATACACCTGGAATCATCACCTTCCCTGTGAACTACAATCCACCTCCAAGACTGACAGGCTGAGGAAGCTCAGCCTGGAGAAGAGAAGGTTGAGTGGAGACCTCCCAGCAGCATTCCAGCCCCTGAGGGGGCTCCATGGATGCTGGAAAGGGGCTCTTCATCAGGAACTGTAGTGACAGGATAAGGGGGAACGCCTTGAAGAGGGGAAACTGAGGTTAAGATGTGCAGGAGAAATTCCTCCCTGTGAGGGTGGGCAGGCCCTGGCACAGGGTGCCCAGAGCAGCTGTGGCTGCCCCTGGATCCCTGGCAGTGCCCAAGGCCAGGCTGGATGGGGCTTGGAGCAGCCTGGGACAGTGGGAGGTGTCCCTGCCATGGCAGAGGTGGCACTGGATGGGATTTAAGGTCCTTCCAACCCAGACCAGTCTGGGATTCCCTGACAGTTTCTTATCCTTGGGAAGAGTTTTCCAGGATCTGGACAGTTTTAAAGGCCATCAGGATCACAGGGTCAGTTCTCCCACGCAGAACTAAAGAGTGAGAAGGTTTTGTCCAGCAACATGAAAAATTGGGCATCTTCCACGCTCATGAGCACCAAGCCAGATTCCACCTTGGAAAGGTCATTTCCCCTCATTTCCAGTAATGTTTTACATGAGCCTCATACCAAGAGGATTTACCTGAGTGGTTTGGGATAAGCATCTCTGGGGACCATCTCTTCTCTGAAGCTCTCAAGGCATATCAAAGTGCTGCTGGTGACATCCCACTGCCACCCCAAGGACTCCCAAGGACTGGGGCAGCAGGACATTGTCACCAGGATCCTCTGGAAATCCCGAGGGTCAGTGCTGCTCATACTGACTCAGCTGAAGGCATGAAGCCCTTCCAGTCACAACGACACCGGCACGACACGACCTGGCACAAATCCTAAATCCAACTACAGAGCTGCAGAGCCACCAGAACCACGGCTTTGGGGTGACCTCCCACGGCTCCCACACAGCTCAGCAAGTCTGTTCAGATAAAAAGTGGGGTTTACACAGCTGGAGGGAAGCAGAGGTGTCAGTGGTGGTGGTTATTCCCCAGCAGGCTGCAGACAGGCCCTTCCTGAGCCACTCACCCAGTGCTTTGCAGAGCTCCGGGTGTTTGATGCCGATGGTTTTCAACCTCTGCAGCAGCTCTGCTGAGGTCATCTGCCGCACCAGGTACAGCCCCACCGAGTAGCTCTGGGGAGAGAAGGAGGAGAGGATGAGGAGGCTGCTCTGCAGGGCTGCCTGGGGAGCTCTGGGGGCTCCCTGGGCTCTCACCTTGCCGTAGTTGCCCCAGGTGACCGTGATGCGGTTGGTGGCCGCGGACAGGTACATGAGGTGGGTGAGGTTGATGGGCCTGCAGGGCCTCTTGGGTTCCACCCCGGGTTTGTTTGAGGGGTAGTAGCCCTAGAGCAGGAAGATTAAATGCAGATGTTTAGTTTTTACTCAAGGTACATCTGTTGATCAGCTCCATCAAATTCCACTCAGCCCCAGGTCTCAGGGATGGGGAGAAGAAGCTGAATACAGCTGGAGCACAAAGTAAACGGAACACTTCATTAACAACACGGCTAATCCATCCAAAAATTAGCTTTAAACTAAGCAGTGCACTTCTACAGTCTGGCATTCAACAGGAAAGCGATTTCCTTCCGAATTCCACAGATTTCCCGCAAGACTGCCCAAATTTTGCTCCCTAATCCCCCAGTGCTTACCGGCACGGAGCAGTAGCTGTGGTTCACCTTGACGGCGATGTTGGGAGGGTACTGATCCTCCTGAGGGGAACTCGTGTCTGTGTAGCAGATTCTGGGCAGAAACAACACATCCCATAATACCCCAACGCTCTGCACATCCCCAGCCCCATCCCAACCCCCATCCCAATCCCCATCCCAATCCATGCTCCCTCAGCAGAGCCCATCCAGCTGGGACTCGGCCGTTTCTGCTCGAGGTTCAAAAGTGGAGTTCAGGATGCTCCTGTGAGGCCCAGGAACAAAAAGTTCACTGGACATTCTCTCTGGAGCCCTGAAATCCAGGTTGGAATTTGCTGGAACATTCCCTCCTCCCCTGCTCTGCCCCTGATGTTCAGTGCAGCCAGCCCAGACCTACCTGAGCACCACCTGAACCGATTTCACACCGGGTTGCAACTCCCTGGTAAATGAAAGAACAGAAACTTCAAATTAATTATGTAGAAAAAAAAAATCCCTACCCCCTAAAAAAATCACTCAAACCAGCTGCAAGTCTCAAGAACTTCAGCTGTTCCTAATTTTTTTAAATAGATCTTTAAAAAATTACCTCACAGAACTTTATTTAAATTGTACAATTCCCCATGCAAATATCAGTGGTCCTGTAATTATTTTTTTTTTCCTGATGCACCAAGCTACAGCTTTTCTCTGGGTTTTTAAAACTGTTCAGGTGCCTTCCGGTAATTTGTGAGAATTTATAAAAACTGGGTTTTAAGGTCAGGTTTACCTGACAGTGTTCAAGACTCTCTGTGTTTAATTATTCAGCTGAAGCTGTTCATGCAAACCAAGGGACTGAATATTAAGGTCCCACTGTGAATATTGCAACCTCCACCAGGGCTATTCCTGACAGGATTTTAACTGGAATCAGGAATGGAATGGAAGACACAACAAGGGCATTTTACCAGGAGGCAAAATAACCAAGATATTCTTTCTCCAGTTCTTTATTTTATGATAAAGAGAAATATTTAAAGGCTTTATATTGAATTTTTGGAGGAATTTTTCTGCATGAAGGGAGCAGGTCAGCCAAGAGGAAACCTCCCTGCCTGCAGTGCCACCTCTGAGGAGAGCCTTTGTTTGAGTCAAAAGTTGCATCTGACAGAGGTCAGGGTAAATCCTAATCCAGAGATGTTTCCTCAGACATTTCCTGCAGCCTCCTCCCCACCAAGGAAGTCTCCTTTCAGATGCAAACAGCCTCACACTCTGCCTTTTGAACCTGGCAGGCAGAGGAAAGGCTGCAGACACTCACACCACCAGCTCAGCAGAGAATTTAGGTCATTGATGCTTTCATCCCCATTTTCCTGCCCAAATGCACCATTCCAGAGGGAGGTTAGAGCAGCACAAGTGAAACTTAAGGACCTGGATGGGTGAAATTGCAGCTCCCACTCCCCCCAAAGCTCTTTGCTGTCCATGAGGAGCAGCCTGATGTCCTCACACAAATCCTGTTTCCTTGCAGAGAACAAAAGCTTCCACAGGCAGGGAACACAGAGGAATTATGGAATTACGCAGCTGCATTTTCTTCAACTGTTAATGCCCAGTGAGGAGTACCTGGAATTTCTGATCAGCTCCACTTGTCTTGGTGTTAATGCAAAAATGCATGGACTTTCCTGAAGCTTCTCATTATTCTGTGGAACTGAGGAGGGAAGAACAGAGTGTCCATCAAACTGAGAACAGCAGCTCTGAGCACGAGGTGATTGTTATGCTCTGTTTATCTCCACGTCTTGCTTTCTCCCACACCCCAGAATTGCAGTTTGCACCTGTTTTGGTAATTCTGATTTTATTTATTGCTGATTTAGAGCTCATTTATTGCTCACTGTTCAGTACAACCAGCACAGGCTGTGGATTTGGCTTGAGTTTTGGATTTTTCTCTTTTTTTTTTATAATTTTTCCTCCCCTCAAATAATTCAAGAGCCATCAGCTCACCACATCAGTGGTGTCACAGTGTGACCACATCCTCAAGAAGCCCAAAATGAGACCTGAGCCTGACACAAAAGCCCAAAACCAACCAGACTGAACAGGCGAGTTCTGGAAGAGAAAGAAAACAACCCCAGCAACAAAAAAGATTAGCTCAGATAATAAAAAAGCAACACAAAAAGCAGCTGGAAGAGACAAAACATGACTTCAAACCCCCTGACCTTGAGGGTGGGACAGCAGCTCACCCTCAGAGAGGCTTAACCAGAGCCCAGCTTTAACTGTTGGCCTTTTGCACACTGATAATTTTAAGATCAAGTGCATTTAATGTGGGGAAAATAAAGCTTGAGAAGTGGGAAACTTTTGTTGCAACCTGTACTTCAAACAGGTTTTATTTTCAGTTTTGTGTCTCTAAGCAAAGCTCAGACCCTGAGCTGCTGAAAGTCACGGGAGGAACACAAAGAGGAAGTGCTAAAACAGCTTTTTAAAAATTATTTAGCGAGAATTGGGTGTTTTGCTTTGCCTCACCTCCATTGCATGGTTATTCAAAACCAACAGGATTTCAGAAGTAGGAAAGTGCACTTTTGTATGAAAAAGAGGAGATGAAGGAAGGATGAAACCTCAGCAGCTCTTGGAAGACTTGGTGACAACTTGAGCCACTCCAGGTGCTTCCCTTTGGTCCCTTTTCTGCTTTAAAAATGCAAATGGAACTTGCAAAAATAAATTTTAAATGTAAGAATGAAGATATCTTTATGGAACTTTTTGTTTAATTCCAGTTTCCGTCCAAATATCTCCTGACAAAAACAACCAGCAGAAAATAAAGCACTTCATGAGGTATTTCTAGCAAGTGATGACTGACAAGGACAATCACAAAAAGTAATTTTAATATTTCTGATTAAGAAATTGCCCATAAACAGAGTCCTGCTGATTGTTCAGCCACACAAAGACAAAGCAAACCTGATTAGGAAAAGCGAGAAGCTGCTGATGGTTTATTTTGCATTTATATCAGCTCACTCTTCATTGATACAAAAACCGAATTGCTGCTGGAACAGAAGCCCAAAATCTGGGAGGTGCAGCCTCAGGGGTAGCTGATCAGGTGTGAGAGCTGAACATCTGCTGGTGCCAGCTCCACAGCAAGCTCTGCCAGCAGCAGGAAATCAGCCAGAAACCCTGCAGGGACCCTGCTGGCCCAGGGGAGGTGTCACCTGCCAGGGCAGAGGCTGCACTTAAGGAGCCCTGGGCTCTGGGCTGAGGCAGGGGAGGCTGAATGGCAACTCTGAACAGAACCCGGTAATCCCAGCGAGCGAATCCAGCCTCTGCTGTCTCTGGATGCTTCCACCTCTTGGAAATTTGTTCTCCTTCAAAATCCCATCTTGGAATTGCTGACTAGCATGCATTTAACACTGAACAAACCATTCCACACACAATTATAATGTTTGAGCTTGACTCTGTCACCACTCAGCTGTTTTGTCACAGCATTAATTCCGCCAAATGAAGAAGAAATTATACAAAATCTGACTAATTAGTCTTTTTTTTTTTTTTTTGTTCTGCACAATCAAATCTTTATCTACTTTTTTTCCCTCCAAGCCACAACAAATATCTTTTCAGCAAAGCCAGACCAGCTCAAGTTGTAGAATAATTTGGCAGAGAATTCTGACATTACCACATGAATTTATGAGACACTCAGCAGAACACAGCTTCTCTGGACACGCTGGATTTGCTACCAGAACATTCTATTTAACGTCAGTTAACAATATTCTTTGTTTCTCCAAACTAAAATAATGAAAAATCAGTCTCCACATCCTAGGGAAAAAGTTCTTCTTTCAGTTTTACTGGTTACCCCTCAAAACACACAGAACCACACACAAATAACTGTGACAAGCACAAAAAAATAGTCAAAAATACAGTTTGAGGTGTTGCCATCCCCTTTCATCCATAGGATGCTTCAGGTCAGGGATTTTTAGTGCTGCAAACCAGCACTAGTGTAGAATATGGCTCCATCATCCACAGGAACCAAACAAGGTGGGCTTCCAAGTTCCATCCCAAAGTGACCACATTCCAGGTCTGAGGAAAATCACAGGAGCACAGGATCTGGAATGGGAGGGACCTGAAGGATCATCCCACAGGCAGGGACACCTTCCACTGTCCCAGGCTGCTCCAACCTGGCCTTGGACACTGCCAGGGCAGCCACAGCTTCCCCTTCCCTGTGCCAGGGCCTTCCCCCCTCACAGGGAAGAATCCCTCTCCAATATCCCATCTAAACCTCTCCTCTTTTAGTTTAAAACCATTCCCCCTTTCCCTCTGTGTAAAAAGCTGCTCTCCTTCCTTTATCAGCCACCTTTAAGCACTGGCAAGCCCAGAGATAAATATTTCTCTGTAAATTCTGAGCATGAGGGGAGAGAGAAGGGAGAAAGAGAGAAGGGAGGGAGAGAGAGAGAAAAGGGAGAGAGAGAAAAGGGAGAGAGAGAGAGAGAAAAGGGAGAGAGAGAGAGA
>VXAX01007881.1:2276-17701 GCA_013399835.1 Leptocoma aspasia | reverse complement strand
GGCCCCGCCGCGGCGCGCATGGCCCCGGGCGGGCGCTGGGCGCCGCCGGTGCCGGTGCCGGTGCGGGGCCCGGAGGGGCCGGGCGGGAGGGTTTGTGCGCGGCCGGCTCCTCCCCCGGCCGGGCTGGCTCGGGAGAGGGAGACGGGAGGAGGAGGAAGAGGGAGTGGAGGGGAGGAGGAGGGGGGGAGCGGGGAGGCGCCGCTGGCGGCACGGGTGGCCGTGCCCCGCCTGCCCCGGTGTCCCCAGCATCACCCCGGGGACCGCAGCATCGCCCGGCTGACCCAGCCCTCCAGGCCCAGCATCAGCCGGGGTGAGCCGTCCCTCTGTCCCCTCCACGGCCCCGCGGCTTTCCCGGCAGTGCCATCCCCGCTCCACCAGTGCTGCCCTGCTGCCCTCAGCATCGCCTCGGGGTGTCACAGCGTCACTGGGGGATGCCCCGGTTCTGCCACCTCTGGGCGCTCTGAGCTGGAATAGTGGTACAATGGTCACCTCTGCACCCTCCACACTGAGGCTCGGGGACATGCTGACACTTCTTTCACACAGAGTCACAAAACGGGGATTTCCAAGCCAGTGCTGGCAGAGTCCAGAGCCTTTGGCCGCCTCCTGCCCACCCCACACTGTTTGGCACCGCGCCCTGGTGTCTGTTTGGGCTTAGGGAGATTGAGCAGGATGACAGAGGAAGGGTCAGGAGGTGCTGTTGGGTGTCACGGTCCCTCCTCCCCGCAGGGCAGGTGTCCCTGGGCCGGGGTGTGAGCTTGGGGGTGGGGACAGGATGGTGACATCCCAGGGGGATGCCAGGCTGGCAGCCAGCGGTGTGGCGGGCACAGATCGGGCACAGGGCCGTGTGGAGTGATCTCAGGCTAAATCCATCCCGTGCTGCCGATGCTGAGCAGATGGAGGGGGATCAGCCGCCCGTGGGTCCCCAGGGACGGCTGCACCGCGAGTGGCCCTGGGCTCAGGAGCTGCTTCTCCAGACAGGAGAGAGGACTGAGCCCAGCCAAAGTTTCCTCCCGCCCGCAGCCAGCCCTGACTGGCACGGGATGTCCCCTGAAAGCCTGGCTGGGGTCACCCCCTGCCCCCTGCCAGCCCCCGAGGGAGCAGCCGCCTTGTAGGGACTGCAGCTCCCACCCGGGGCCACCCCGGGGCCACCTGGGCGCTCAGCCTTTCCTCCGGGCAGACGGGAATGGCGATGGAAGCAGCCCTGCCGGGGGGAGGTCCTCACCCTGCTGTGCCCGGGGAGCGGCTCTGGGCCGGGGGATGCAGTGCAGGGGCTCAGGGCAGCCCCAGCAGCACCTGGGGGCTCCCAGCCTGCCCGAGGAAAGCTGCTGGCCCAGGCGCTCGGGGAAGTCTGGGCTGAGCTGAAATTCCAGCTACAAACCCCGCCAAGCTCAGAGGTTTGACTCCTGGGCTGACGCTGCACCCACGGCTGAAGTTCATTTCTCAGCATCCTCCTGGCCAGAGCTGTGAAATTACAAAGCCAATGGATAGAATGCTCCTTTGGGAAAGACATCCTTAATATCAGGCTCCCTTCTCCTGCCCAGAGGTGACAGTCCGCACATCAGAGTCCCGAGTGCTCCCGGGGACGCCTGGCACGTTCCTGGCCCTGCTCCCGTCACCGCCCACTGCAAACCCGGCTGCAGACCCCGCGGAGATGGAAACTGGGATCTGAGCTCTCTAACAAGGGCAGGTTGTGCCTCATGCAGCGTGGGAAGAATGGGTTTATCTAGAGCAGCTCCCGGCTCACTGAAGAGAAAAGCACTTGTTGTTTCTCTCTGGCCGGTTTTGGCCGCACACCCGAGCCCCGAGCATCCCACGCGAGCCGGGGCTGCAGTGCAGGGAGGGAGGGCGAGAGGGAACCCGGGCAGGGCTCGTGCTGGACTGGGGGGAACCAAAAACCCAAAGCAACTCCCTGAGGAAAGCGAGGAAAAGCCTAAAGAAGAGCGAGGGCAGTGGAGAGCCCCGAGGCAGGAGCTGAAGTGAGAGGTGGATCAGAACCTGGTGTTTGCTGGGGGGGATGGATGGGAGGGAGAGCTGGCAGACACAGCCGAGGGGAATGGTCTGAAACGAGAGAGGGAAACTCAGCCGTGTCAAAAACCCCAAACCTGCCAGCACTGGGAAGCACTGGGTAGTGGAAGCCTTTTCCCCGGGATCCTGTCAGCCCCCCCAGCTGCCCCCTGTGGTGCCAGTGCAGGAATTCTGACAGCACGCATCAGCCAACGACTGAAAACTGAATCGGGGCCTCTCCAAGCACAGGCAGAGGCGTCCGTGGCTGTCAGTGCATCCCAGCCGGGCTGGAGCAGGCAGAGGTGCCTTTCCCCCAGGTAACTCCAGTTCATTCCAATTTGCACACCGGAGTGAGCCTCAGGAATGCTCACCGTGTGGATCTGCCTTCCAGTGGCACCGTACTTGTCATCTCCCCTCTTTTTCAGGTCTTTCTGAGCGTGATGCCTTCCTATTCGGGCTAAATCAAATATTTATCAACGCTGCAGCATCCGGCACTGCTGGGTTGCGTCAGCACTTTCTCCCCAAAATGCCTTTTTTGGGATCTCTTGGATCTCTCTCCAGCTCCTGCCTCTCAAGCTGCCGTTTCCTGCTTCGGCTTCGGAGCAAATGTGGGGTGGGCAAAATCTGAGCGTCAAACACAAGGAAAGGATGGAAACGCTCGGTCACTGTGATGGAAAATTCCTTGTTGTTACGGCATGAGCTGCCTGGGACACCAGACAGCCGGGATGGATATGAAAACACGGGGGGTTTGGGTTGGATTAGGGAGACACGGGGACAGGACAGCACTAGAACTGTTCCCTCTGGCTGGGCATGAGTCCCTGTGCCAGGGAGGCACTTGGATTTCAGGATAAAATCCTGAATAGATCTGAGCTGAACTGACTCAGGCCCGAGAGAAATCCATTTCCACGCTGCCAAATCATCGTGGTGATAATAATAACAACAGCAAAAAAGGAGAAACCTTCCTCCCTGCTCGCTGTGCTCTGCCCTGGGACAATGTTTGCTTTCTTTGAGCCTCTCCCGCTCTCTTGGCACGGGCTGGGAACATCTGTGCTGTGGAGTGGAAATGTGCTTTCAACAGCCCCATCCTGCCCCGGGCCTGGGGGCAGCTGGGGGAGCCTGGGTGGGGCCGGGAGAGCCGGCCTGGGCTGGCACTGCCCCCTCCCTGCCCCCTCTCTGCCTGCGGCACTTTTAGGGCTCAAGGCAGGCAGAGAAATCTCCCCCCTCGAGCCCCCTCCCTCCTCAGCCTCTGCAGCTCGATTGAATTATAGATAGCAGAGAGAGTTATTCAGCGCCCCATGAAAGATGCATGGGGCCTGCCTTTTTTGGGAGCCTCTCTGAGGAGGGACAGCATCAAGGCAGGGAAATTCTGCTTTTCCAGGGCTCTGGGCTCGGGCTGATGAATGGAGCTGGCCATGCTCCGCCGGCTCGGAATGGGAAAGCAGCAGATAACCCCGAGCCGCAGGAGCTGCTGCACTTTGTTCGCAGCAATTCCACTCGGCTTTTAATGCATCTGCTCCATCCCTGGCTGCTTCACTGAGCAGCTGTCCGCAGGCTCTTTCCCCCCATTATCCCTGTGAGCCGAGGCGATGTGATCCCTCAGCAGGAGCTGAACCCGGGCGTGGGCAGCGGGAGCCGAGCCGGGATCCACCCGAGCTGAGCAGGGCTTGGAACCCGCCCCGGGCTCTCCCGGGGCTCAGCCGGGCTGGGGGAGCTCGGAGACAGCTCGCAGCTCACACCTGGGGTGTCTCGGGGTGAAGAAACGCCTCACCGAGGTGTGAGCAGCGAGCTCCTGCTCGGCCCGGCCCGGCGGGGCGCGGCTCGGTGTGCCGGCCTGGTCTGGGGGGATCCGGGCGGGTCACGGACCCGGCGTGTGACATGGTGACATGTGCCCGCAGGGACAGCGGTGTGCCGGGAGGGACAGGGATGTGCCAGGAGGGACAGGGGTGTGACAGCGGGGACAGGGATGTGCTGGGGAACAGGTCCTGCCAAGCTGAGCACGAGGCTGAAAGGTCACAGAGCCACCCGGAGCCGCAGCCTGGCAGGGAATGGCCTGTCTCTCCCGCAGGAACGTGGCTCTGGGAGCAGCCACACCAACACAGACTCTGGCTCTGCAGTGGGTCCTTGGATCCTGCCCCTCCTGCAGTGACAGGCCTGGGTGACCCGTGGGGGCAGGATGGCTCTGCTGAGGCAGGGCTGTGCCAGGCAGAGTCCTGACCTCCAAACCTGCCCCTGCTGCCCCTCCCAGCTCTGCCCCACGGGGAGCTGGCAGTGCCAGCGCTCCCTGGGACCCCTGGGTGGCTCTCACAGGCTCCAGTGCCCTCGTCATTCCCCCGCAGAGGTTCTGCCAGCCTGTCCCACATTCCCGCGGGTGGATCCTGGATCCCAAGCCCAGCGAGCGTTGCTGCAGAGCCTGTGGAACCTGCTGGAGTGTTTCTGGCCCAGAGCACCCGGGGCTCCGAAGGAGGAGAGGATGGAATGACTGAATTCCGGTGCTGGAATTAGCGAGAGCAGGGAATTTTCAGGCAGAAGGAAGAGGATTCGCTCAGTGTTTGATGGAGAGCAGAGGGGCACAGCCCGAAAGGCTCCGCCTGTGCTCTGCTGTGAGCAGGAAACGCTTTTAGTGGCACGTGAGGAAGAACAAGCAATGAAAGCTTTAAATGCCTGTCCCCACTGCCTAGCAGAGCTGTCAGTGCAGGTGTAGAGATAAATCATCTCCATTAACTGCAACATCTGAGAGCCTCAGCATTAGGGGCTGCAGCGTTCTGCTGCACTTTAATTGATGACAGAATTCTCCCAGGTCTCTGATGCCTGCAAGAGAAATCCTTCACTTGCATCACTCCCCAGGCTGCTGCCTGCACTGATCTTTACACAAACAGCACTTGAGAGCTGCTGCTTTTAATCCTAGATGTGATACCGAGATAGCAATGAGCACTTCTTCCGTGGAAATTTGGATCCTGTTGGAAGAATCAGGCCAGTGCCTGGGAGTCTGAGTGTGCCTGGCTGGAAACACCCAGGCATTTTCAGCAGTGACTGCACTCTCCAGAACCAGGTCCCTGAAGAGAGCTTTCAGTTGGACACTGCAAAAGAAGCAGCGCCAGCATCCCTGAATTCCTTTTGAGAACGTGGGGTTCGAAGCTTGGCTCAAAAGAGCTTCCCAGCATTTGCCAGGAGTTGGAGCTGAGGGCTTTTCCCTTAATCAGGACCAGACAAATTAAAATAAACACAGAAGACTGAATTTACACAACAAGTCATTCATTAAAGGCCGGGCAGAAGGGGGAGGGAAGGGAGTGAAGGCGAGAGAGCCTCAAAGGGAGCAGGTCCGAGGCGGGCTGTGCCAGGAGCCTCTTGGGAAAGGTGGCAGCGACAACATGCAAGTGTTACAACAACAGCCAAGATGATTCTCAGAAGTGAGGAATCCTTCACATACATCTGAAAGGAACAGCAAACTCCTGGTCCCCTTGAACGGGTCAGACCCATTTTTTCAGTGCTGTGGGGGCTGCTGGGGGGATCTGATAAATGCATGACAGGAAATACAAAAACAGAGTCTCCTCTGATTGTAAAAATGCTTTAAAGTTACCTCAGCTGTAAGGAAAAGGATCACCTGGAGTGGCTGAGGAAGCAGCAGTCCCACAGCTCCTGCTCCAGCTGCTTGGGAAAGTCTGGGGGATTCCAGGCCAGGCTGGCAGAACCTGGAATCTGAGAATCTCAGGATGGTTTGAGTTGGAAATGATCTTAAAGCCCATCCAGTGCCACCCCTGCCATGGGCAGGGACACCTTGCACTGTCCCAGGCTGCTCCAAACCCCGTGCAGCCTGGCCTTGGACAGGTACAGGGATGGAGAGTCCAGAACTTCTCTGTTCCAGGCCTTCATCAGCCCTGTAGTAAAAAATTTCTTCCTAATTTCTAATCTAAACCTTCCCTCTCTGCCTAAACCTGTTCCTGCTTTCCCCACAGGCAGGGGAGTACTCAGATCTCCCTTTGATTTCGGCAGGGTGGGATAATCACCGGGAGAATTGTGACAATTACTGGGGGAATTGCGACAGTTGCTCCTTTTCAGCTGAAGCAGAGTCGGTGCCCAGCAGAGTTCAGGGCCTGCACCAGCATCTCCCAGGGAGCTGTGGCCAGAAGCTGGGCCAGTAACACAAAGGGCCTTCAAAAGGCTCTTAACCAGCATCCGTTCCCCAGGTTAAGCTAAAAGAACCGACAGCAAATCCATGGATTTAGCTACAGGCAATGCACAGGATGCCCGTGCCTGCGGAGCTCCCAGAGGAGATGTCACACAAGTGGCAACATCAGAGCCCGGGGCTGGCTGGAGCCCGCAGTCATTCCCACCCGTCCCTGGAGCCTGGATCCTGAGGAGGGCACAGCCCTCGAGTGCAGGAGAGCACGGCAGAGCTGAGCTGGGAGTGGGGCAGGGGGAAGACTGTTCCCTGTGTTCCCTGGGTTCCTGTGTTCCCCGTGTCCCCGTGTTCCTGTGTTCCCTGGGTTCCCTGTGTCCCTGTGTCCCCTGTGTCTCTGTGTTCCCTGGATTCCCTGTGTCCCTCTATTCCCTGTGTCTCTGTGTTCCCTGGATTCCCTGTGTCCCTCTATTCCCTGGTTCCCTGTGTTCCCCGTATTCCCTGTGTTCCCCGTGTCCCTCTATTCCCTATGTCTCTGTGTTCCCTGGATTCCCTGTGTCCCTCTATTCCCTGTGTCCCTGTGTCCCCTGTGTCCCCATATTCCCTGTGTTCCCTGTGTCCCTCTATTCCCCGTGTCTCTGTGTTCCCTGGATTCCCTGGGTCCCCCAGGGGACACCTGGCCCTTGTCCCCACCTGCACATCACACCTGCAAGGCTGACCTGCAGCCCCTGCCCAGGCTGGGTCCCTTTTCCCCACACTTTCATTCAGTTCATTCTGGTTTCCCCTTTCCCTTTCTTGTTCTTTCTTTCCTTCCTGCCACCCTGGCTTCACTCCTTGCCTTTCCTGGCTTTGCTGTGACCTCCTCTTGGCTGGTTTTACCCTCCTGCCCCGGGGCAAAGTGTCCCCATCCGAGTGGTGTCCCTCCATCCCTGCTGTCCCCTGAGCAGCCCCTGCCCTTCCTCGGCTGCAGAGCCACCCAGCAATTCCCAGAGCAGAGGGAGGGAGTGCCTGGAGAGCCCAGGGGCTCCAGCCCTGCCCTGTAACACAACCCCTGGGGTTTCACCACATCACAAGCCCCAGACTTTGTGTTTTGGAGTTGCTGCAAAGAGAATTCCTGCAGCTTTGCTTTCCCTCCTGTTTGGAGGTTATCTGGTGCCCTTCATGGGAACACACACCTGAACTGAAAGGTGTTTTCTTGTAAAACACCTGCAAAACGCCTCTAAGTCAGGACAGATCAGCAGGGCCAAACCGCAGACTCCGAGTGCCTGGATGATCTCTGCCTGTGCTGTCCACCAGATTTCTTTTTCCACCTGGGTATTTTTGGGTGCTGGTCTCAGATCAGGGTTCCATGAAGCCTTTTGGGGTCACCAGTTCTCCCACCCATCACAGCTGGACTGTGGCACTTTTGCTCTGCTGTCACAGGAAGTGACATTTTCAATCCAGAATCTCTGTGGGTGCTGTTCAGCCAAACCTTCCTGATCCTCACCACAATCCAGAAGGTTTGGGATAGCTCCATGAGAGTCATAAAGTCCTGGAAAACAGAGCCTGAACTCAGGAAATCCCCTGTTCCACCCCCTTGGCCAAGCAGGATGCAAGAGGAGAAAACAACCTGAGATAAATGTTTGTCAGACTTTTCTGAAACATTTCTAGCGTTGGAGGTTCTGCCCTCCAAGAGCAGATGGCTCTTTCTGGTAACTTCTCTTTCCAAATGCTCTTTTCCCCTCCTCCTTGCTGAAAGTTGTCCCCAAAAGAGCACAGTGACCCAACACAGACATTCCCAGCACTTCAAATCCTTTGCAATCCTCGTGTGTCTCCCTCACGAGATCCCAGATGCTGCACATTCCACCACGGCTGTTGTGGCACTCTGGGTTGTCCTTCCTCATCTGCACACAGGACACAGCAAAGGCCCCTGCAGAGCTCCCTGCACTTCGTGGCTCTTCCCACCAACCTCCCAGACCCTCAGCTGGAAATCAGCAACAACCCCAGCCCCTGTCCCTGCTCAGCCAAGGCTGTCCTGAACTCTTCTTTCTCCTTAGAAGACAAGCAGCAGCTCAGTCTCCACAAGTGCCTCTCTTTTCCTGCTGTTGTTCACAAATCTGCCTCATTCCACTTCTCTGAGTCCTTGAGTCCACTCCACTCGGCTCACAGATTCCTGGCCATTAACCCCAGCCCTCGTCTGGGCCGTGTTCCCTCTCTCGTTGCTCGGCTGGGGAAAAGCCTCCAGCCCATGAGACATTCCCAGCGGTGCTTTAGAGATCAAAGAGCAGAGCTGCTGAAATGGAATAGGAAGGAGCTGCTGCTGTTGGTGCCACGCACAATTCCAGTCAGTAAACACAAGCCAGCCTTTAAGTCTCTGATGTGAGGTCCGGGCCCCAAAGCACCTCTTTTCCCAGGGGTGGTAACAGCAGAAATCCTTTTGCTGTGAGGACTTGCTCTCTCACACCTTGCATTTGCTGTCCCACCAGTGCCAGCTTCATTCCTTTTTACATTCCAGCGAGGCCAGACCCTGGGGAAGGTGGGGAAATGCAGACACTGCCACCAGAAGCACAGAGCTGACCATTTGTTAACCCCAGGACCAGGATCCAGCTCCCACTACAGAAGTGATCAGAACATCCAGGTCCCTCCAGGGCCCCGGGAAGTGGCAGCTTTGAGGGTTTGGACAGAACCAGGGTGTTTCAGAAGAGCTTTTTTGTGCTCCCAGTGAATGCTGCCAGTGCTCCCCTGCAGTTCTCATTTCTATTTAACCAACCTTTCGTTGTAATTCGGTCTCAGCTGCCTTTGTCAGTTCGGGGATGGAGCGAGCAGAGCCTGAGCCAGTCTCTGTGTGGGGAGCAGGATCCAGGGCCTCACCTGGGTTCATCAGCCCAGGCACTTCTCCGTGCTATTCCCAGGGAGGGCTGGAGTGGCTCATCCTCTCTCCTGCCTTTGTTTTGGGGAGGAGGCACTGCTGGCACTGCTCCAGCCAGGGATGGGGGCAGAGTGACTCAGCACCGTGCTCCAGTGCTTGGGACATCAGCCACAGCTTTGGAAGCCAATTCCTCACCCCTGCAGCCTTCCCGTGGCCTGTCCAGCACAGCTCTGAGCCCTTCAGCTCAGGGCACACAAACAAAGATAAATCACAGTTAAATCCATCACAGTTCAGTGTCTGCCTCTCACCAGACGCAGGGAGGAAGCCCAAAGCAAGGCAAGAAACTGCACAGGAGCCTTCCAAGCCAAATGATTTATTTTGAATATAAATAACCCCCTGAGATAGAATTATTTAAACATCAGGAGAGGAGTGTCACTTTGCTGACTGGAAAGAGCCACTGCTCTGTGAAGCAGCCAAAGTACACCGAGTTTGTTTTGTATGGCTGGAGAAAAGTGGTTGAATGATAATGCCTACAGGATGGTTTTTGGTTTTAGTGTTATTTGTGCTGGACTGTTTCCATATTGTATTGGAAGTGGAGTTGTTATTATTAGAGCCTCATTAACACTGTCACCTGAACAGGGAGTGCCGTCCCAGGAAACTGGGGACTCACCCCACAGGAAGAGCAGGGCTTTACAACGAGCTCTGTGCTGCGAAGTGGATCCCAACAGGTCACCGTGCACAGGACAAGGAGCTCAGGAACCCGACAGGGAGGAGGGCTCAGCTGGAGCACAGGTGGAGCCTTGGAAGAGGTGATGGAAGCAGGGGAGGCAAACCCAGGGCAGAGACAAACGGACAGCAAGAATGAGGAGCAGATTCTGCACTACAGGGATTTCCCGAGGCTGAGGAAATCAGGGCATGGTTTCACATCCTGCCCCGAGGTTTGCATCTCAGGCTTTGAGCTCAGACCCGGCTGGAGTGGAGAACAGGAACAGCTCAGCCTGGCTGAGCAGCCACTGACAGTTCTGTGATATCCCAGAGCTGCTCCAGGGTTTAGGAGAAAACTTCCTGCCCTTCACCTGCCCCACTAACGATCCATTTCCCGGCGCTGGGAGCAGCATTCCTGCCGCTCCCGAGCTGCGGGCACTGCCAGTCACACCGGCTGTCCTTCATGGAATTCCTGCCATTCCAGGCTGATGGACACCAAGACACACATCACCCCGGCCGACAGACTTTCCTCATATCGTCACCGCTTTTTCCCTTCCCAATGAACCCTTTGTTAATTAAGTTTTGGTTTTTTTTTTAATTAAGGTTTTATAAGGCCCCCGTGGTAGGTCATTGGTGTACACGTGAAAGTCTCTGTTCTGCAGAGGAGCCCACAGAGGGACATAGTCCCAAATAAGCCATTAAGATTTAATTCCTATTTTATTCTGGTCAAGGAGGAATTAATCCAATGGGTTCCCCTTTTTGGAAGCTGTGAATGCATTTCCCATACTGAATGTATTTCCCATACTGAATGCATTTCCCATACTGAATGTATTTCCCATACTGAATGTATTTCCCATACTGAATTTCCCATATTTCATGTATTTCCATGCTGGATGCATTTCCCATATTTAATGTATTTCCCATATTTAATGCATTTCCCATATTTAATGTTTTTACCATATTTAATGTATTTCCCATATTCAGTAATGTATTTGCCATATTTAATGCATTTCCCATATTTAATGCATTTCCCATGCTGGATGCATTTCCTATATTTAATTTAACACCGGGGGCATGCAGCAGCCTCACATTGTGAAAACGTCATTTTTTTCTCTCTCTCACATGGTGAAAATGTAACTTTTTTCTCTCTCTCACATGGTGAAAATGTAACTTTTTTCTCTCTCTCACATGGTGAAAATGTAGTTTTTTCTGTCTCTCCCTGGCTGGTTCCTGCTCAGCATTGCTGAGGGCAGGGGGGGATGGCAGGAGCCTGTTTGGAGCACACTTTGGAATAAAAAAGAGCTGCCACGGGGCTGATGCTCTCAGATCAGCTCCAAAGCACACAAATCCCGGGGATGTGAGAAAGGGAGCTCTAGAAAGAACCTCGGGCTTTTGTTCAACATCCCCTAAACGCCACCAGGATGAAGCAGGGCAGGGAAAAGTGGCACAACAAAAGGGGGGCCCCTTTCAGCAGCAATTCAGGTCTCCTGAAATGAGCCAGAACTGGGAGATTGNTAAAATAAAATAAAATAAAATACAACCAAAAAACCCCACCCCATAACAACATAAAATAAAAGAAAAATGATGAAAACTTTCGCCGGGGACAAACTCTCCTCCAGGGCCAGGTTGGATGGGGCTCTGAGCAAGCTGGCCCAGTGAAGGGGCCCTGCCCACGGCAGGGGATTGGAATGGGATGATCCCTAAAGTCCCTTTGCACCCAAATCAGCTCCAGGGCTCTTTGACACAGGAATCAAATAAATGAGGATGGCAGAAAAAAATATTGACAGCAAGTGATTCCTGATGCGTAATTTCCTTGCACGGGGTTTGTTCCTTGGTGTGTCTCTGGTGCCTCCGTGTTCCCCTGGAAGGCCAGGGTCGATCCCTGTGGAAAACAGCTCCCAGCAGGATTCCCTGCCCCAGCAGCAGCCAGGGCAGCTGCAGCAGGTCTCTGAGCAGCAGCAGGGATCAGAGGGATTCCTTTAACCAGGAGCCTGATCCACCAACAAACCCTTCCTGAGCAATGTCCTAAGAACATCCCAGGAGGTGCTGGCAGCGTCCTGGGAGTGCTCTGGGACCACAGCCCCACCAGCTGCTCCTGGGGCTCTGCAGCTCTCCCTGGAAAAGCCTTCCCCTGCCGTGACCTTTGGGTTTGGCCTTGGGACAGGTGGTGGGCTCAGAAATCCATGGAATTTCTCTGACTACNTTTTTTCTCTCTCTCACATGGTGAAAATGTAACTTTTTTCTCTCTCTCACATGGTGAAAATGTAGTTTTTTCTGTCTCTCCCTGGCTGGTTCCTGCTCAGCATTGCTGAGGGCAGGGGGGGATGGCAGGAGCCTGTTTGGAGCACACTTTGGAATAAAAAAGAGCTGCCACGGGGCTGATGCTCTCAGATCAGCTCCAAAGCACACAAATCCCGGGGATGTGAGAAAGGGAGCTCTAGAAAGAACCTCGGGCTTTTGTTCAACATCCCCTAAACGCCACCAGGATGAAGCAGGGCAGGGAAAAGTGGCACAACAAAAGGGGGGCCCCTTTCAGCAGCAATTCAGGTCTCCTGAAATGAGCCAGAACTGGGAGATTGAGGCTGTGTTTGCCCACCAGGGATGTTCTCTGCTCAAGAGAAGTCAAAAATGAACCCACAGAGCAATGTGCTGCTGTAGTCCCTTCCATCATCCCCAAATCCAGCCCCTCCCGGAGCTCTGGGGCAGGGATGCGCCAGGCAGGGATGCTGGCATCGTGTTAACCCAGAGCTGCAAACGGGTCACTCATTCCTTTGGAAAAATGGGGATTTTCAGGCTGTGCCGAGGGGGGAGAGCCTCCTGCACTGCTGCACCATGGAGAGGTTTNGGATTGGAATGGGATGATCCCTAAAGTCCCTTTGCACCCAAATCAGCTCCAGGGCTCTTTGACACAGGAATCAAATAAATGAGGATGGCAGAAAAAAATATTGACAGCAAGTGATTCCTGATGCGTAATTTCCTTGCACGGGGTTTGTTCCTTGGTGTGTCTCTGGTGCCTCCGTGTTCCCCTGGAAGGCCAGGGTCGATCCCTGTGGAAAACAGCTCCCAGCAGGATTCCCTGCCCCAGCAGCAGCCAGGGCAGCTGCAGCAGGTCTCTGAGCAGCAGCAGGGATCAGAGGGATTCCTTTAACCAGGAGCCTGATCCACCAACAAACCCTTCCTGAGCAATGTCCTAAGAACATCCCAGGAGGTGCTGGCAGCGTCCTGGGAGTGCTCTGGGACCACAGCCCCACCAGCTGCTCCTGGGGCTCTGCAGCTCTCCCTGGAAAAGCCTTCCCCTGCCGTGACCTTTGGGTTTGGCCTTGGGACAGGTGGTGGGCTCAGAAATCCATGGAATTTCTCTGACTACAGCTCCCTGCTCCAGCTGATAAATCAGAGGGATTGCAGCACTGCCAAGGCTGCTTTGATTTTTCCAAGGAATTCTCTTCAGTTCTTCACTTTGAGAGGGAATAGGGGATTATTAAGACAGACAAAAAACCACCTTGAACTGGACAGGACTCAATGCCAGGCTCATGAAATCATGGAATCCCAGGATGGGTTGGGCTGGAAGGGACCTTAAAGCCCATCCAGCTCCGTGGGCAGGGACACCTCCCACTGTCCCAGGCTGCTCCAAGCCCTGTCCAGCCTGGCCTTGGGCACTGCCAGGGATCCAGGGGCAGCCACAGCTGCTCTGGGAATTCCAGCCCAGCCAGGAATTCCCAGTTCCCAATATCCCATCCATCCCTGCCCTCTGGCACTGGGAGCCATTCCCTGTGTCCTGTCCCTCCAGGCCTTGTCCCCAGTCCCTCTCCAGCTCTCCTGGAGCCCCTTCAGGCCCTGGAAGGGCTCTGAGCTCTCCCTGGAGCCTTCTCCTCTCCAGGTGAGCACCCCCAGGTGTCCCAGCCTGGCCCCACAGGTTCCCCAGGTTTGATTTCCACATTAGCTCCATGGCTGTACTTCTGTCCTGCCCAGGCTGTGCTTTGGGTCCCCCTGAGAAAGCGGAGACCTCGGGGCTGCTCTCGTTACCCCAGAGCCAGGCAGCCCCATTAATGCTCTGTCTGCTGCCAGACCTCTCGTGGATGGAACACAGAGTCTGTGTGGGAGGTTAAAAATATCTCCATTCATTATTTACTCCTTACAGCAAGAACCCGATGCTTTGAAGTGTGATTATAAATAAAAACACCATCAGAAACCCCGCCTGCCCACCCCTTCCCCTGCAGGAATATTTGCTCTTTGTCCTGCCCTGATCTCCTGTGAACTCTTCCAGCTCACCTCCTTTAAATACATATTTTAATTTTCTTTCAGTGCAAACCAACCCTTTCTGGAAATGCATTTCCAGCAATGCCTCCCCCTTTGCCTCGGCAGCCTTGGAGCTGCTCAGCTGTGACGGGGATCAAAACGAGTTTTGTTGTTTATCCCAGCACTTAGAGAGCTCACAGAAATGCACGTACAGATAATTCCACGTAGGTGGGAAACAAGGAGCATCATCATCACCCCACTGAAGTGTTCTGCCACTCCTCCTCAAAACAGAAACAAAGGAATCTTCAGATCAGCCCGAGGGAATAAACACGTTCTCCTCTATCTGAAGGCAGAGCTCCTTTAAGGTTGACCCGAGTTATTTTCAATAAACATCTCCCCATCCCCCAGCAGATCCAAACCCTTTCTTTAAAGATAAGCTCCTCGTGGGGGGCTGTGGATTCCAGGTTTAGAGTTTCATGGGGAGCCAGGGGCTCGTAATTCCCAGTGTGAGCAAGGTTTTAGGGACAAAGGGTGCTGTTTGCTCCCCAAAGCACATCTTTGGAATGCCCCTGGATCCCTGGCAGTGCCCAGGGCCAGGCTGGACATTGGAGCAGCCTGGGACAGTGGGAGGTGTCCCTGCCATGGCAGGGGTGGCACTGGGTGGGCTTTAAGGTCCCTTCCAACCCAAATCAGTCTGGGATTGTATTTTTCAGATGAATTATAACAAAGGGCTGAAAACCATCCCCCAGGGAGGGAGGGAGGGAGGGACAGCAGCTGGTGGCCCAGCTCCCCTCCAGGGAGGGGACATTCCCTCTAGGGACAGGCAGTGCCCACCCCCAAACCCCCTTTGGAGCAGCCAGGCCCTGCTGAGCCCAGGGCAGCTCAGCTCTGCTCCAGAGGGGGAATTTTCCATATTAGCAGCTCCCAGCCCCTGCTGCAGTTCCAAGGAAGAGTCTGAAGATGCCGTGTGGAATCACCCAGCTCAGCAGGGGGGAAATAAAACCAACCCTTGGCCCAGGGTTAGCAATTCCAGAGACTAAACTGTGCAGAAACAAGGGTGGAAACACGTTTGTTTGGATGAATGCTGCGGGTTTGACTGGGAAAAAACATCTGCACAGCCCCTCCTGTGACACTGAAGGCTCTGCTGGAGCAGGAAATTTCTGCCATGAGACATTAAATGTGAGTTCCACGAGGAGCTGGTGGCAGCGTAGTGACAAGGAACTGCTGGTGTGTGCAGCAGGTGGGTGGGAGGGGAATCACTGCACCGAGCTGGGAGAGGGAAATGGGAAGGAGGAAAATGGATCTGAGAGTGGTGGGAGATAAAAATGTACCAGGACCTTCTCCCTGACTGTGAGAACACACAGAGCCTGATGGATTTCCCATTTCAAGGCTCCTGTATTTAGTGAGAGTGAGGGAAGAGGGCAGGGAGGAAGGGAGGGAGAGGGGAAGTGAGCGTTTGTCTGCTCCAGAATCCTGGCATTAAAGTAATTAATTAATAATTAAATAATTAAAATA
>VXAX01007880.1:16003-128694 GCA_013399835.1 Leptocoma aspasia | reverse complement strand
CCTTCCTGCCTGCCTCCCTGCCTTCTCTTTGCATCTCTTACAATTAAATAAAGCATATCAATTTTTTACCACCAACCTCTAATCTGATTTGGTTTTAATCCTGTTTTTTTGGGTGTATTTAAAGCCTTTCTAGTTTTTTCATAAAAGCTTAGGTTACCTTGCTCTTCTGTGTTTAATTGGTTCATAAGAAATGTCTTTTCCAGTTTTCACTTTGTCAGTTCTTTTCCTGCTAAACTTCAGGAATAATGTAACAATGTTTCTGCTGATAATTTTGTATTGTGGCTGGAAATTACATTATATTAAGAAGAAAGGACTTCTACACCACACACAAGCACATTTGGAGATTTAGGGCATTACACTGGAATGATATTATGTTCCTTTCTCATCACATTCAATCACAGATTAGATACTGATTCTACTTCCTTATTCCAGTGGGAAGGTCATTCTTCAACTACATGGCTCTGATGAATACAAACTTTGATCTAGTACCCAGACTAATTTTATTAATACTCATGTCATATGCATTTGTTCATTTACCAACATTATCTTTTATTTAATATAGTCTTGCAAGATCTATTAAGAGAATAATGAGCCTGTAGTGTCTGATTATTTGTTTCCTCTTCAAGGATCAATAAATGGTGTAGCCAGTTTCATATTTGCCAGTAATTCCTCCACCCCTAGCTTCCATATAAGGAATTTATTGCAATTTTTTGCTGTTGAATCTGTGAATTCATCTGCTGATTCATAAAGAATTATGATACAGCATTATGTCTAGCTCTTTGGATTCGCTGGAGTCTTGCAGCTTGGCTTGTTTTGTGGAGATACTATTTCTCACTAGCGACATTGTCTTATTGCCTTTGACTTAGTATTCATCATGAATCTCTTTATTGAAAAAGAAACAAAATATACCTTTAGTTAAATTAGGCTTTGGATATCCTTTTTTATATAAAGCTTTTTAAATTTTTTCCCCTGTTCTAATAATTGAAGAAGATCAACTAAAATACTGCCACTGCTAAGGTTAGTTTTACATTAATTAATTCTCTCTTTGACCCAAAACTTTGTGTTTCTGTCCTTCATGACTAGTCGTTTTGTTTCTTGTTTCTCCTATGTAAGAAGACATTGTTTGCTGTTAACATCTTCTCCAAGATGATAATTTCAATAGCTGAATCTCTCCCTATACATTTTTCCTCCTGTTTGTATTACATTTTCCAGCCAGAGATAGTTTTGATCTCTCCTATATTCTCATCCAGCTAAGTCATGCATTGGTTTGACTACTTAAATTAAGTAAGTTAACATTAATTTTAATAAAATCCTTAATTTCTGAAAACAAACACTTTTGAAATAAGCACCCCTTAAATTACAGCTCATTTTTTTGCTAGTTCATTTGTTTGTTTGCAGTTGGTGTAGCTGTTCAATTTAAATTAAATGTATTTGGGGCCTAATGGGACTAAAGTTCTGTACTACAAGATTCATGAGTATCTGAATAAGAAAAAATAATAATTATTTATCTAAGAAGCTGGTAATTCCCCATTAATGTTTAATTTCAGATAAAAAAGGAGGGTGATCAACAAATAAACGTATCAGATTCTATAACCAAAATTACTTGATCTTTAACAAATCACTTTTTAGTTTGTAAGTAATACGCTCTCCCTCATACTAAAGCGATTTTAACTGTCTTTGAATGTGTTACATAGATTTCTTCTTAATTCCACATCTGATGCATAAGTGTGTAGCTGACTTTCAGCTTTACTCAGTAGATTGACTATCACATTCTGTCCTGAAATCTTCTCACCAAAAGAAATTTTACTGGTTTTAAACTTATCCGTGTTTTCCTTTCAAGTCTAATACATATAATCATATAAGTATTAATATCAGTGATGTGATAATACCCTGTTGTGTTATCTAAGCTGTTGCTCTATTGTACGCACTTTTATTTCTGCTCAGAACTTCGATGTATACTACAGTTTGAACATATTTTTAGATTAACAACAATGCTGTAATGTTCCAAGTTTCATATGACTCAGTATGAACTCTGATTTTGATTTTGTTTTTCTTTCAATATTGATATATTTCATGGGAAATTGAATTTCTATAAAAGTAATGTAATTTCTGACTTTTTTCCAATATAAAAATGAATTGATTCCAAAGGAGAAAAAATCCTTTAACTGGCATGGATATTTTCTGCCTCTAAATTGTACTTTGTACTTCTTCCTTTTGATTACTTTCTAAAGTGACTATTATTTTTACTCACATAAGATGAAACTGATATGTGAAGAAGGAAAAATACAGATGTTATAAAATTGATTAATTTTTTAATCAATATTTCTGTGGATACAGATGTAAATTGCAAAACATTGTTCTCAATTTGTGAGAAGGTATTTTGAAGTCCTTAAATTACATCTATAAATTATTAGAGTTTAGTTTCTTACTCTCATTGGCTCTTTTTTGGTCTGAAATTTATGTTGTACAATATTCTTATGTTTGGAAGAGGCAAGTACATGGTGCAGAAAAATAAATATGAAGAAAACTACTGAAATCAGCATGAATGCAGACAGATTAAAATTAAGAGCAAATCAAAGTGTTTTACAGGCCAGGCTACGTAATCTGTAGAAATACTTTATGATTTCTCTCTTAATTTAAGAAAATAATCTGTTGTCTTTTTCAGTTCAGAGACACTGAAAATAAAATTAGAATATGCATACATCTATGTGTGAATATCATCCAGGATTCAAAATATTTATTTTTCTAAACTAAGGCATTTCAAAAGGTCTCTGTAATCCACTATATGCTAGATAACCCTACATGTTTTATAGTTCTGAAAGTCACTTAGAACAAAAAAATCCACTACATCTCAGTAATTCTCTTGTCAGAGTGTGGTATGAAATATATTGGTCTCCAGAATTTTGGTTTTGTCTATATGTTTTGTATATCAAGACAAAAGGAAATGCATAGATTTCAATAACTTTCAAAACCAATATTCCCCTATGTAAGCCAATTGTCAGGCTGATAGGCATTGAATAAGCATGTTTACTTGTGGTTTTACCCAGGAAAAGGTATAATTTCAAAGGAAAACGAAGATGCATGAAGCATGAAAAGGATTATTAATGTTCAAATACTGTTGTAAGAATGGTTCAAGATGGCAAGTTATTTTCTGCCATGCAGATTTAAGAAAGAATGTTATTTTTCTATTATAAACTGGAAAAACTACATCCTAGTTAAAGAAGTTTCATAGCCAAGTAATCAATCAAGATTGAATCAATCAATCAATCAATCAACTAATTTTGCTATTTTGAAGTAAGAATATATACAGGTGATTTTCTTGCATGACAAAAATAAAAAAAAACCAAACCAAAACACATTGTTTGCTTAATAACAGTGTCCAAAGGTAGAATTAACAATTTCAAAATTACTGTGCTGTACTCATTCTGTTGTTATATAGATGGCCCTTTTTTTTACACAATCCAGTAAATTGCACAAACTGTGCTGGCACTGAGTGCTGCTGTAATGCTACAAATGCAACCAAGGGCTACCATGGCTGGGGTTGATTTTTTAATTCCCCAGGCTGATTTCATATTACACACTGTAAGACTATAAAAAATATATTTAAAAAGGCAAATCAAACTTTCATAAACGATATTTCAGCTCATCATTTTAGCAACAGCTATATTACAGTTAATTCATGACTTTGTTCCTCTGCCTCCTGAGATTTATTTTAAAAGGGCAAATAGGACCAAAGTTTTCTGTAGAAGGTCTTGCAGAAGGGTTTCTTTATGTTTGGAAGATGACTAAACTAATAAATAATTTTTTTTACCCTTTTATTTGCATTTAATTTTCATTAGTTTTCATTACCTTTTAATTGGCATTTAATTCTTTCTTCTCTGGAAGAATTTGAGGACTATTTTAAAAAAAGTATTCTAAATTCTATAGTTGAGGTACATTTGTGCACAAGTATTCTAAAGGCATGTGGATGGAGCTGTGCAGTGGTGAACATAGTGGTGCTGGGTTAACAGTTAGACATAATGATCTTAGAGTATTTGCCACATTAATAATTCTATAGTTCTATATGAATATGTAATTAATTTAGTATAATTATTAATCACTTAAAAAAATTCTTGTTATTGAAAAATGCATGTTTTTTTCCCAATCAAGCTATTAAGTGGCAGTATTAAGTCTATGGAATAATTTATTAATTCTTTTTTTTCCAGTATTTACTAATTGAATTTCCATTGTTTGTTCTAGATCACAGAGGTGAGATACTGAAGTGAAATTCTGTGATTCTGTGGTAATATGAAATTACAGTTCCTTGAAGATCATCTACCACACTGTTACATAGCTGAAAAAGCAGATTAATCTCCTTTATTATTTACATGTACAATAATTATACTGTAGATCCCTGCCCTTGGCTGAGTTCTTTTCTTTATTGCATAACTTCATTCATGACAATTTTTATCTAGTAAAAATTCACATGAATCCATGGTTACCTAAAGATTCTTTTTCTGTTACATCCTTCAGTCTTGTTAAAAATCAAAACCAAGCACACAAAAAACCAAAAACACAAAACCCCCCAAAACAACAAAAAGGCAGAAGATCTCACAACACAACAAGAACAAAGTAATAAAAAAAATAGCCATTATCTACATGTCTATAAGTTACATGCCTATAAATTCACCTGGCTGTTCTTGTCTTTAAAGGTTTTAAAAAATTTGCTATCTTGCCTAATCTAGCTCATGGTTTTACTTGTAATTTGCAAATGCAATTGTACAGGTCAGGTTCAATTTTCATCACCTCCTCTCTGACCCCTTTTTGCTTTCTGATTATTATTTTTTCATGAATTTGGGCTGCAAATTTATGTGACCCAGAATTGCTCCAATCTTTGCTTCTGAAAGATATTTAAACTACACCATAGAGGTGTCATTTTCAATATATTTGAGTACTTCATGTGATCATCAGATTTTAACTTTTTACTCCATCACAGGCCTACTTGAAATTCATTCATTCTGTTCCTTCTTAGAAGATTGTAATGCTGGTTTATGGTATTAGCCTTCTACGTTTTTCCCTTCAAATCTTCCTTTGTATGGTGATCTAATGAGAACAGTGATTCTGAGGCAAACATAGAAAGCACAAGAAAGTTTGAGAAGTTTTAATTGTATATCTGACTGCTAAAACTCACCAGTTGTTTGCTGCAACTGTTGTGCAAGATTAAACTGTTGTACAAGACTGTACAACTGTACTGCAAGAGTTGTACAGCATAATGAAGAACAGAGCAATGGCCAAGAGGAATCAGTCCCACCAGTAATGCCATGGAATGCATTACTGTGACTTTGTTTACTTGCTCATTTTAACAAAGAAAAGGTGTTGATTGGAAAAGTTGCTTGATATTGTTCTGCCTTCTTGTTCACCAGCTTTTACACAGTATGTATGTCTGATTATTCCTGTTGAATTCTAAAGTACTAAGACAAATCAAAATTTATTCTCCCTAATAAGGTGTTGCTAGATAGCAAATGCCATCTAAAAATTTAATTTTCCATTGTTGTTAATTAACTGCTAGCAGATCAGGTCTCTATATGCATATAATTATTATTTCTAACCATTTTTGTATTGCATTATCACCACAGTTGATATTGTGATTTGTGAACATATTTTCACCTTAGTCATCCAATATTATTTTTTCCCTCCAATACATTTAGAAAATCTACTGTTTGTCACATTATAATATGAGAATTCCATGTGCATTGTTTAAAGGAATAAAAGATTATGGAAGTATTTTGGTTCTTCAGATTATAGAAGTATTTCATTTCTTCAGATTTTTAGGTTTCTTTCTGAGGAAAAACAGACAGTTTTACTTTTATGCATTCAACCGAGTTAGCAATCTCAGTAAATGTAAACAAGGGTAAAAGTCAAAGATGTGTTAAGATTTTATCTTTCTCATTTCTTCAGACTATGATCAGAAACCTTGTGTCTTGGTCAAACAAAGAAACAAAAGTTTGCTTCCTAGTGATTTAAATGCATCATAAGGACATGTACGTGTCTGGTTGGAAGTCCTAGAAACAAGAATGCTGTTAATAAAGGAAGCAAGAAATCAATACTGTTTTATTTCATTACTTCATGTAGGTTTTTATGCCTTTCCTAAGAGGTTTTTTCTTTTGATAGTATATTTTTCTTTGTAACCAATGCTAAAAGGTGTTTCAAAACTACTGTGTTGCTTCTACATTAAGATAGAAAAGAATTCATAGAAATAGGAATAATTTTCAAACTCAGGGTTAAGACATTCATCTTACGTATATATAAGGTCTCCCATCTCCATGGATACCAAAATCTCCTGCTAAGACCAGAATTTCTCTGTTGAGAGCAACAGTCTAATAACTGATACTTTAGCCTTCACTGTATAGCCCCTTCCACTGAAGTAAGTAATTTGCCAATAATGAGGCTGTTTACATAATAAATTATTTTTTGGATGCAAAAAAGAAGGTATTAAAATATTGCTGAATCTAACCAACTATATTACATGTGAGAAATTATAGACGAACTTAAGCAAGTATATTAACATTGAAACTGGAATCTGTCAGGAATACTAAATTCTAGCTCTGATTTTATAGTATATTTCAGAACATCTTAATGCTTAAGTGTGTCCTCCAAGACTGTACATTTTGTATAGGCACTTCGTTACCCATGAATGAGTTTCTTTTCAAAGATGGTAACTGTATAAAAACTATCCAAGTCATGTAAAAAGAAAAATCTATGTATGTATTTGAAACATAATCATATGTGAAAATGCAAACAAATTCTTAGTTAAGAAGTATGTGGAACATTTTTTTTCTGATTTTGCTTTTATCCTGACTCTGTGAAGTTCCTTTATAGAGACAGACTTCTAGAATAAAAAAAACCTTTTAATTATCCACCTACCAAAAATAATATAGCACATGTAAAATAGAATTCACTTTCTTAGTGAATTGCCAATATTATCCTGGACTAGAAATTTTTGAAGAGCATTCGTCAACTTTAATGTACAGACTTTTTATTAAAGAACTGAGTTTATAGTGGAAATTTCATTAAAAGTAAGGAAAAATCATGCTTATTCTTCATGAAATTAATTGCAAATTCATTCCTTCAAATTCTTCCCTTAACATATGTAGCAAATGCTTTCTAATAATTTTCTTACATCAACAGGAATTTTAAGAGAACAATAAGCATATGTAGTGTTTCAACATACTCAGATATATTTATGAGTTTAGTTCCTTTTACTAAGCAGAAGCCATTAAAAACCTTTTAAATTGGAAAAAGTACTTAAAAAATAGAAAAAACTTTTAAATTGGAAAAAGTACTTTAATTTATATTACTGTATCAAGACAATAAATTATGTTCTGTTTCTTTTAGTAGAAACACAATATGAAATACTTCAGCACAAGCAAACTCTCTATGCAGCTCAAGAATGGAAGAGCCTCATATTGGTAAGTCACTGGATAATTTGTCCCACCTTAGACAATTTTATCTACTTTTAAATAAGCTGATATAAAAACAAATGCATGCAAACTGCTCAATTGCTTTGGGAAGCTAAGGTATGATGTTCATTCCATAAACTCTTATCCATCAGTACTACCAGATCTTCTGGGCCAAAAGCTATTTAAGTCAGATATCAGTGCAGAGAAAAACCCTGATGTATTTTGCTAATTCTGTCTGCTTGAATTAATCCGTCTTCCTGTGGGAAGCCTATTGTCACCAAAAAATGAAGCAGTGAAAATGGACATATATTATTTGACACATCTCTAGAATACCAAGAGACTGAGCATTTAGGAAGCATTTTCTTGCAGCTTGTCCAGTGGGTGAATGATTATACTTTTAAAAGTTGCTACAAAAATTATACAGATGGAACAGGAAGACACAGTTTTAAAGATGCAGGCTGAAGTTAGAAGTGTAGTTTCCAGAAACCTTTATTAATTGTGTATTTATATTTTTTAATTAAAGGATGCTGGAAATGCAGGTCAGGTTTCTTGCTACTGTAATGTCATTTTGCCATACAAGCACTTGGTTCTTCATAGGCTTCCCTGAAAATAAAGGAAAGTAACTAACAGGATTAAAAAAATAAATGCAGCAGAAGAAACAAACAAACAAGCAAAACCGGGACCTTTGTAAGGCAGAAAGGTACAGTAAAAATCACAGGTGGGTATTTTTTCTTCAGTTAACCTTTAAAATTGTTTTTAATGCTCAGTATCAAATTCCCACTGTCTTAGCTTGTGGTATGACTCGTAGGGAGAGTGGGCAGGAGACAAGGAGACCACTCACCCCTTTGTTCATGTGGCAACAGAGAGAGTTTACTTCCCAAGCCCTTCCTTATAGAGAGCGTTTGAAAAACCGGTCTGGATATTCTCATTCTGGTCTGATCTCTATGCCCCTTCAGGATCCAGACCACTGAAACGCTTGCAGCCAGGAGAGATCTGATTGGGTGAAGTCCCTGTCAGTCAATCTAGGGGTTGGTACAAGCTGGCTTGTACTATGATATGTGGCAACATTTGCTTAGTGGCTACAAGGGGCAATTTAGCCACAAATATGCATAAGCATCTTCATATGATATTTCTATAAGAAAAACAGGACATTCATTAATTTAAAATAGGATAGTAATAAGGGAGAAATTCTGTACCCTACGGTGTATTTTGCAGGATATAGAGTAGGCATTATATAAAAAGGCATAGCTCACTTATTTTAGGTTTCTCAAAGCCATTGACCGATACGATATATACTTCTGAATACATGTCTAGGAATTAATAATTTCTTAGATGGAAGCTGTGATCTGCTTTTTTAAATCTTGCCAGAGTATATTCCCACATCAACTTAAAAGGCCTGGGTCAATATTGTATTATTTACCTATCAGTTAGTCATGTAGTTTAATAAAATTTTTGCCTATTTATTAGCCTTTCTTATAAGTTTGACTATTCTCAGGAGTAATAAAAAGTTGACTGTAAACAGAGCTGAGAAAAACTAAATTGAAAAAAGGGTAATAAAAATATAACATAAACACTACATAGTAACATTGTAGATACTAGAGTATTCAGAAAACATCAAGAGTGTTTAAAACATTGTATATTTTATTGCAGATTTTAAAATATAGATTACACTTAATAAGTCCTATATTCTGCTTTCTGCCAAAAATTTTAAATCTTAAGATAATTTATAAAATGGCAATTTAAACATCATACACTGTTAAAAAAACCCAAACCAAACAAAAAACAAAGTTACATTATTGTAAAAAGTAAGTTCAAAAAAAGCCCACTTTGACTCTCATACATTTTGTTCACAGCACAATATTGACAATTGCAATATGTCAGGCTTCCTGTTTCATAAATAGGAACTTTATAATAGATGTAGTTCTGGCTTTTTCTATAATTTATAGTAAAATTAAACTTCTGGCTTTGGTAGGAAAAGCTAACATAGCAGAAATGTCTGCACAGATTTAAAAGACTAGGCAAATTCTCACTATCTCAGAGTATAGTCTACCCAGTGATATAAATACGAAGGATTCTGCATAGCATTTTAAATTTAGTCTTTTCATCTCAGTTTAAATCCATTTCAATCAGCATTTTAACAGAAGTTAATGAACTGGAGAAGAATTCTTGAGGCCAGCATGTCCTGTTGCCTTCAAAACAATTAAAAAATAAATTATTTTCCAGAAAAAAAGAAAGCCTTTGTGGCTCAAATAAACAGAAAATGTATTCTTCAATACAACTGGAGATCAGATCATGTCCGACCTCTGATATATTTCATACCATAATCTCAAATCCTCACTCTACTGATGATTTCTAGGCTAATTGTATCAATGCTTAAATAATTCTGTGTTTCCTTCTCTAACATTGTCCTTAATTAAGTAACCTGCCATTAGTACTATTGTATATAATTAGATTTGTTCCTCTGGTATATCAAAATTGTAGTTTATTCTCTTTTCCCCTTTCATCTCATGCTACTTCCATGGCTTTGCTTATTTATTCCTTCAAAATATCATTCCTAAATATTTAAGGTTTCCAGTGTTCTCCAGTTCTTAAATCACAGAATCATTTACTGTGAAATAAATCTTCAATGTCTTTGAGCCCAACCATTACTAACACAGTACCAGCAAAATATATCTCTAAGTGCCATATTTACATGTCTTTTTAATACCACCAGAGATGGTACCTCCATCACTTCACTTGGCAGACAGTTCCTATGCTTGACAACACTTCCTTAAATTTATTGCATTATTCAATTATAAAATACAATATATTGTTGGGACTTCTTTTGAAGGTTTTATTCAAATTCTGTACCCCTGAATCTGAGGGCAGTAAATGAAACAGAGGTATGTTTTTGCAGTTTTTCACTGATGTATCCGAGCTCTCTAAATCCTTAGGAACTCGACATTCGAACTCAGGAACTCGACATTCATCAGTGTTATCATTCAGACCACACATTATCAAGTGCTTCTTTATGTATATCTTGTCATATTTCCAGAAAGGTCCCATGATCTGATTTCCCTGTGTGTGTTAGGAGTTTGTTGTACTGATTGTCTATGCTGTTTTTGAATAGAACATATTAGTACAATTATTTCCATAATATGAAAGCTGAGAGAGAATTTTGACTGAGCAAGTATTAGGAAGATTGGCAGGACTGTATTTTCTCAGGATATAATAAATAGGCATAATTAAAAGGCACACCTGATAATAGCGCCTCACCTTCAGGTTCCAAGCAGCACTGCTCAAATTAGTTGTGTGCTCTGACAAAGACAAGTTTACTTTAATAGAATGTCAATAATTGATTTGTTTTCTGTCATATGAATATTCCCTCAAACTGTAAATACTGGGTAATTTTAGAGGATTTTTTCCTAAGAATCCATGAAATAATATAGTGCTACATAGCAGAAAAGTGCTAATAAATATTAAAATACAAGGCAGTGCCCCACTTTCTCATCCTCATTCCATTTTAGAGACAGAGAGAGGAAGGGGAATGAATAGGAAATGAAGGTGAAAATTTTTACTGGATGATTCCCAGTATGATGCAAGATTTCTTGGGAAGCATGATGATAGGTGATACACATTGAAGCAGTTCCCTGGCTACCATAGTAAATTGAAGCAATAGGGTTCAGAGACCTTTGGCTAAACAGCAATGATTCTTTGTCCCTTTACTTTTTCTGTGTACAGACCTCTAACATGCCACATGGATCTTATTAAAAAAGGTTTTGGCTGAAGTTCAGTGGTGGTCCTCAGTTAAAATATCCTGTTCGGCAACCTTCTGGTTTCTTACTTATTTTATATGTAGATAACAACAACAACAACAACAACAACAACGACAATAAACCCAGCCCCACCCCCAGAAATAAACACCTTAAAAAAGGTTCTTGATCTAATTTTACAACTCCCAGGCTGTGAAGTTAGTATAGTAGCAGTCCTGGATTCCTCTTGTGAAAAGGCCACCAGCATATGGACCAGCTGTACCCTTCTGCTGGAAGTGGGTTTACATCTATGTTCAGAAAGAAGAAAGAACATTCAAGCCTTGCATTTTGCTTTTTCTCTCATTTTATTTTATTTTTCTTCTGATTTCATTTTTCAAAATGCAGGCAATCTGAAATGTTTGTATCTTACTTTGGAAATAAATACATTCACTTAAAAAATCCAAAAATCACTTGCTCAGGCAGCTTTATGCCCTAATTTCTGATTATATTGAAATTTTTTTTAAAAATGAAAGCCCCTCTGCCCAAAAGACACAAGAACAACAACCAGAAATCAGTCTTAAAGGATTTATCTTGTGTTCATACAAAGATGACATGAACTACAGCTGTGGCTGCAGAATCCCTCAAGCACATTCTCAGGTCTTCGATCAAATGGGCAAGAACCTGAAGGTCATTGCTAGCTCCCTTCTCTCTCAAGTGTGCCTTCAGACTTGCATAGGGTTTTCTTATATTCTTCACCAGACACACTAGATGTATTACAACTTTTTTGCAACCTTGGACTGTTCTCAATGCCCTGGCCACCTACGCTGAGCAATAAGGGGATGAAATTGAAGAAGCTTTTTAGCTTTTATAGCTTATTGATTTTTGTATTTTCAGATGTATTAGAGCAATTTTTCAAATGTATCTGCCTTACCTTGATATCTTGAGTGTGGAGAGAGGATTTCACATTTATTAGCTTTGCTTTGCTGAAAAAAGTACAGCAGTAGAAGTACTTTTGTGTTATCTCAGGGATATAAATCGTTTCAGTATTAAAAAAAAATCAATTCTCAGAATAAAATTCAAAGCTTGTGTGCAAGTGATACATAAAAAGCAGACAACAAGGAATGTGCTTTCCCAAGTAGGTAACAAAGATGGATTTTAAAAGTGCAGTCCTGAATTGCAGTTGAACTCAATGAAGCTCAATACTTCCCAAATAGGAAGGTTCTGTCTTAATGAAGAGCATATAATACAGTAAATACCTTTTTCATTATCTCTGATCAACCATGACAGCATCAGAAAATGAATGCAGAAGAAAAGACTTCTTCCACAGGAGTACTATTTTCTCAGATCAGAGACAATAAAATTATGTGTGAGCTGTTTCATTATAAGAATTTTTTATTTCATTAGATAATTTGAATTTCTAAACAGTATAAACAGGAAATTCTATGCTGCAACAAAAGCATACATCAAATGGCTCAAGAAGTGAAAGGAATACAGCTATGCTGCTCTTTCAAGTGTGTATTTATTTCTCCCATAGAATTCATATCTAGTGATAATTGTGACTACATTCATTCAGCTATAATGATCCGGTTTACCCCATTTTACATGACTTCCATCACCTTCTAACTGCTGCATATGCAAATGCTTTTGGCTCTGTACTTTTTTGTAGGTTTTTTCCTCTCAGACTAAGAATGTACACTTCAAGTAATTTAAATAGCTCACATATGAGAGCTCTTTTTCATAAATTCTCCTCATCAAGGGAGGTGCAGGAAAAGCAAATAGGTAATTTTATATTATTATAATACTATAACACTTAGTTTTGCAGTATGCAACTTATCCCTAGAAAAAAAGAATAAGCTCCGACTGTACTTCTGGGGCTGAAGTGGCACTCTGACTAAGCTTTTCTGTCTAGGCAGATGTAATTGAAAGAGAATACCTTTAAAGAGTGAATTTAGCAAACTATTTTAAAATTAAATTATTACAGATAAGAAGATAAAGGCTTTATATTAGCCTATTTCCAAGTCTTTTCCTGATGGGTCTGCAATTGAGGCGTGTTGAAAGTTCCATTTATGAATGCCCATGTAGTAAATTCATATTAGAGAGCATAATTTCAAAAGCATCTTATTCTCATGTTTTCACATTTTTGTATCTGATTGGACATACTTATGACTGAAATCCTAAGTCAAAGTTCCTGAGTAATTACACCAGCTCATGGGCAAATACTGTCTACATGCACATTTATCTAGTAAGACTGTGATCTACGATACGTAAACATAAAAGGGAAATATAGTTTACAATGTAAAAGATTTCTACACTTTCTGCTACAGATCATAAAACATTTTTTAAGTGCATTCATGGCAAGGTAATATTGTACCCTCTGAAGAAATGGTTTTAAAGTGGATAAGTTTTTTCATTATTCTGATTCTCAGTAGAAGTGTATGGCTCTATGGCTTTCATTATCCACAGAAAGTCTCTAGCTAGCAACAACAATGACCATGTACCATCACTTCTCCAGAAGAAAAACTGCCATTGCATATGTTGAAGGACTTCTTTTCACTAAAAAGTAGAGTAACTAGTGGAAATAATACAGGGGGTAATAACTAGTAGGTAAATAGGTATTTGGCACTCTAATGGAATACCAAGATCTAAGGCAGGTTTCTTGCTTTCTGTGGAAATGTACAGGAAGGGTTATGTTTCTGATTATGGAACAAAAATAATATTTGTGTATCGAGTAGGCTTAGCCTGAAATAAACAATATAAAATATTGCAAAAACAAATGTATCTTAGAACAAACACATGTCAAAAATTAAGGTGTTTCTGTGCATTCTTAGTTCTAAAAAATTGGTAGCTACATGACTAAGCCTTTTGAGGAGGGCATGGTGATGGGAAGAAACAAATTTGTGTAGCTCATCCTTCTACTTAAGTAGAGACAAGAAGCAGCTGAAATTTCTTATTATACTTACAAACACAGCATTGAGAACAGGTCTTTGAGGCAAAGACCTTGCGATCTAAGGCAGTGAGGCTTAATTTGAATCTTTTTCTCTCCCAGAGAAAGCCTAAGTGTCTATCTATAAAATTTGAGCTAGTTTTTTTTTGTGTGTTATGTTTTTTTGGGTTTTTTTGGGGTTTTTTTGGGGTTTTTTTTGTTTTTTTTTTTAATTTGCTGAAAATATTTACAGATATTTTAGTTTAGAATGGCAATGAAGAAGAGAAAAGAAATATTGGCCCTTTAACATGAAACAATAAGGAAGGAAATCCATTCTAAAAATGAAGAATCCTCTCTGCAGCCTCCCTGGAACAATAACAAAAAACCCCCAAACCACCACCACCACCACCACCACCAAAACAAACCAACCAACCAACCAACCAACCAACCAACCAACCAACCAACCAACCAACCAACCAACCAACCAACCAATCAAACAAAAAGTTCAGTACTTCTTTAATCCTGTAATTCCAAAGGTGTAGAATAATTTTTTGTTATTTGTTTGGGGGATTTTTTGGGTTTGAAAGGGTTTTTTTAGGTTTTATTTTTTTGGGTTTTGGGTATTTTTTTTGGTGAGTAAGAGAAAAGAAATAAATATATTCAAACAATTTAATAACTGTTAGGAAAGGAAGGATGAGACTACCATTTTACTAAGAAATCTGATCNTTTTTTTTGTTTTTTTTTTTAATTTGCTGAAAATATTTACAGATATTTTAGTTTAGAATGGCAATGAAGAAGAGAAAAGAAATATTGGCCCTTTAACATGAAACAATAANAATAATTTTTTGTTATTTGTTTGGGGGATTTTTTGGGTTTGAAAGGGTTTTTTTAGGTTTTATTTTTTTGGGTTTTGGGTATTTTTTTTGGTGAGTAAGAGAAAAGAAATAAATATATTCAAACAATTTAATAACTGTTAGGAAAGGAAGGATGAGACTACCATTTTACTAAGAAATCTGATCTGCAACTATGACCTAAAGCTACTGTATTTACCCCCTTTGCCTCTGGAATCCTCTGACTAAGATCTTAGCCTTCCAAAACTGAATAAGGGATGAAAACATCATACATTAATGAGCTAAAGTCTCAATGGAGTAAGGTTTACTAAGATTTACCTTGCATTTTCCCTGAGAGCAGGAGGGTTATGTACTTGCATCTGTTCACTGACTTTGCAAAGTATGCAGTGAATGCCAATAAGAAAGACTGATACTAGTATTAACTTTTTTTTTTTCTTTATTAACAAGTTGCACTGCTTACTTGTGTTTTATTATTATTTAAATACAATTGAGCTCTTACAGATGTAGCTTGACACCTCAAGCTTGACACCTCTAAAAAATGCTCAGAATTTTTTATTGAATTATATCAGGAGGAGGAAATTGTGAAGATATGTGAATTCTTTGTTAGTGAATCAATTCAATTCTGTGTGCCTGTGTTTTAATAATCTAGTTTTCTGACCTGTTTTTTCCTGGTAGCTTGATTGTTTTAACTATAAACCATTCAAACTTGCTGACTTTTCATTTATAGAAAAATATGCTTTTATTAATGTTTCTATATAGACTCTGTATTGTATTTATGGGCCTTATTTAATGGTCAAATAATGTTTCAGAGGGAACAACAAACTGGTTGTGATATTGTTTTTATCTTGTTTCTTTCTTCCTTATTTATTTCTTATATAAGAAAGTGGGCAAGCAAAGGCAGAATCTTCGGAGGATAATACTTTCATTAGTCTGTAATAGATGTAGTAATACAGCATACTGCCTGCAGAAAGGATTTTCTTTATGCTAGGTGAAGTTGTGAATCACATATAAAACAGTTTGATTCATATATGAAGTAAGTTATGTTGAAATAGGAAGGCAGGCATGCAGGCAGGGAGGAAGGAAGGGAGGAAGGGAGGAAGGGAGGAAGGAAGGAAGGAAGGAAGGAAGGAAGGAAGGAAGGAAGGAAGGAAGGAAGGAAGGAAGGAAGGAAGGAACGAACGAACGAACGAATGAACGAACGAATGAAATTTAATGTCTAGAGGTCATGCAGTCTACAAGTCTGAAGTGGACTGGAAGACACCTTTTTGTTTATTCACACTGCTAATTCTGTGCAGCAGAGATGCATTTGACCAAATGAATCAGAGCACATATTTTCTCTCACTCTATGATTAAATATGTATTAATAATGAGTTCTATTATTAAAGAAAAAGACTTTAAAGAAAAGAGTATTCGAAACTCCAAAGGGAATTTCTAAAAAAAAATCAGTTTTAATCAACACTTGTTCTTTTTATCAAGCCAGTATAAAATTATCATTGACTCTGTTAACGTTTTAGGGTAATTTTAGATCATCTTTTTATAATAATATTTTAATTGCATAATTCTGTAAATATGACGTAACGCCTCAGTTTCATAGACATATATATATACATAGACTCCCCTCAGGTGTCTATTTCCAATGTTTCCATTTCCATATGGAAATATGAGATCTTACTGCCAACAAAATTTTTTCCTGATTTGCTGATTTTCACCAAGACAGCAGAGAAAACAAATACTAGAAATGAATGAGTGAACCCCTTCCGTCATCAGCCACTAAAGCACAGTCAATCTGGCAGGCAACACAGCTTAGTAAATTGATGATCTAAGTTGATGGTTGAACTAAAATCCTTTTTTTATGCATCAAAGCATGAAGTGAGGTAAAGTTAGCAATCTATATTTACTTGTTGCTTATATGGAGTAAATAAGCTGTCATTCTAAATAAGATCTTGAATCTAGTTGATTTATTAACCCATAATGAGAATAGCTAAATATTCTCAAAGCTGAGTAAATTATAATATTCATTACAGGTTCAGATTTTAAAAGATAAATTTAAAGTCCAAGGTCATAACTTCAGAAATACCAGACAATTACCATCAAGTATTTTGGCTGTTCCTGAAACTGAATCTTTTAGATACAGAATTTGGCCTGGACTTTCTAAGTGTATCGTCTCTGAGCCTAGCTGATATAAAAGAAACACTCTATTAAAATATTTGGTGCATTTTACTTCTCTCCCTAACTGAACAGAGGATAGCAAAAGAGAAAAAAAAAAGTGGAGAGTGGAATGGTCATAAGAAAAATAATTTATGATTTTAAATAATTCTGGTTTTCATATCAATTTCAGTTTTCAGGTTATAAGTTTCTAACCTGTTCATTAGTTGTTCTAGTTTTTTCATTACCATTAGTGTTTTCAATTGTTTTAAACTATCAGAGCTCATACATAAAAGGGTAGAATGAATATAAAAGCACTGCCCTTGACAACTGAGAAAGTGAGAACAATAAAATCCTTGGATATAGTAAGTTCATGTCATAATAGCAGTGATTTTAATTTTGACTGTTAATTAAATATTAAGAAAAATGCCACAGTTATCTAGAAAGCCATAAGACAAAGAAGATAAAGTCATTAAAATATGAAAGCACAGAAACAAGAAAGTGTGGATTTCCTTGTTATCTAAACATCTATGAGGAAGATTTAGTAAGTTATTTCTAGGAATTTGCTTCCAAAACGCTGATTTTTTTTCCCCCTGAAGCTGTCAGTTTTCTCTGTGGAATCCTTTGTCCTATAACCAAATTCTCCAGCTTTTATATATACTAGGAAGTTTTATTTTCCACACTGGCAAAACTAGCAGATGATAACCACTAGGGACACCAGGAAAATGTTTAATTTCCTATTTAATTTTCCAGCTTTGATGGTGAAAGAGAATTGGACTTCAGATTATTTATTCATGTTAAATCCACAAACAATGGCAAATTACCAATATTTATTTGCCAGTCAACTTTCTCTTTAAAACAAAGCAACTGAGATTGACCTGTGAGAATAATTGTCACCTGAGACTTAAAGTATTTGTATAGACCAATACACCTAAAAGATTATGTTCCTTTTGTTACTAAATGGGGTGTAATTGAATATTTAATTCACATCATGAATTCTCCACATTATTTTTTAAAATTTAATTTTTTTTTTTTTTTAGCTTTGTTCTACTTGTTTCATTTACATCTGCATTAATTGTTTGCTGGATCATTAGAAACTCATGATGTTGTTGATAGTCTGCAAAAATACTTGAATTCTGCGTAATATAAGGACCTCTCTAAATGCTAAATGCTAGACAAAGCCAGTACTTCTGGATTTCATTCGTAGTGGTGCGAGAAATAAATTCAAGCAACAAGATCTTCAATTACTACCTAAAACACTTTCCTCATACAAGAACTACCTACCAACCTCCTGACAGAAGTTTCAGTAAAGACAACAAATAAATTAATCAAAAAAGGAAAGAGCGGGAATGAGAAAATGTGGGTTTGTCTTATTTCACTTATGGTTTTTTAGATAATGAGGCATTTTTTTGTCTTAATATTTCATTAACAGATAAAATTGAAATCATAATTGAAGGACAGGATGCCATCCAGAGGGATCTGGACAACTTTGAGAAGTGGGTCCATGGGAATCTCATGAGGTTTAACAGGACCAGGCACTGCTGCTGCACCTGCATCTTTGTCTTTCCCTCAGTTTCTGTTTCAACCAACTGTTTTTATACAAATGTGCTCAAAAAGAAGAAACAATAGAGACAACTGCTCTTGACAGATGATTCAGTGAAGGACTGACTAATTTGCATTAAGCTGTCACAAGACTTGCAGTATCAGCCTTCCATAATTAGAATTTGATTGGCTCCAAAAATACAAAACCAGTATTATTTACTACATTAACACCCTCAATGGATGAAAATATATTTACAGAAAAAGATTTTAAGCTTTAAATCTACATGTCATTGTAGTGATCACTTAATTAATTTAGATTCTTAGATATGATACATTTTCTTTTATTATTTCTCAGTAAGAATGTAATATGAACCTTTCTAATTTTCACATTGATATAGAGCAAATAAATTTCTGTAGAATACTGCTGTTACTTTTTAATAATTAATAACAAAAATTGTTGGGAACAAAAGCTAGCTAAATCTATTAGGTTTTTCTGTTTGTTCGATAGGTACATTAAGAACACACATGATCCTGGATTAGGGTCATTATATTTAGGCACTGTCAGTGTTGACCTTCTGCATCCAGACAGGGAAACAAGTTCAGAAAAACTCCATTACCATATCAGATGATGAAACGTGCATCAGATAATGACAGGATGGTCCTGGGCACTTATTTTCTTCTTAACACCGTTACCTACTGCCTCCTTAATCTATTCAATTTTACATGTCTGATTGACCTTGGAGAATGAGAAACATACAACTTCACCATTAGCATTATCTATCTGATGAGTTCCATTAATAGATCTTAACTACCTCTACTGATCCCTATAGTGTAGCAGTGTGCTCCCTGTTGACAGGGTGACCAAATTACAAGGGAATTTACAAATACTTTTTGTCTGCCAAGTAAGGAAAAGACCCTAAAAAGTTCTCCCCAAATTTGGTGCAGGGACACCTCATAGGACCTTTTGAACTTCACCTCAAACTTGGGGGTGTCTGATTGGGCCAGGGCCAAAAGGTCCTGCCTGGGTGATCAGGTACAAAAAGGACAGAACAAAAGATTTAATCGCTTTTGTGGCATGTCTTAGCAGGGCAAGGATCTCTTGCACCTGGCACGGCTTTTCTCTGTAAAGAGCTTCATTTTTTTGTTTCTTATTAAACCTTTTTTGTTTCAAATGCTGCCACGAGAGCTATCCTGCTCCTTTTTATGCCATCTGGGTAGCTGGGCTATTTGGGTATGAAGGGATCGGTAAGAGCTTATAACACCCTGGCCCTCACCGAACCCCTTCACTATAGATTTTTTTAAAATTTTATTTTCTTTCTGTCATACTGCCTATTTAATAATATTACCTCCGACCAAAGAAAGAGGGAAGTCAGATTCCATCTTAAGGATCTTATCAAAAATCTAAATATAAGTCTAAATAAAAATATAATGAACTTTAATAAACAAGGTAATTAGACTCCAAAAGTAATTTCTCCCTTTCAGATGCACTCAGTATACTTCATAGCTTATCTATGACATAGATTATATACAGAATTAACTCTCTGGAGTAGGTAAATTTAATGTTTTGTGGGACTTCTCAAGTTGACCTCAAACTCTTCAACTTAAGCATGAGGGTTTTTCCTCTGACAATAAGCTTGCATTTTATGCAACTGATGTATTAACAATATATCACACAATCACAAAGCTATTACTTTATTAATTTTAATGAAACAATAAGAGTTACTGATGAATCACTGATATACCTTTAAATGTCAAATCTTTCCTCCCTTACTAGTGCAATTGTTTGGAACACTGTGTGGCAATAAGAATGCATTTTAAGTGTCTTTCTTCTCAGACATTTAAAATAGGTGTAATTAACTTTTTCTAAGATACTTCAAGGCTTCTTATGAAATCTCTATTCACTAAAGGATGGAAAGTAGGGCTCCTGAAGTTGTGGAAAGAGATGGTGTATGACTCTACAAGCTGGTAACTGTAATCAGTCACTTCATAACAAGCTAATTTCTGTGATGCTTTCTTTTCCCGTGAATCCTAAACCAAAAGTTTTCCACTAGTTCAAATTTAATAATTAAGTAAAATTTATTTCAATATTATCAAAACCTTAGTAAATGATTCTTAGAAATAAAGGACTATGTGGGGCTTTATTGCTTTTTGTGTGGTGACCTCAAGAAGATGAATTTTGAAGTTAAGTGTTTTTTTAAAAGGGATACTATTTCTCAGTGATAAAAAATTACCCTTTCCAGTGTGGGTACATTTGGAAATTGTGAATGCTATCTAAAAAATAAAGTTCAGTGCAGATGAACTGCAAAAAAACAGAACCACTGAAAACGCTGTAAAAGGAGAATATTTCTTAAATTTTCTGTAATTTTTTTTAATTATTTAAGAATTTCATCATCCTAATTTATGGAATTCCTCATGAGAGAGAAAAGAGTTGTTAATACTTTTGTTCGAACTAAAGAATGACTTCAAATTTTGCTGAAACTGTGATCTGAGAAGAATAACAGAGTAACATGCTCTTCCATATGTCATTGTGGTAGCCAGAACTATTTACTTTATACTAGACTAAAAAGTGAAAATAATATCTCTCTCATTCCTGAACAATCATCTCTGAACAACAGAACTGTCTTTTGCTCTACAGTAGGCTTTTTTCCCCCTTTATATGAAAAAGCTGCATATGAATTTCACTTTATTCAGTAAGGCCAGATAGAAATTTATCAAGTAGTTCTACTTGAGGAACCACTGGAAATTTAGTTATTTTTATTGCCTTAATTACCAGACATACTTGGATAACATTTAGGAATGAACACATGAAAGGTTTTGATTGTTTAAATTATTCTACTTATGTAAGTTTGTTTTAGTACTCTTTTCATATGAAACATAAAAACTCACACTTTCATTAATAAATAAAACTCCTAAGGAAGAGAAAAGGTCAGTTATTTATTTAGAGGGGTAAGTGTCAAAAAACCCGAAACAAGCCAAAACAAAACAAAAAAAATCCCAAACATACAAACCGAAAAACCCTACCAAAATTTTCTGGAGCAAACAAGTCTTTCTGCACTTTGTATTTAAGTATGAGATCATATTGAGATTTGAGTTCCTGTCAAACTTCATACAGAACCATAATTTTGAATGTCTGTAAGGCTGTTCAACCAACTTAGAATTTAAGATTTTTCTTAAATTTTTTTAGCTGAAGAGACATTTAAAATTACTCCAACCCATCAGTCACCATTAAATATTGTGCCTTTGAACTGAGATACAACTAAGTAGAAAGAGAGTAAGGTCTGACATGTGCCAGTTGGATACAGTTAGAGATTTCTATCAAAATACCATGAAGTATATACACATACACAAGTGAGTGGGAGCATTAAAAATAATATATTGCTCTTGAGGTTTTAAAATGATCAGATTATAGGTTGTAAATAGCAAATTTCAACATAATATACTTTATTGGGGCACACAAGACTGATGGACTTTTGACCTGGTTAGCATAAGTGATTTGATAATCAGGATGCCTTGGCAAGAACAGACAGAGCTTTGAGGATTGAATCAAGACTAGCTGAAGATTAAATCAAGACTTAGCAGAAAAGAAAATTACATCAAGACTTCTGCAAGCAAGAGATGTTGTAAAATGTATAAGTTTGTTTATGAGATGATTAACCCAACCATTGTAGTAAAAAATTACTACCCTTCCTAGAATAGTATAAAATCATATGTAGTCCACAATAAATTTGGATTCTGACCACACCTAGTCTCCCTGCCTCTCTCCATCACCAATAATTCTTCTTTAATATATTAATTAGGCAACAGAACTTAAATACTTTTTCCCTTTCCAGACTCTATTTTCTCCCAAAAGTTTCATACTTGGTGTTCAGCATCTGATCTTTTGGATATTTGATTTCCCTAGAGCTGATTAGGATTTTATCCACTTCTTACCTTCTTGTTTTAATCAGCAAGGTTAGCTGGCTTTTTGTTGTTTTTGAAAAGTCACCATGCCAATCTACATGTTAACACTCTTTGCATGGCACTAGTTCCGACACTATGAGCAAGATCTGCTGTAAAACATCTGTTGGAGTAACTGGTGTAAGCACAAAAAAACAACAAGTCTCAAAAGCTTGGCATTGAACTATTCATGCTAGTTAGACTGAATGGTTCTATACACATATAAACAAACATCATATAACACCTGAAGTACTCTATATTAAGAGTGTTTGCTCTTGCAGTGGAGTTACTATCAGGGTGAAGAGAAATTATTTCTGATCAAAGGAAAAAAATGTAACTACAAGACATAAATGTACACTTGGCAGTTCTGTTCTACTAAGTCACTCTTTAAAGATCAATATTTTTACTTGAATTTAGTCCTTAGCCATTTAATTTTAGTCTGAGACACATAAAATTAAATTAAAATCATTAGAATATAACAATTTTCACCCTCTGTATCCAATCAAGTTAAAGGCATATGTTATGAATTACCATATGAAATAGTATACACAGTATTATTAGGACATCTTCCAGAAATGTTCCACCACTTTTCTACTTTATTTATTACTAATATTTAGAAAAATAGACACAGGATCCTAAGCTCCTCCCCAAGAAACTAACTGTAGTTCACAGCTGAGAGCAGGACCCTGGATCATTAGTGGACAATCAAGTCTCTGTTGACCTTCATTGATTTATTGTCTATCATTGTGTTAAAACTGAAACTCTTTGGATTATTATTCACTATATACTATAATTCTATAACTGAAGCAATGAAGAGATATATGAGCAGTTAGACCTGTATATAATGTCATAAAGGAAAGCTATTAGAAGTTTCTTGTATTTTTTGTCCTGGAGAAAAACAGAACCAAGTCACTAGCTGTCACTTTGAGGTTTTTAATTTGCTATTATATCTAAGACAATATCTATTTCTTTATCACCACAATAATTTTTTCTGTATTTCCATGGAAAAATAAATCAGTAATACTGCTGGAAGTATTGTCAGGTGTAATCCTGTCTTTATTGGATAGGCTTGGAAAAATATCTGGGGGGAAAATATTCAAAGTTGAAAAACTGGTCTTCAGATTTGGACTGTTGTACCTGCTCACTGTTGTTGGTAATATTGCTAATTTGGTTGCATGTGTCCTTGTCCCAGGTAGAAAGAAGCTTTATTCTATTTTGAAAAAAGAAACCTTTGACAAACCACAGACCTGGAGAAGTAAGATTTCAGTCAATTAAATATATCAGTTATTGCAAATGTTATAGTTATTGCTGTGAAACTTTTTAGTCTGCACTAATCTATCTTACTCTTCTCATTTCTGATACCAGATTTTTTTGTTTGACTCACAATTTCTACTAACTTAACACTAAACGATTCTTGCCACTGATATTTTGCAATAGATAAAGAGGAGGAACTGAACTACTTTTTCATAAACTGTATATATAAATAAGAATGTCAAACCCTGCTAAAATAAATGCAGTTTTCTAAAAAATGCTGGAGCTTAGTGTTAAGGTACCATGTTACAGAGAAGCAATTTTATGACTTTGAACTGAGATACAACTAAGTAGAAAGAGAGTAAGGTCTGACATGTGCCAGTCGGATACAGTTAGAAATTTCTATCGAAGTAAGATAGAAGAAACTTACTGTAGTTATATCATGTAGATAAACATCAGACGAAATGCTTGGAAACTTCATTTAACTAGTCAATTGTCTGCAGCCTCGTATATTGCTCACTTCTTCTTGATATTTTCTGAATAATGCTTCTATTCTTAGAACATTTTCTAATAATTTGGGTTTGAAAGCAGAGCATATGTTGCAGCCACCTGTGTTTACTACTTTTTAAGATGGCATCCATATTCTATTATACTGGAAGGTAATAGCTCTCCTTCAGCTTGGGCAACATATTTTAAAATAATGGTTGGTTTTTGTCCCCACCACTTTCTGTCTCTTTGTCACTTCTTTTCTGAAGTCATGGGACAATCATGATAAGATGGCAGCTTTTTCCTTCACTTTTATAAACTATATTGTGGAAAAATTGTGTTTTTATAAGCAAGTGAAAGCAGAGGAAGGAGTATAGCTCTGTGAAGACATCAAAAAGCCCTCTAGTAAAGTAGGAAGTAGCAAAATATGAATTTAGTTTGATTTTGGAGCCAGATAATTTGTCAAGAACCTTCACTGTCCAGCTGAATCTCTGAGTGATATAGAAAAAATCTTTCTGTCAGGAGGGAAAAAACAAAATCTTGAAAACTATCTAGTTATTTCATATCCTAAAACTGGATGAAAACTGAAAAGTTTCACATCCATCATGAATTCTGTGGGACAAGCCCTCCCTAAGTCACTGCTTGGATTTACTCATAATATATTGTTAATTCTAATCCTAAACCTTGTTTATCTCTAGATTTAAAGCTAACCTTCTGTGAAGATATGGGGAAATTAAATAAATTAGAACTTTTCTTGCATTTAGTGTAGTAATGTTCTTCGTGAGACGGAAGGTATTTAAGATTCACCATCCAGATGATGGCAATGAAAGTTCTTAACACTCATTGAATACGTCTTACAAAACAAACTAAACACATTCTAAAATCACTTCATCCCTGTTAAATCTGTATTTGTGTTATGCTTTCAAGTCATGCTTTGCTTTGTTTTCAAAGCATCTAACGATTTCTAAAGTACTTATCTTTTGGAGTATTGTGAACTATAGTAGTGCTGTTAGCCTAATCTTAGAGACAGAAACTGAAGGATATTGGATCTGTGACTGAGTTTAATTTTCATGTCTATGCTAAAGGCTACACTGAACTGAGTTGCCAAATTTTTTGCTGTCAACATAGCAACTGAATAATATTTCCCCTATACCTAAAGCAAGACATTCAGAATACCATAATTATTTCTTTATTTTATAACTATTGCAAATCCATAATTTCTACTATTAATGAATGCAACTGGATTTACGGAACGAATAGCAGTTAAACACAACATTTCTGTAGCAGAAATAGGACGTAAAAGAGAGAGAGAGAAAGCATAAAATATTCTGCATAATTTTTTTCCTTTTTTTTTGGTTTGGTTTCGTTTGGCTTGGATTTTGTTTCTTTTTTTTTTTTCTTATGTATCTCATAGAATGGATGTTTCCTGACCTGCATGAGCTGAGATGATAGAAACCAGAAGACAGTGGCTGCTTTCTACATTTTCAGTGGTAAGAAGAGTATTTATTATAACAGAAAGCACAATTCTGCTGTTCTGTTCTAATAGCAGCAAGCTGCTACTAGCTTCCACTCCCAGCAAGCTGAAACACATGCAAGACATGTTTACATCGTGATATGGCACGATATAATAAAATACGATTTCTCAGTTTTGCTTCCAAGTAATGAAGGGACCAAATCAGAAACCAGGATTTTGCACTGAACTATGAAAGAAAGTACATGTTACTAAACCATCCTACCTTTGGGTAAATCTATTATGCCTTCTGTCTTCTTCAGCTACACATGCGATTTAAAAATATACTCTGTGTTTCAGGATGAATCTCTTTAGCTGTCATGGAGCAAGATGCGTGGCAGAAAACAACAGAAATGATGTTTGAGTTTAGGTAGCTCAAATAATTTGCCTTTCATAATGCACACACAATTGGAGCTGAAGATTCATTTACATTGAGCAATATTGCTTGTTTTAAAGTAAAGTGGGATGAAATAACCTCAATGTGCTGGTGGGCAAGCTCTACTGTGTCACATCAGCCATTCTCAGTCTTGCCAGGTGGACTCTTTAATCTCAGAAAAAGACAACACTAACATATTATAACCTTAAAAGCAGAATTCACATTAATTGACAGGACTCAGCTTAAATGTATCCATTAAGCTATGTGTGTGTTTGTGACACATTCATTCTGATATTAGGTTAAATATAAATTCAGAAAACCTATGTAAAAAATTAGTATTTTAAAGAGCCAGTGCTATCATCTTCAACTTTTTGTTGACCTGTCCATGGATAGTTACTAGCACAAGTTATCCTACTAAAACTAGTTATACTCTAATTGCTATTGTTTGATATGGACAGACTGCAAAGGAACTGATTTTTGGTTTTGTGAAGTCTTACAGTAGTAGAAATACAACTACAAGTTGTATTTGATAGTGATACAAATTCTTCTTTTGACAGATATTTTCCTTTGACTAAAAAAAAGAAAAATATATAGACACATTTTCATATCATGTGAAAGCTACTAATTTTTAAAAATTCTATTAATTTACACAATATCGTTTAATTAATATGTTTATTTTTACAAGAAAAAATAATGCACAGAAAGCTTACAGCTTATAATTTTCACAATAAATCATAAATCATGAACATTCTGTTCATGTCTAAAACAGAAAAAGATATGATGATACTTATTTTGGTATGCTGGGGTCTAGTTTTTCTGGAATTCCTCATACTAATTGTTGACATTGTGAACTATACTGATTATTAGGTGCCTTGAAACTAGTATAATTTCTCTCTGGATAAGAAAGACTTAGTCTAGTTTCTAAGCCCAAGGCTTCAGAAAGCTTCCCTTTTTAAATTTAAATCCTCCCTCTTTTAACACCTCCCATTACACAGTCTGACTGTAATCTATTTATATACTACATGGCAGGCTCAGAGAGAACCATGACCATCATTGCAACAATACCCTCACAGACATAAATAGCCTTATTGCCTTCAAAGTTCATGGAACCTGCAGAACCCTACATCCTAAAACCACACTGAATATGGAGTGTTCAAGTTCATGTCAGGCACTAGGCTTCTGAACAGCTATGGTCATACTTTTTATCCAAATTCACTGTGTTTAGATGAATTGTTAAAATATGTTCAGATGAATTGCTAAAATATGCTATGATTCAATATTACTTTTTCTTTTAATGTATGAAACACTAGAAGATTAGGTTGATTTAAGCAATTAAAGGTCAGATTTTATTCCAGACTCAGTTAATCACCTTCTCACTCAGAGCATGCAGTATTCCAAGATATGAGCTGTGAAACTACTATGAAGGTTTGATCAAATTTTTAAAACACGTATCTATGGTAAATAAGGTGGTTTTTAAGTGAACTGTTTGTTTGCCAATAAAGGGACATTTATGAAATAGGGACCATATTCATTGCACATTTTTGAATGAAGCTTATAGTCATAGCTACAGTAAATAGACATTTGTAATATAAATGTACTTTGCGCGTACCTGATAAACAGAAAATGCTACAGGTTTAGCATTTGGAATACAATTAGAATAGATTTTTCCAGCAATATTACGATGTTTAGGAAAAAAAACAACACACTTTTAGTCTGAAATTGATTCAGTTAAGGCAAAGAATATAATTTCTCCTTTGTAGTCACTGAGTACTTATTAAAATACCAGAGGGTTTTTTTTGTTTTGATATGTTATTCCTATGTCCCTGTATCTTGGAATTAATTGGAATAAACAATCTGTATTGATTTTAATATGATAGCTGTTCAAATAATTTTTTATTGCCCCAAAATATTTCATTATCATATATTTTGCTTTCTCTGTTTTACTTAAGCTAGGGAAGAGTAATTTTACTAAGAATATTCTCCAGCCAGTGTGTTTCCGTCTCCTTTCCAACCTTCATCTTAAGAAACAGTGTTTTGCAAAGTTAAAACTAATCTTCTTTCTCATTTATTTTCTGTTGTTGTGTGGATTAATGTGTAAAGTCATACATAAAAACTGAGACTATCACAGAGACCAACTACATTCATACATTTTGTAAATGATTTTCTGGTTCCTCTGTTATTTCGCAACAGTATTCTGCACTTGAGCTCTCATTTCAGGCTTGCTCAGGTATGCAATATACTGCATATTTATATTTCATAAGGAATATTTTCCACTATTGGCAATAGTACTAAGTAAATTACTGAAAACTGTGTATAGTAATCAATCTCCATTTTGCAAATGGTTTTGAGTTTTCTACATCTGGCTTCATGTCACTTAAGGTAAAACCAGAAAGTTTTAAATGCTCTGAGAAAAGAAATTCTGAAAAATACTCTTATGTTGTTAGAAACCAACAACATAAGAATGAAATTTTATTTCATTTTCTCTGAGGAAAATAAAATTTCATTTCATGTAAATCTTTCAATAGCTTCCAAGAAAGCTTTTTGTTTATCTTTACAGATACTGAAATATGACATTTCAGGAAAAGAAAAAAAAAGTCTATCTCTTTAACTTATATTTTTAGTTCTAAAAGTGTGAAAAAAGATGTCATGGCCATTATCAGAAGATTTAAGTCCAGTCTGTTTCACACTGAATAAAAATATATTCCTTATTTCTAAGCTAACTCGTCTTTGATTTGTTACAATTTTTTTCTGGCAAATTAAGATGCCGTCTGCTGAAAGATTTTTGTACTTTAGTAGCTGTGAATCTTCAGTTGAATAAATGAAAACTTTCAATTTTATACCAAAATTATTCTGTTCTGTCACAATTAAGATAGTATTGTACTTCTTATTTTTTTTAATTTGGTGATTGCTTTAACATTTACTAGTTATCTATTTTGCTTTTGTCAAATATCCTTCCCATCTTAACAGAATATTAAATACTAATATGATTTTTATTTCAGATTTTTTTCATTTAAATATGTAATAAACCATCATGCAAACTCTTTTTTTATCAACTAAATTTCTCTCCTTAGCATTTTTATGTTTACCCTAAAAACTGGAAAATTAGGCCAAAATTCCTGGTGCATTCAGATCAGGAGTGATCCTTTTGTTTTGTGCATGACTAATTGAACAATCTCCTGTGCAAGGTGAGCCTTCTGTTTCAGTTCATTGATCTCCAGCTTTCTTTTTCTGCAAAATCTGATGTAAAATTATGCTGTGTGTTTTCTGCTAGAATAAAAGTGTTCATAGTTTCCAGAAATTTCAAGGGTGTTTTAATGTTTTGTACAGAAATACAACTGACTAGTGGTGTGAGAAAGAAGTTAAGCTGAAAGTCTTGATGGGTTTGTTCTATAGATGATTTGAGAAAATTCATACTTAAAATGGTCTTTCAGGATAAAAAAAATCCTTCCTATTCTGTAGAAGGAAAAGTCTATCCAAAATTAATGAAAAATAAGACTAAATCTGCTTTTATGGAATAATAAAACCTAACACACTATCCAATCTCATATGAAACATTTGGGAATGCTTCTGAAATAGGCTGCCTATTCACTATTTTTCTTGTTCATTCTTGGCTTTCTGGTCTTGTTAAAGTTAATGATCTTACAAGAGAATTGCTGTTAATGAACGAACAACTACTTCACTATTTTTTCAGCCTATCCTTTCCCAAAATCATGCTGTTCTGACCTGAAAAATTTGTGGCTTCTCAGTATTGTTTTCTATTTTGGATACCATGGAGAGCAATACAATATTTAGCTGTTTGTCTTTTTTTTTTTTTTTTTCCTGTTATGTTTGCTTTCTCAGGACTGGGACAAATATCTGAATTTAAAATGGCAAATGAATCTTAGGAAGTTGTGGTGTACAATAACCAGAGAAAATGTCCCTTTAATCAGTGAAGTACATTGTATCCTGTCTTCATATGAAATGATCAAAATAAAAAAATTTCCATTTCGGCCTTGTTTTCTTCTGTTAGACTGGTGTTTCAGATAGTGACTACACTGCAAACTAAAAAACTCTTTTAATCCTAAAAAGCAGAACAGGATAAAGCAAGGCAATATCTCACCTATCTAAACTTTAAATAGCTCCACATGTGGGATTTCTTATTGTTATGTTTTGTGATATCACATTTTTCTCTACCAAAATAACATGGATTATAATATTTTGTCCTCATAAAACTTGTATATAGACAAATGCTGTATTTCTGTCTAAATTCTGAAATTAATTTTCATTAATGACAGCTCATTGAATAAAAAGTAAGACAGTTTGTAAATATTTTATTTGATATGGGCAAAAGCATGTATTATAACATGCAGAAAAGATTTTGAATTTTGTGATTGCATTTGGGTGAACAGATTTTTTAAAGACAGTACATTTCTGGTGTGATAGATACAACTTCAGAATCTAGGGATAGTAATGCATTTTATTATACTTTTTTTTTTAAAGAGGTATAATTTTGCAGGTTATGTTATGGATTTTGAAGTGAAATAATAACTAAAAGTATAATATCTTTATTATGGCATTTATCTAAAAAAAAATCCAATCATCATCATTCAGGTTTTCTGACCAAATAGGTTAAAATCACAAATTATTCTTAACAGCCTAGGAGGTGACTTTTTTAGACAGTAATATGTCTTTGCTTAATTACGGATGTCATTATTACTAAAAAAGTGTTGAATACTGTATGAAGTTTAAAGCTCTATGCACAAAGTTGCCATTTTCAGCTTGTTAAAATTAAAATGACTCAACAAAAGACTGATTAGGAAGAAGAAAACTAGATTCCAAAAATGAATAAATTAATTTGACTTTGATAACCAAACTAATTTTGCTGTTATAAAAACTGGAATGCAACAATAGCTATTTAAAGTTTTCTGCACTTCTGAAGTATTTTCGCAATGCAAGTTGGTCTACATTTTTTACTTGAAAGACAAAGCCATTATTTTATACATTTGCGCTTGGTTTTCCATAGCAGTGTTTTGAAATACCATACATAACAGGTGCCAGACATTTTTTTAATATACAAACATTTAGTTGATGTTCATTTTAGATTAAGGATGTGATCTAACTTTTAGACTTGTAAATCACCATGTTTCTGTTTTCACTCAGGAAAACTGATCTTTTCAAAGGAACTTCTGAGTTTTCTTAGATCATATTTTCAGTACTTACTAAATAAACAGGAAAGCAGGAAATTCTACTAGTAAAACCACTCACCAAGGTAATAGTAATATGGAGTGACCCAGAAAAATTCAACACCTCAGTAAGTTTTCTACTCCCTGTAAGCCAGTTGCCAGAATTAGCAACACTGGTTCAATCACAATCCAGTTAGATTTGAATAGAAGATAACGGTGATGCCACTGGACTATTCCTCTTCCTTATGAATTATTCAAAAACAGCAACTCCTCCAGAATGACAGAGATCCAGTAGGTCATTAGGAATGTATCCAGCTAGACTGAGCTACAGAGCTGACTTCACACCCCAAAGATATCTCTACACTGCATGCGTCTGTCCCACACATGGGATGGTGAGGCATTTTGTTTGGCTAGCTGAAATGACAGATGCATTTGTGCTAATCCTGGGTGTGGAAACAGTTTATTCATGTTTTCAGGATTTAACATAGCAGATGAGAATTTGGGCTACTAATTTATTTTATGGGAAAACATTAATAGTAGTGAAAAGCCCTAAATTAATTGTTTGATTTAAAAATTACTCATTTTGTCTGAGAGCAGAACATGATCTAAGGACTCTTCAACAGTCATTCTGAGACAAAGTATATTCACAAGTTAAATTATTCATAATTAGGTAATGGAAGTTAAGAATTCATAATCACAGGAATATTTCTGAGAAAACTTCTGGTAATTGTTTTACAATTATGATTGATTAAACAGATTCTCTAAGAAAGGGTACTTAAATTAAATTTAGGGTTTATGAGGTTATTGTTCTTGCTTGCAATTCTAGAAGTGAACTAAGCTCTATCAGGTTCAATGTCAGCTGTGTTCCTACAGATCAAGTTGATAAAAATCACAATGGTCATTGAGGCAACAGATTTTTTTGTGGGCAGACTTTGAGAATAGGTGAATGCCTTAAAAACCAGATGTATTCCACAATATCTAAACATGCTACAAGTGGTACAAAACAGTATACATGAAAACTGGTGATTTTATATAAGTATTTTAAAAATTCACTTCCAAAACCTGTATTGAAATATATAATTTTATGCCACTCTAAAAATCTGAAACAATGCAATTCATTTATTTGTACTGTTGTTAGAGTTGTCTGTTCTTAATAAACAAGCACCCGATATCAAACACTGGAACAAGCTGCCTGGGCAAGATGTTGAATCAACATCCCTGGAAGTATTTAGAAGGTGAGCAGACAGGGTGCTTAGGGACATGCTTTAGTTGTGGAATTGGCAATGTCAGGTTTGTGACCAGAAGGGTATATTCCAACCTAGATGATTCTATGATTCTCTGAAGCATATTAAATAATCTCTTGTGATAGGTGAAGAAAATTATTCTGTTGGTTGTCTGCATTGGAACTTTGCACCATTCACAATTTTATCAGCCTTCAAGTAAAATAGCTGGTGCTCATGAATAATAATAAAAATGGGATAATAGCTCTGCTTTTATCAGCTAGCACTCTTTTCTCTAGTTTAAGTCTGAGAAGCTGTAAAAATACTATGGGAAACATGCATCCCTCATGACTGAAGTACACATGGGGCTGTCTGCAGATCAAGACAGCAATGAGCTCCTCTACAAGAACACCTCAACTCTTCCAATATTAGAGTCATAGAATAACCTGAGTTTCAAGGAACCTGAAAGGATGATCAAAATTCAGCTCTTAGCCTGACCCCAAGGAATCACATCATGTTCCTGAATACATTTTGCAAACATTCTTGAACTCCATCAGGCCTAGTGCTGTGACCACTGTCCTGGGGAGCCTTTTTCAGTGCCCAAACACCCTATGGATGAAGTTGTTTTTCTAATATCTGACCTAAACCTCCTGTGACACAATTCCAGGCAAGTCCCTCTGGTCCTATTATGGGTCACCACAGAAAAGAGATTTTTGTGTGCATGTCCTCCTCCCCTCATGAAGAACATGCAGACTGCAATGAGGTGTCGCCTCAGTCTCCTCTTCAGGCTGAACAGACCAAGTGACCTCAGCTTCTCCTCATATGGCTTCCCATCTGACCCTTCACCATCCTCATAGCACGCCTTTGGAAGCTCTTTAATAGCTTTATATCTTTCCTATATTTGGATGACCAAAACTGGTGAGGCCACCCCATTGCAGAGCAGAGCAGGATAATCCACTTCCTTTCCCAGCAGACGATGCTGTGTGTGATGCTTTCCAGGACACAGTTGACCCTCCTGGGTACCAGGGCACTGCTGACTCAGATTCAACTTGCCATTGACCAGGACACTCAGTTTCTGTATGCAGGGGTTGCTCTCCAGTTTCTCATTCCCTTGTCCATACATCCAGTGTGGAAATATATTGAAGGAGTGAGATTCATGTCGGCAAAAGTACTTGTACAATGCATTTATGCAGTGGGCTACTCTTTTTTAGATCTTTAGATCTTTAGATTTTTTAGATTTAGTGTAAGTGAAAATACTCTAAAACACAGACACCTTTGGAGAACCTAGAGTGCCTCAAAAAACACTAGTGGAAAAATGAATACAAAACCAAAAGCATAACAGAGAAAGAAGTATAATTAATATATAAATAATATAATTATCTTAATTATCCTTAACATTAAATAGTTATATGGAATAACATAGCCATGAGGAAGTGCTGTGTGATAGACAGTGGAAATTCAAAATTCACTGTCAAAAGAAGTTCAATTTTTCTGTGCCATGCAGTTACATTAAGAAAGACACTTTATTTGGTATTTGCACTTCAAATGAAAAGCTTTCTTCATTTTAGAAAAATAAGAGCTCACTTCAAAACCGTGATTAATCAAAATCATATCCAGAAGTTCTGGATCCAGACATCAGGAATGTAAGGTGGGAAGTATTTTGTTTAGGCTGTTCTGTGTTTTAGGAGAACATGTAACAATTATAAAGACTTAACCACACTGTTGGTGGGCACCATAACTCCAGTACTGAACCTTTACAAATATCACTTTCTCTAGGACAACATAGTTCCAAAATTGTTTCATGGTATGTCTCAAAGGCTTCATACAATTTTCATAAACTTAATTAATATTTGTTAAGGTATTCCATCACAGTAGATATTATGATTTAACTTCCCAGAGAGTTTGTGCACTGCTTCATTCCTTTTCCTTTTTGTTATGTTTATTTGCTTTTCCTCCTCCCAGTCCTATCTGTTGATCACACTGTGGTGTCACCCTAAGAAAAGTTTCTTCATGGAGTTTTACCTCAATTCCACTTGGAATTTCTTCTTCACTGAAATACTTCACAATAATTCCACAGACTTTTGCAATGGTAATTTAAACTTCAAAAAGAGAAGTACTGTTCACAGACACAGCCCTTCATCTTGGGCTTTGGGGTATCATACTGAAAATCACTTTTTCAAATGCAAAGCTATTTTAATTCTTCTTTTATGCTGAAAGAAAGTGAAAAGTGGATGAATATATAACTTCATCTGCATGCAGACACACTCTCATACCAAATCACTGTTATTTCACTGTCAATCTAAATTAGGGCACCTGACGTTAAAGTTAGGTGATTTTGTTTGCACTTTCTTATAGCATTACAAATGGCAGATGCAGGAATATTTGCATACATAACTAATCTGTTATCTCAAATGCCCACGAGGAAGATAGGAAAGCTATATTTAAATAATACATAATTGCAGAAAAGATAGACTGTGTCTTCTGCTAAATATGTAAAAAAAAAGAACCTGTAATTCTAATCATGGAATGACAGCACAAGTTAGATTGTGGCATGGGTTTTTTGGTGTGGTTTGTTAGGGTTTTTTTGCTAAATATATTTAAAAGTTTTGTCATTTGAATCACCAACTGAATTAGTCCTTCAGAGGAAAAAGAGTATATGAATAAATTGAGGGGAGCATTCATAGGCCCATCACTCAATTACCTTTTGGCATGGGATGCTTTTTAACTAAAAAATACTTAGAGTTCTTTTGTGGAATTTTTTCATCCATTTCATTGGAAGAAGACAATATAAACAGCTATACTCTTTGTGTAACATACTACAAAACCCAGAAACAGTTGTAGGAATACTAATGTGATAGGATGAAGTGCAAATATATGATGTTGTTACTAGTACATATATGTAAGTATATGATGTTGTTACTAGTACATACATATGTAAATGTATGATGTTGTTAGTAGTACAAAAATCCACTAGTACAAAAATCCACTAGTACAAAATTGCAAGTACACTTCCATTATACTGTATAAAAAGTGTTTCAGGTATTCAGTCTAGAATTTCAGTTTTAAACAACTACTAAATTAGCATGGTGAGAAACTTCTGCACATTTTAAAGACCAGTTCACAGCCTGGAATAGCATTTGGCATAACTTAGATGAGTTTGAACACTTTCAAACACTTTTGAACACTAAAGATTTCCTGAACCATGTGCTGTCCATCTCTTCCAACTTTGTGTGCTGATACATCCCCATTTCCGCAGTATCATTTTCCCCCATCTGCCCTTCTAGAGTGGGAAAGCTCACTCTACATCAATATTTTAGTGTATAGTCATGGAAACAATGAAAAATTTATTTACAAGGCTTGAGATCTGGCTTCTGATAATTAATAAATTAACTGAACTATTCTACAATAATTACACGAATGCTTATGTAATTGTAAATGCTTATTCATTTGAGGATTGTCCTGAAAAGTATTTGTTTATTACTGTGAGATAATTAAGTAAGATCAAGAAGATTTTAATTAACATTAGGGAAGTTATTAACCAGAATATGATAGCAGAGCACATCCTCTGGAGAGCAGAAATCAGCTGCAAACAATATATGGTCCTGATACACGAAAAGAAAGAAATGTTTGTTTTAATTAGGTTTTTTTCTGAAGTTTAATGGTTAAAACCAGCACCTGAGACCAAACATCCCTCCTCAGAGATTCTCTTAGAGGAAAATGCTTTGATACTAAGTTGCTTAAAATCAAATGTACATAAGATAAAAGTACTTAATGTAGCAAAATATTAACAAGGCATGGCAATATACATGTACATTAACTACCCGTTCATTAACAGAGACAGAAAACTAGATTGAAAGTGTAGAAGATGTCCAGTATGAAAATTTGGTTTATGGAATGGACTTAATTGCCATGGAAGAAAAAATGTGTTTAATGAAACATCTGGTCTCAGGATATCATGGGAAGCAACTTTTTTTTTTCTAAAATAAGGGTATAGGTTGGCATAAAAGATATTGCTTTTGCTTTGTAAGCATAAAGGAACCATCATAAGGTTTTCATGAACTCTCTCCCAGAGAAAAGGAACCAAAAAAAAAAAAAAAGCATATAGGATAGAGAGTTTAGAGATGAGTACTCTACTGAAAGTGAGGCTGTGAACTAATTGGGAAAAAACCATGAGGACAATGCACATTTTCTAAAGGTACTGACAGTTATAAGGTCACAGGGTCTGTATTAGAATGGAATATATATATGTACATGAGACAACTCAATACTGTTAACAATAAGTATTTCAGAATAAACCTCCCTCTATTGTATGATAGTTAAGTATTTGAAAAACTTGGTATGTGTCTCTTGCATTGCAGATATTAAATAGGCCATGACTGCTGTGATTTTATAAGTTCCATGTAAAAAAAGCTACAGTCCTGAAGGTTCAGACCTGTTGAATAAAATTCAAAAAAAATTCAGACCTGTTGAATAAAAATACAGAAATAACTATGATGGTCCAGACTTCTCTATAAAAAGTTTTGAACAAAACCAGAGCCAATTAACTTCTAAGGAAATAGATGTTTAACTTATTTTCTATTTGCTTGTTTACTATTTGCTTCTTAGCAAGATGTGTTTCATCTTGTCATCTGGCTGCTTTAGACGTCTGTGTATTTGGATGCTTTAATTTGCTACAGTCTGGCAAAATTCAGCTTGTGCAAAATAGGAATAACAGCCCTTCAAGCTTAAAAGAAGAAATATATCAGACTTTAATGTGAATTACCTCAGAGTATATATCATTCCACTACCATCCCTGTACTGCTCCTCATTCATTATTGTAGAATTCAGAATCTACAGCCCTAAATTAGTAAAAATGATTGTGGCTCTCTTGCCCTGTATTCACAGCTGTTGTAACAGGGAACAGACAGTCATAGAAAAAAGCATATAGCAATACAGACCGCTGTATTATTTTCTAGGTTTTAACTATGTCTTTGTAAAGTGTCTGTTGTCTATCCTGTCCAAGTGAAGAAGGGGAGTGAAAGAAATGTTTTGGTGGGCACTAGGCATTCAGCCCAGGTGGACACCTGGCATCCAGGTTAACAAACTGTTAACTCAGCAACACCATTTCCAGCATGATGCCATATCCCCTGCCACATTGACAAGCTTTTTCTGAACACTGTCAGGGATGTCAGTTCCACCAATTCACTCAGCAGCCAGTTCCAATCCCTGACCTTTCAGTAAATCCCTTTCGGTGAAGATATTTTCCCTAATATCTAATCTAAACTTCCCCTGGTGAAATTTAGGGCCATTTCTTCTTTTCCTGTAACTGGTTTCCTGGAAGAAGTGGCCAACACCTCCCTGGGTACAACCTCCTCTCAGGCAGTGGAAGAGAGCAGTAAGGTCACCCCTGAGCCTCCGTTCAGGCTAAACATCCCCAGCATCTTCAGCTGCTCCTCATCAGACTTGTGCTCCAGACACTTCCCCAGCTCTGTTGTCTTTATTTGGACTCATTCTAGCACCTCAATGCCTTTCTTGTCATAAGAGGCCCACAGCTGAATCCATCAGTTGAGGAGTGACCTCACCAGTGCCAGCACAGGTCACTGCCATGGTCCTCCTGGCCACCCTATTGCTGATCCAAGCGAGGATAGTCTTGTCCTTCTTAGCCACCTGGGCACAGCTGGCTCGTGGTCAGCTGGCATTGACCAGCACCCCCAGGTCCTTTTCCACCAGGCAGCTTTTCAGCCACTCTGTCCCCAGCCTGCAATAGTGTAAGGGGATGTTGTGATCCAGAGCAGCATATCTCCACACCCCAAAGATAATATGAATAAGTCATATCAGAAAATGGTAAATATACACTAATTTCAGAAAGGTGAAAGTAAGAGTATGTAAAAGATTATGGTGTAAATATGTAAAGATTATATAAATAATATAAAGGTTATATTTTGGTGTGGCAGGATGAACAGTGGAAGAATTAACGATGTTGCAGAATAATTTCTAAAACTACTTTATATCAAATAAATGAAAAATTCTTTCCATTCAGTGTTTCTAGTCAATGAATTCTTCCCTATTGCATTTTCAAATGGAAGAGGGCAAAATATGTTCTAGACACAGTGACAATAATTTGTCTCAATTGTGTCATTCTAATCTCTTTCTTTCAGATGGAAAAGAACTTACATAATTCAGGAGCAATCACAGCTCACTTTATAAGACAGGTTTTACACAAAAAGGCTTTATTATTGTTGTTTGATCAAAAGGGTAGAAAGAGTGTGGTCTAAAGACAGAAAGGAATAAATCTTTGAACGTAATGGAACAAATAAGAGGAAAGGGGCGGATCATGGAAATTTGCACTTCCACCTGTGTAAACAAGACCCATAGATGGAAACGTCATTGGAAATGTAAACTTCTGCAGCTGTAATTTCTTTAATAGAAATTTTTCTAATGTTCAAGTGCTTGAAGAACAGAGATAAGTGGAGCATGACTATGATAGGATAAAAGGGAACAAAAACAAAACCCAAAATACTGGGAACAAAGTAGGGGACTTTGTAAAGAAAGATGAAAAAATGTTTACCACAGCATGGAACACAGTTTTAAAAGACTATCTCTGAAAGTATGCCATTGAATTGATTTCAAGTTTGTAAGTAAATGAAGTAATTTTGAAAACTGGATGTAGACCCTAAAGTCTCAATTAATCCTAAACTTGTATTACCTACTTGTATGTAGGCATAAATACATACCACATATTTATAAAATATAGAAGGATTAATAAAAAAATTGAGACCTCTAACTAACAAAAATAATATAGCTACCTTTATTTAGACATCTTTAGCACAATAGTTCCTTTATATTGACTGAAACCATGGTACCTAGGCTATATTAAACTACTGCATTAAGGTATCCCATATAAGCTAATCTATACCTTACTAGGCACTTAACTATTCTGTGATTTATTCAATTATTGAAGCACTAAAAGAACAATGCAATTTTTAATCAAGTAGGGATATACCTTACTACTAGAATGAAAATCAAACCTCAGTGCTTGTTTCAACTGAGTAACTAACTTACGTAGCATTCTTTTATTTCATTATAGAGTCAGAAAGTCATGCCAGAGGTACATATTTGCGGTTTATCACTGGCATAATCTTTTTCTTGTTTAATTGCATTCTTCCAAAAGACTTTTCATCAACCCAAATAATTCTGAGATAAAGGCAGTATTCTAACCCTTGTCTCAGATGCATTAGACAATATAGATATGAGCTTCAGTAAAATGGTTTATTCTATCACAGATAGTATGTTTTCTATGTAAAAACATTAAAGTGACATGGCAATAAAATGAAATGTGATAGTGGCAAATGCAAGCTGCCACTTGAATATTGGTCTGTGTTCTGTTGGTAATAAGGCAGTTGGGCGTGCCAGTAATTTTCTAATAATGGCACATTTATGCAGCCAATATATTCTCCACTCCTTAATTAAGTTAAATGATGCTCTTATAATTATGATCTTTAAAGTGTGTGTAAACATTTGTTCATTTTTTAAAGTGATGGTTAAACAGATGAGTAGTATAGAAAGCAAAAATTTAATATAATTTTATTTTTCCTTAGAAAAATGTAATATAATTTCATCAATTAAGTTTTGATTCTTTTTTTTTACTCCTTGATGACAGGTATGACAGAAATAGGTGCAAAGTAACAAATAAATTCATACATAATACATTTGAATCATCAGTTTTATTGCTGATGCACATAAGGACAGGAAAGATTTGTTAGAAAATAGATCACTGTCTGAAGGATCAAGAAACCTATATTTGAAGTGATTGAAGACTGCTGCTGACCTGCTTTGCAGCTGGAAAATCACTTTCCTTCTCTTCCGTTCAGTATCTCTTGTCACTTGGCCAAGCTTCAACTGCCTAAGTAAAAATCATTTGAGACTCCCTAGAGTACTTCTCTTCTCTTGGCTTACAAATGGACAGGTTTATGACAAGATTTTAATTCTGCCAGCTCCATGCTGATGTCTTAGATATACTAGTACGTCTTAATCACATATCTGTTAAGGCAATAGAAATAAGCCTTGGTTTTGTTTGAGAAGTCTGTATACTTCTACAACAATATATTGTTGTAGACAATGCCAGAACATATTCAGGCAAGAAATAATAAAAATCATAAGGATAGGCTTTTAGTAAATTAAAAGTGATGTGTTGTGATAAAAAATTTTCTAGTTTTCTCTTACCTGATAATAATATCCTGCAGTCAGAGATCCATATCCAAAGGTAGGGCTATTAAGTGTCAGAAAGTATTAATTATTTTAGCAATGAAGTGGCAGAAAAGAGCTAACTTCCTCTAAATCTAAAGAGATTTTTTTGTCCTTTTTTCTTGTGCTCAATTAGTTTCATGAAATCAAAATAGAAAAATTCCTTATCTAGACAATTTTTAAAGCAAGACTTACTCACTTGAAAATGCCTATTTAAAAATAGATATTATCTTTTTAAATAGACATTTTGCCATGCGTGTTCCTCACCAGGACCTCATTATTACTATATTATTGCTCATTTTACCTTAGGACAGGATTACATGCACAAATTGTTGGTCCTTTTATTAAGCATAAAATGTCACCTTTCTCTCACTGTGAGTTTTGAAAAAAACCCCCTTTTTTCTCCTTCCCATATTGATTCTCCTGTATCCAAAGCCACTGATATTTTCAGACAAAGAATTTATCGCAGAAGGAAAATATTATATTCAATATAGACGTGCTTCTTTTTTCTTGCAGATCTGGTATGTGGCCTTTAAGCTTGGGAGAATCACAAAGAAAAGCTGAACAATTCTGTCAGCTTCAAGTCTTAAAAGGTGATGCTTCTGCTCTGGGAAAAGTCTGAGAAACACATCTAGGAACATTTTAGGTATCACTAAGATAAGTGGGTATATTTTTAAATTACTTTGAATGTACATTCTACCTCTGTGTCCAGAATTTTGTATTAATTAGACAACCATCAGGGAAAAAAAATTTTTAAAAGTATTTCATTCTGACACTACACCAAAACAGACCCGATGATCCTTCCTTTAATATTTAGAAGTGTTTTCTTTGTAAAAGAAAGTATTACAGAGGATCAGATCAGAGTTGCATTTTCTTATTCATTATCCCTGAGTTGTCACCTCAAAAAAATACAGAATAAACCCAAAATCTTGCAGTACTGAGGCACTTGAAAATTATCTGTATCAGGGATATTGTATTATCTCAAACTATTTTAAAGGCAGTTCAGCAGCTGACTTACTTGATTTTAGAAAGTGTAGCTATTGGCCTTTTTTCTATAAGTCTGTCACTTGAGATTTGTCAACACATTCTACCTATGTTAGTCTTTAATGTTACTAAGCATATAGATTGAATTTGTTTCTATGGAAAAAAGCGTATACCTGTTTATTCACAGAACTCTGTACTCTATATATTTCATACTGCCTTGTTCATTGATACACAATGTTTTGTCCTGCCAGAACAAGATAAAGTCCAACAACCATCATAATGTGAATCTTTATTCCTCCTCTTATTTAATTTACCAATCTTAGATAGGTAAATTTGTTTTTGTAAAATATCTTAGGATGACAAAAATTATTTCATTCAATTATTAATTTGGACACTGGTAGAAATGACAGTACCAAACACCTCTAAAGTACAACTGTTTCAACATCCTTTCTGCATTTTTTTAAGAAAAAAAATTTACTTATGTACTAAGCTTTAAAAGGTTTCCAAGATGATGTACTGATGTAAGATTTTGGTGGAGGAAGATAAACAACATAGGCAGAATCTCTAAAAGGTCCCCCAACTCATATTCTTGATATCAGCTGTGTATATTGAAGAAGCTACATACCTTTCCTTATTGTAGTGACTTACATAGTTAACAGGCTGAAGCAACACTTGGATATTTTTAATTTTTTCCTTTATGTTCTGCACTTACAGAAATGGAAAGCCAATTTAAATTTTTTTTCATTGTTGTTTAAGTTACATCATCAAAAAAAAAAATAAACAGCTAAACTTTAAAACAAAGAATACAGAGATGTCAGTTGGAGCTACGGAAGAACAATCTTTTTAACAGGTAATCACGATCATTACTATTTGATCCAGAAGCATCAAAGCAAGCATCAGAACCAAGCAAGAGCATCTACATTTTATGATTCTTCTAATATAAGTAGATTTCTTACTGCTGTAGAATTCTCAGTGATAATTCTGTACAGTGGGAGAGAACTGGTAAAGCTATTTCTACTTTATAAAGTATTCAGATCCAAAGGACTACTGCCTATCAGTCAGAAAGATGAGAAGAAAACTGTCAATGATAAATCAGGTTCTTTAAGAGTACAGCCTGTCAAATCACTCTTTTACAAAAGAGGTGGCAAAGTGAAACCAAGGTTAAATAAATACAAAATTGCATGCAATAATTTTCTCATTAAAAATTTTTAACAGGCCATTGTTAAAATAGAAAAATATACTAAGCAGAATTCACAGAATGACACAATGGGTGAAGTTTGAAGGGACCTCTGGACTTGAGGTCATATGGTGCACCTCTACTGCTAATGCACAGCCACCTCCAGGTAGTTGCTCAGAATGGGCTTCTTTACCGATCTGGATTTTTTATATCTCCCATGAGGAAGACTCCAACACCACTCTGGGCAACCTGTGTCAGTTCTCAAGTCATGGTCACAGTGAAAAATGTTTCCTGACATTCAGTGGGAGCTTCTGGTCCTTCAAGTTGTGTCCATTGCCTTTCAGCATCATTGAAAACATGCTGGCTCCTCGTCCTCTTTGCACCCTTCCTTCATGTAGTTATATATATTGATAAAAATCTCTCTGACCCTTCTCTTCTCTGGGCTGAATTGTTACATCTTTCTCAGTTTTTCCTAACAGGAGATATTCATAAACATGCATCCCTTTATTGGAATTTCTCAGGATGTCCGTATCTCCATAGTTCTTGGAAGTCTGTCCTGAATTTTCTGTATTCCAGCAATTGACAAGCCCTTGAACAACCTTTGGCATTTTCCAGCCACAAGATCCATCAGGAATGCCACAGATTCATGTCAAACTCATGTTGCAGCTGTCTCTGACCACCGACCTCACGGAACACATGGATATTAAACGTGATAGGGTGAGAAGCAGAAATATCCTTGGCTCAGTGCAAGCCCTGCTCACCAACAACAAAAACATTCCTGTGCTATCAACACTATTTACAGCACAAATTCAAACCATAGCCCAGTACTAGCCACTGTGAAGAAAATTAATTCTATCCCACCCCAAAACAGTGTAAGTTATATTTATTTTGCACTGAATCTATGCTGAAATTTTTGAAAGAAAATGACTGGTGCCTGCTTGCAAAAACATGAGTATTTTGATTTGCTGGATCTCTAGATTGATTTCAAATCTATACATTCTACTGTTAAGTTCTAATTAAAATTTTAAAAAATGTTATGGGGCTGCTAATCTCTAACAGAACTAAGTATGAAAATTACTTTATTACATTAGAAAGGCTTTGGGGTTTGTTTGTTTTGATTTCCTTTTATGAGTCAAGATTACCTATAGTCCTTTGACAAGTCTTTATGTAAAAACAGGAAAATAAATAATACTAAAATAGCAAACAAACAGAAAACTATAAGCTCAGTGAAAAAAGTGAACTTGGGATGTGAAAACCCTAAATGACACTCAGATGAAAACATTGATATAAGATGAAAAATTGATATAAACTGGAGTTGCCAACAAAAGACAATGAATAATCTGAAGTGGATATATTCTTCATCTAAAAAATGCAAGATTGGATTTTAACCATTCCTAAAAAAATATTCTCTATATGTTAGAAAGTACTGAATTAAGTGTAAGCCTTTCCCAGAAATTTCAGTACTTTTGAAATTTGTATGTTTTTCTGGAAAGTCTTACTTCTGACATCTTGTAGCAATACTAATAATCAGCTAGTATAATTATTGACACCATAAGCAAATTATCCTTATGTTTTGAAGACTAGGACTACATTTGTGTGATCACTGATATGAAAATCTTGTATTTAAACACTACAAATTAATCCTGTGTTTTCTGCATAGAGGACATTATATTAGCCTAACTTGCAATTCAGTTGTCATGGTTTGTAAATGGTGATGCCATGTGTAAAGACAGTAGTTTAAGTTAAGATTATCTCATCCTCTTATTTTGAATAGTATGCTGAGATAAAATTACTACTTTTTTGTTTAACTTTGGAGGCAAAATTAAGAGCTTTCAAAACGAATTAATTTTAGACAATTAAAAATAAATATCATGGTATGGTTGGATTAAATTTGATAGGCTTTTTGTATTTTGTAAAATAAATAAGTATAATGTAAGAACTTTATAATGAAGCATCAAAACTATTTCATATTATTAAAGAGCTTTTTTTTTTTGCAAACTACTTTGAGGTTGATGAGATAAGGAATTCAGAATGGGGTTTGTGACTCATGCATTTTGTTTCTTGAATAAAAGAGCAAAGCGGTAATATGAGAAGATCAAAAAAAATATTACAATGTTGTCTTGTTACTCCTGTGAAAAGACAGCTCTTTAGCCCCAGTAATGGATGGGGCTAAATGCCCACAATACAAAATGCCTACAATCACAGCTCTTAGAGGGACATATAACATATTCTAGGCTATGTAAAAATTTTAAAGGAATAAATTAGTTAGTTACAGTACAGAATGCAGTTGAACAGTAAGAATGAATGTATTTAGAACTAGAAATCTGAGAAGACACAGAATTCCGCAAAATAACATCAGAAACATGCAACCTCTTCATATGTCTAGCTTGTCTAACTACGTAGATACCATTCTACAACTCCACAATCAGTGTTTGAACAGAATACAATGGAGTAGAAAAAAAAAGTGATTAATCAATTAACTGCTAGTTTTCCTCCTTCTGTAATTAAAAATACTGCTTATTAATTAAAAATTTTAGAGCACTACTAAGAAAAATTTCAAAGACATTACAGCATTTTTCAAATTTTATTTAAAAACTAACAAAAAATCAGTTGATTAAAAATTCAATTTATAGAGAATTCAATTTGTTTAAAAAAATAAACATGTTTAGGTGATATTACTTCCTTTAACTTTCATGTCCTCTAGCATCACTGCTTATTAATAGAAGAAAAACATCCATCATGTCGCCTTTCACTTTATTCAAATGTACAAATGTTTGCATATATTTATAGCTAGGATCTATAGAACATAGAAAAAGTGTTTTGCTTTAAGGACATGTCAGTCTTTGAGGAAGTGTCTACAACAGACAGATGGCTAAATACTAAAGAATCTAGCAAGGCATCAGGCATTTGCTTAAATTTTATTAATCATTCTTAATCCTATAAGGATAGCATACATTGTGTATTTGATAAGTTGTCATATTTTAATTGGACTGTTTAAATTTACTTTACAAAATTTTCATTACTGGTAGTTATATGCAAAAATCTGATAAAATACCACTAAGTCATTGGTTACAAATTTAATTGTCATCTATCTACTAATTAACAAAATCTAACTATTAAAAAGTTCAGTAATAGTATATTTCATCCATCATCTGCAGTATACCTCACTGCTGTTTGAGGTAGAAATGTTGGTTAACACCAATATGACATGGCTGAGATGGGATGCTAATTTCAACAAGAAAATTTGCATAAATGCACTTCAGGCTTGATTTGGCTGCTGGAATTCTAATCCGCATGTTCATAAGAGAAGGCTAAGTGATAGCAAGTTCTGCAGCTAAGGGAAATCTTAGTAAAGGTAAGGAACACATATCTGGGTTGCATTTATTAAGACTGTGCATAGGAAAGGAGAAAAGCTGTAATTCTGGGCGATGGAGTATTAAAATTGTTCTGGTAATTTTAATTTTTTAAAAGATAACAGTGTAAAAACTTCCAAGGTTTCAGTTTCCTGACTTTCCAAATTAAGAAATTGAATTCTTAATAATAAATAGTAGGAATAGCCCTAAAATAGATATTCTACGTTGAAGTAATTTTTTTCTGCCTATTGACCAAGAAGGACTGATTTTTTTTTTTTTCATTTATTTTTATATATGTGCATTTAACTTAATTAAATTTGGACTGAAAAAATAATTTTCTAGAAATAACAAAGGAAAAATCTACTAGCCACGAAGTCATGTCTTAAACAATTTTCATTCAAAGCATTTGTTAGAATTAAGACTAATTTATGCAGTTAAATTTGCACACATCTGACAATGTTTTGCAGTACTGTGAAAATGTGACAATGTTTTGCAAAGTACTGTGAAAATTAATATTTTGGTAAAAAAGAAGAAAGAATCACCTATATTGTACCTCAGTATTCCAGGTGCTCAATCTAACTTGTGTCACATGAGAATTCAGGCCTATTTGTTCTTCCCCATTCCTGTGATGTGACGCAAAAGAAACCTGATCAATGATGTTGCTAGTACTATGATGTGCTATATTCAATTATTCTACAGGAACCATTCACAAATACACACACACTGGGTTAGGAACAGAATGAAGGACGTTTTGTTCAGTTAAATTTATAATGTGAATTGATGTGTTAAGGATAATGTAACTGAAAGTTGTGAGGCATCGGCAATCCAATGAACTCCTCAAAACCTGATACCGCTTGTGTTCACCATGATTATGAATACATATCACTTCTCTTCACCTACAATTGCAATGTTTTAAGGTTCAATAATTTCCACAATTTCTCAGACACTACTCTTATATTTCCACCTGAATAAATCAGGGGACACTTGGGTTCACTGCAAGTTTTCCTGTGAGTATAATTAAAAAAAATTTAAATGCACCTTCCACAGTTCCCCTGCTGCCCTGAACTCTTTGCCTTCAGCTTTCTCACATGTTTCCATGAAAGAGATACATGTGCTATTAGGATGCTGAAAAGGATTTTTATGTTTTCAGAGGGCCACCAGGAGTCTGGTGGCCCTCTGAATTTTGCAAGAGGCTGTGCTGTAGTTAGCTAGGAAATTAATATTTTGTTATTTTAGCTGGTTTTGGTTTAAATCTTGTTTAGTTTAGCTTCAGAAGAACAAGATAATTAATAACAGAGAATAAGATAGAATAAGAAGATAATTAATAATGGAGAAATAGATAATTAAAAGCAGAAGAATAAGATAACTAATAACAGAGAAAATTAAGGAATATCCTCAGTGTACCTGTATGGAGCTGCTCCATAGACCTATACACCTCAGAAAACTCAGTCAATGGTGATTATTTAGTTAGAATAGCAAATTCACTAAAGTGATGTTTAGCTAGATAAGCTTTGAGTTATCTTTTAATCAAAGATAGAGGGGAATATCATAATAGTAATTAAAACCATAAGATAGAAAAACTGTGACTCAGCAGAATTGGACCAAGCATGCACTAGAAGTTGCCAGCATGAAAGTTCACCCAGAGGACAGGAAGCACTGACTGCCATCCCCAAAATTATGTCAATAATAGGACCCTAAACGGCAATCTTATTCCATGAGAAAGCAGAAAGACGAAATTAGAGAAAGCATTTATGACATGATGAACTGGGGCTGGACTGCAGAGTGGGTCTTGGAAATCTTGAATGTGGCAATGTATATAAACCCCTAGAAGTCTGTTTCATTGGACATGTTTATGGTGAATAAATTCCCAATATGTCACCAGCATTGGCCAAGAGGTGAATAAAGGAACATTCAATCTAATGGTCTTTTACTGTTGGATATAAAGTCTGTAATTCAATGCTCGTAATAGTGAAATTTCCATTTTATTTCCAGAAAGACTGAGGGGCCACCTAATTGCTCTCTACAACTTCCTAAGAGGAGGTTGTAGACAGATGTGGTTGGGCTCTTCTCCCAGACAACTAACAACAGGACAAGAGGACATAGCCTTGAGGTATATCAGGGAAGGTTCAGGTTAGACAGCATGAGGAATTTCTTCATGGAGAAGGATTTTGAGCAATGTAATGGGCTGCCCAGGGAGGTGGTGGAGTCACCATCCCTGGAGGTGTTCAAGAAGTGAGTGCATGTGGCACTTGGTGCCATGGTCTAGTTGACAAGGTGGTGATCAGCTAAAGATTGGACATGATCTTAGAGGTCTTTTCCAAACTAAATAATTCTGTGATTCTGTGATCTTTCTTGTAATTTCCCTTTCAATATTGAAAGGCTTCAATGAAGCCTCATCAATAATTCTGTTCTCCAGACTGAGCAACCCCAACTCTCTCAGCTTTTCTTGGCAGGATAAGTGTTCCACACCTCTGATCATTTTTGTAGCCCTTCTCTAGACTTGCCTCCAACAGGTCCGTATCTTTTCTGTGCTGAAGACTCTAGAGCTCAACACAGTACTTCAGACAGAGATTCATGAAAACAGAATAGAGGAACATAATCCCCTCCCTCAACATGCTGCTTTTGGTGCAGCCCAGAATGCAGTTGGCTTTTTGGGGTGTTAATGCATATTTCCAGCTCATATTGAGCCTGTCACCCACCCCTACTACCATGTTCTTCTCCACAGGTTTGCTCTCAATCCCTTCACCACATAGCCTATACTAAAGCCACCAATTGCCTCAATCTCTTTCACTTGGCCTTTTTGAATCTCATCAGATTAACATGGACCCAGTTCTTGATCCTGGACAGGTCCCTTTGCATGGTGTTGTATCCTTCAGTGTTGTGAACCTCACTGCCCAGCTTGATGTCCTCTGCAAATTTGCTGAAGTTGCAGTTGATCCTGCTGTCTATGGCACTAATGAAATCCCAATACAGACCCATGAGAAACACCACTTATCAGTGGTTTCCCTCCGGACACTGAGCTGTTGATCACTACCGATTTTTTATCCGCTGAACAGTCCACCCATCAAATCCAAGTCTCTCCAATTTGGAGATAAGGATACCAAAGGAAACTCTGTCAAAGGCATTACAGATGGCCAGATGGATGACATGAACGTCCCTTTCCTTGTCCACTGATGCAGTCAGTCCATCATAGAAAGCCACCAGATTAGTGAGGCAGGACTTGCCCTTGGTGAAGTCATGCTGGTATCTTGAATCATCTTCCTGCCTTCCATGTACCATAGCGCAACTTCTAGGAAGACCTGCTCCATGAACTTCCCAGGCACAGAGGCAAGGCTGACAGGTCAGTAATTTAAAGGAACCTCTTTTCTTCCCTTTAAAAAAAATAAGAGCAAGCCTTGCACCCATTTCTAGACAAAGAGTTACCTTACCATTTCCACTGTAATGTATACCTATTTTTCAAGTACTTCTGAACATTATACAGAATCAGGGAAATAATGCCAAATTATTTATTTGGTTTTAGTACACTTTACATTAGTCTATTTTTTAAAATAAAATACGTAAAATAATTTAAAACAACCTATCTATAACAGTGAGAGAGAGAATATTCCCTAACATTTAGGTTTTGTGAAACTACATCCAATATAAGGAGAAACAGAGTGACAAACAAAATTTTCTCTCTTTGAACATTTCTTCTAGCACTGAAATATTTTTCAGTTTTATTTATGGTTTGTATTAATGTAGAATGTTCAAGCATAATACTAATTCCTCAGGCAGAAGTAATACAAAACAAATGCCAAAACATGGCATGATTGCTATTGCTCTTTATTAATAACTCAGGTTTAAACAGGTTCCTTCCAACAAGGCATTATTGTAGAAGCATAAAATTACAATGTCATACAAAGTGCTGGAAATTTCTTTGTGTATGCAACAGATTTTATTTGATGAACAAGTTAATGTACTGATTTGAATCTCACATCATCCCACTATTTTTCTCTTGCCATTCATTATGTATATATTATATGTAAATCTACACTATTTGCAATAGCATTACCTTACACTTCAGTCTGTGCAGTTCCAATTACAGTAGGTGCAATTACAACCTTTACACAGAAATCCACTGATTTATATAAAAGTGAAATGATTTACAAGTTTTATGGTGACTTTTTACGAGATATGAACTCAATAGAAAATGAGATGTTATGTAAAATTTGCACTGTATTGTTTATTTCCATTCTGCTTCCATAATTGGAAAAAAGGACTAACTAAATAACAATCCCCTCTCTGAACTGAAAGAGAGATATGTGGGCCTAAGAAAGTAATAAGATTATATTATAAGTAAAAAGCGGTAGTGTTGGCAATTTAAAACATTTTGATAATGTTGTCATAGATGTCTCCATATTTGTACTGGAAAATACAAAAATTGCTTAGAACCACCAGAAGAAATTGGCACAATATATTTTTTTTCCTGCATCCATATGTCCTAACCAGGCTATTTAATCTTTCTTGTTTAGAAGAAGGTGAATAGAAAAATTGAATGTCATAATTTATTTCCAGGACTGATTATTGCTCCTAGTTTGACTGCTTTAAGACTGTCACATAATAGACTGTTACTGCTTTTAACAGATTGATAAAGTTTCTGAGGTTATGACCATAACAACAACAACAACAACAACAACAACAACAAGTAGATTTTCTGGAAATCCAGTGCAGGTGTTGCTGACATATGTGGGAAGACAGTTCAAATGAAAAAAGAGATAAGAAAAAAGCACAGATGGTTTTGTATGTAATGGTTTTCCAGATTTAAGGATGTCATCCTTATTGTGCAAAGCAGCGTATACATGCAGTTTTTTGTAACATCATTAATGGTAAAAATATCTATTTATTACTAACATACCTATTTCCTGGTTCACCTCTGTTGCGTTCTTCACATGCAAATTAGAGGGAATAAAGAGATCCCCATCTGTGATTTGTGCAATAAAGCTGTGAAGAAAGTTCTTAAAAACAGAGTATGGTCCCTTCCTTCTTGAGTAAGGCAGATACATACTCCAAAATCCATTGTATTTTGAAATTAAATTATCAAAATATATTTAGGATTAGATCTAAACTGTTAGAGACTGATAAGAAGTGGCTGTGATATCTACTAAAAGAAGACCCATTAATCTTACATTGCAACAGCAACTTTAGAGTATCTTAGCCTGGTACAATTTTACAATAAAAATTCTAGGTGTATCAACTTAATTGAGCTCATTTTTAGACCTGTATTTTTGTACAGTAATGCATAACCTAATTAATTTGGAAATTTTATTTGACCAGATTAATTTGGAAATTTTTGAGTAGTTTTTGACTCCAGGATAGGTCTTTGGATAGTGAACATATCTATTATTAGATATATGTGAATAGAGTCCATGAGAATAAAATACTGATTTCCATGGTATCAGGTAAAATACTAACAAAAAATAAACCCCTTCCTTAACCTCACTTACATTTTCAATTTACAAATTAAATGAAAGGGGAAAATATAGACTGCCAAAGAAATACTAGCCACTGTACATATATGTGTGTGCAAAATTTAATATTCCATAAACCACATGGAAATGAAATATTGATATTAGGATGACTTAATTTCAAATAACTCAGTCTTTATAGAGTATATTTTAGAATACTTAATTTGTGTTTATCACTGAACACAATACGAGTTACACCATGAAAAGGAGCAACTTCACTACATGTTTTAAAAGCTGGCTGAAGTATTGAAGACCAATTGAGGACACATAATAAAATGTGGGAAAAAAGAGTGCTACCTGTGTCTTCAGAAAAAAGGGAAAATATATTTCTTGTGTGTTTTACTGTAATAGACTATATACATGGCTTTGTCAGCCCATACACTGATAAAAAAAATCTTATATGAGATTAATATTTTCTCTAAAATTACTGTAGTGTGGTTAATCAATATAAGGAAGGATTAGATTCATGCAAAGTAGATTTGGGCTTGCTCTTACCAAATACAAGCTGAATTCTAAACCAATTCATATTTAGAATACTTAAAGGCTTCTTTTTTTTCTGCTTTTATAGAGATGATTACATGGACAAAACTATACCCTGGATTAATTTAATCTGAATTGTACTTGATTGCATTTAAGAATTATTTTCATAAATTATTTTAAATCTGAAAGTGATTTCAAGCATTTTAGAGAAGCACAAGTTCTTATTTGAACATCAGCTGATTAGTATAGACAGGTCTCACAATGCATTTGTTAGCCTGTTTCTTTTACTCTCTCTGTTACAGCTGCCAAAAGCAGCAGACACATGAAGGCCAATAGGTGAAACACATTAGCATTAGTCACAATCCTGAAGAAAATGTATTACTGATGTTATGTTCTCTTCAGCTTCTGAATCTTCTTCCACACTTTGATTTCCCAAAGACATAAAAGTGTTGATTTGTCCCTATCATATATATAGTTACTTTAGATGCTTCCATTGATATGCTTTTTAAACCCTGTGTTTGTATTTAGCTGTAGTGGTTTAATATGAACAGAATCCTTATTCACTTTTCACTCCCTGTGCCCATAATATCACAGCTCAACTAGGAAGCTAGGAAGAAACCTAGACGTGTGAACAGTTTGAGTTGAGGGTCATGGTATAGCTTTCCTAATACTCTGACAGAAATGAGCTTCATAATACACAGTGTTGCTCTCTGTGTAGCCCTTATTTTGGGCTACATTTGTTGTATGTTAGTGAATTTTTTATTTTAAAAAAAGTGTACAAGTTATTTTAAAAAGTGTACAAAATTTTGGTTTTATGAGAGAAAGAAGAACACTGTGAAAGCTCTGTTTCTTTGCTGAACACACTCAGATTTTATCAGATATTATTGCAATATTTGGAGCTTTATATCTGCAGAGATGAAATTAAGTGGCTATTAAAAGAGAGGGCAGAAAGAATGCCAAACAAAAAAGGGGATTATACATACTGCTAAATTCCTGTGATGATCCATTCAAGATGGCCTCTGATACCTTTTCCAATCTAAATGATTCTACAATCCTATGATTATTTTTTAGTGTTGCCTTTTCTTTTATCCATATTTTCTAAGCTGTTGTGTCCATAATTAATATAAAGACATTTTGTCTTCACTCCTCCTTTAAAAAAATTTAAAAAGTGATGTGACCTTTTTTGTCATTGGCTGAAACTTTCATACCATCTATGCAGGTTTCCATTAGTTGAAAGTGGTTTTAGATAGCTGAACCCATGCTTTTCAGTCAATTACTGGCTTTTATTTTGCTGTTATCATAAAAGACCATTTCTTTCTCAAATTGATCAATTAAGGCCATGGAAATAAGTAGAGAAGAGTGTACAATTTCTTAACAACACTGTCAGTTGTTATCTTGGCACTGAAGAAATTACCATGGACTCTCTTAACGAAGAGAAATAACTTTCATCCAAGTAGATACTCTTTCTCCATTTTCTTTTTTTCTTTTGGTCACAATTCAGAGTGAACCACACAGCAATCAAGTGTTTGAAAGATGCTAAAATATCTATAAGGTGCCTAATGTAGAGCTCTATGTTTTTACTTATCTGCTCTATTTGTTTCAGTTTGTATAGGGCACATTATAAAATCAATTGAAGCATTCATTTTCAGTTGAAAAGAAGCAGACTACAGGTTCGTTTTTGATCAGGAGATAATGTGATAGAAGAAAGAAGCAGATTGAGTAAATCAATCAAAGGGAAATTATTCCAAAGCGCAGAGGAAAGTTAAAGCAATGAATATGAGAACTAAGGGGATATTAAAGTGGCAGAAGGCATTACAAGAAGCGGAAAAATTCTATTCCATTAACTTAGGCAGCCTAGAAACTACAAAAAGATCCTTTGAAATAGCTAAACATAACAACTGGACCCGCTTCTTAGGAAATTCTGCTACTTCCCTGTGGTCCAGTAGAAAGACATCACAAAAAATCTTCCTAATCCTAGAGGGCCTTGGATTATTATCCTTTATTGATTTCTCATGTAGACAGAGATGAAGTTGCATTAAGAAGTCATAGGACAATCAAGAGAGCCTTCAGGGCATTGGAACAATTGTTTAAAATGTCAGTAGCACACCAGTGTTCTTAACTGTCAGTTGCCAGGAATGATGTTAGAAGAAACACGGAGACCAAGCATATCAGACCTGGCTGGCTCCATGACTGGTATCACAGGCAAAATCTGGAGATTTTTGATCCTGATAGGTCAGACTTATTGATAACAGATAAGATACACCTGTCTCAGAGGAACAAAGGATCTTTGTGCAGGAGCTATCAGGGCCCATGGAAAGGACTTTAACCTAGATTTGAGGGGAAAAGAGATAAAATCAATCTCATTAGAGATAAGTCTGGAAGTGGCACATCAATGTTTGAGGTGTGCTATTATGGTCCTTTGGTCTGCTCCACAATGTACTGAGTACACATTTGACATGTCCCCTGACTAATGCACACAGCAGCCTGGAAGTCTCAATGAAGGAAGGGGATGGAGATACACATGGCATCAAAGACTCAAGTGTTGTTGGTGTATTGGAAACCACAGAGGTATCTGAGACCAGTCGAAAGGAATTAGGGCTTCTCCCCCTGAAGTTAGGGCTTTCCCCCCTGAAAAAGTCTCAGGATCAATAACTCAGCTGAAGTGTATTGACAGCAATGCACAACAGTATGAACACCAAACAGGAGTTGGAAGCCATTCTGCAGCTGGAAAACAATTATGTAATTACAGTCCTGAAAAACATGGGGGAATAACACACAACTGGAGCACTGAGATGGATGGCTATAAATTCTTCAGAAGGGATTGCAAAGAATAGGGTGGTAGGAGTAAACTGTTGTGGTGTGGTTTTAATCCCAATGGTTTGTTCTCTTTCCCCCTGTGTTGGTGGATCGGTCCTGATTGTGTCCTCCGACCTGGTTGTCTGTTGTGTCCTGGTCCTGCCCCTGTTCCTGGGTGTCCCCTGTTCCTTCTCCCCACAGCTGTAAATCCCCCCACTAAGTACCCTCATTTGTTTGTTCCCATTGGTTTGTTCTCCCGTTGCAACTCTGCCGTTTAAAAGCTTCTGCACACCTTTGTTCTATATCTCTGGTCCCTGACTTTTGGATGGAATAAATCTTTGGAAACCACACCAGAGACCTCTCCCTTGTCCTTGCTCCTGTTCTTGGCGTGTACCCATCTGTGCTGTAGAGTTTCAGCCCCCACAGCTGAATCTCAGACTGCTCTGCTCTCTGAGAACAGCCCACTCTTGGCTCGGTGCTGAGAGCTAGCTGGGGGAAAAATTCAGCAGTGCATCGGTAACCCTGTATGTTAGGGAGATTTTTGACACTCTATAGCCTAATGGCAATGGCAATATTGAGCATTTATGGATAAGAGTCAGGGTAAGGGCCAAGAAGTCACAGGTAATGGTGGGAGTCTCTTACAGACTGTTCAACCAGGATGATGAGACAGATGAAACATTTTATAAGCAGCTGGAAGAAGTCTTATGATCACTAGTCTTTGTTCTTACAGGGATTTCCATTTACCAGATGTCTGCTGATGAGGAAACAGTCCAGGAGGCTCCTGGAGTGAGTGACAAGTAACTTCCTGGCATAGCTGGTTATGGAGATAACTAAGGAAGACACCTAACTGGACTTGCTGATTATGAACAGAGAAGAATTTCTGGGTGATGTGATGGTTTGAGGCTGTCTTTCTTCATTGGAAGGTTGGTCAGGCACTGGAACAGGCTACCCAGGGAAGTGGCTAAGTCACCTTCTCTGAAGGTATTTAAGGAACATGTAGGAGTGTCACTTAGGGACATGGTTTAGTGGTAGGTTTGCAGTGCTGGGTTTACAGTTAAGTTCAATGATCCTAAGGACCTTTTCCAACCTATATGAACCTAGGTTTCTGTTATTCCATAATCTTATAGTGATGCTCTTGGAATGTTTTCATTATTTCCTTGACCTTAAAATCCTCACTGTTGTATGTTCTTAAGGTTGATTCTGGGAGGTACAGTATGGGGGTGGATATCTGAGATATCTTTGAGGATCAAGGGATACTTTGATGATAAGTAGATTTCCAAAGACTAAGACATGATGCAGAAGGAAAAGACAACTGTTTTCTGAAGTCTTTAAAATCCTGAAAACAGGTATATAAAATAGACTAGATTTGTTCCTCTACAATTTAAGAGCTATTTATTATGTAATATCAAAATAGAGACAGAATTTACTTCAGTCTACTTTAGCTGCTGTTTTAATGTAATAGAAACACAGTAGTTTTCAATTTGTATCAAAATGCATATAAATAGAAACAGTTTGGAAATATTACTAAGTTATTAAAAAATAATTCATATTAACTCTACAATGCTTAAAAGAAAAATGTTACTCTAGAAAATAATTCCAGTATTTCTTGGATGAAAAAACCACTTTTGCTTTGCAAATACACGTTTGAAATTTTTCTGATACATTCCTTCAGTGCAATAGCTTTTCGGCTTTTCAGTAGCTCTGAGAATTATCAATATGTTTCATTACAATTTTATGTTTCCTTCTAACCATGAAAAATCTTTGATGGAACAAATTCTAACAATTAACAACTTCGGGTTTTCTTGTTTCTTTCTTCCTTGAAAATGGAATTATTAAAATACTGACATTTTAAGAGAATAAACTCAGAAATAGTAATATTATACTACAGTTTATGCATTCAATATTCGATAACATATATATGGAAGATGGTTTATGTCCAAGTCATAGGAGTACACAACTATCTGCTTCCACTGTGGCCAGTAACACCTGGACATAAACTAGGCAGAATGGCACAATCACAGGACAGAACAACATAATAATTCAAAGGTGTCTTAAATCCACTGAGGCATGCTCCTGCTTCTGTGGCTAGGGAAATATGCTTTGGATTTAAGAATAACTAAAATGGAAAATATTGCACAGCCATAAAATTTATTTAGCCACATTTTTAGATAGTCCAAATTTTAAGAGGAAAATTATGGTGTAAGTAATACCTACAAACACATTTGGAAAACAATTTTTTCTTTAAATACACTTGTATACCAGAAAGAACCAAAAGCTCAGATGGAGAATTTTATAGACAATAATCCAAAAATAACATTATTTGCAAGTGCTGTGAAGAGGTAGACAAAGGATATCAGCTAACATTTGACACTGAAAGAAAAGCTCTTGGTAACAGTTTGAATTTAAATCTAATTAATACATATTCTAGAAATTTTGTTCTTCAGTTGCTGTTTAAAGAAGCAGACCAAGTTTTCAGTCTCTTGGTGACAGTAATCAATGTGTACTTTAGCAATTCTGGAATGCCATAACAGGATTTTTTCTAGTATTTTCCACCATCTGATAAATGTCAGCAAATCCATTTAGGGAGAGTTAAAATTTCATTTGAGTTGAAAGAGTGAGTATTATTCACATGCCATGTAGTAATTCACTTGGCTTTTTTACCTTTTATTCAATTCCATAATGAAAATATTTTGTCGAGAATATTGCATAATTTTTTATTTATCAAAGCTCAAATTTTCACTGGTGGAAGTTCACAGAGAAAGAAGGTGTTAGGTTCTGCAATAAGAGGTTAATTGGCATGTGTGTGGAGATTCCAGAACCATGAGGCAGTGAAAGGGTGAGTGCCAGCAAACAGAGACTGCACAGAGTGGTGTCACACACTGTATCTGTGGTGGCAGCAGCTAGAGGTGTATGTGTTTTGTATGGGTATGCATGTCAGTGGGATTTTGCTACTGAACATAAGATGGAAATTGGAATGAGAGGCTGAGAAACCAATGCCAAGGTGGCCATAAGCTTGGGCTGGATACTGAAGATATCAGGGGGGCTGAGATTTGGCTGTTGGAGGTATGAGGGATCCAAACCAGCAGCTGGAGAAATCACAGGATCTTGAGGTAGCCTACTGGCCATTGAGCTGGATCAGTTGGCAGAGAGAGTCCTCTTGAATTTATATCTTAATTCATGGAGCCACTAGAAGATCAGATTCAAGGGCTACTGGTTAGATCAAAAGTACAAACCCAGTTACTAGTGAGATACATAGTGTAAGTGCACATCCATATGTGGGTCCTTCCTGTGTGAAAGGACCAGCTGCTGAATGGGGATGCAGTTGAAGTTTGCTGCATAGCCTGTCTTGATCTGCTACTGAAGAGACCTGTACTAAGCATGTGTATACTAATGTAAATTTATAGTACATTTAGGTTTTCACCTAAATGTATTATATTCACCTAAATGTACTAATGTTCACCTAGACAGAGAAGAGAATAGCATGATGCTGTTGATATCATCTGTACTTGCGTGAATGGAATGGTTTCTTTCTTTGTGTTTATCTGTGTGATTGGCCACATACATATGTCTTATGCATACATGCAGATGTGCTATCAGGCATACAGACCCAGCAATGCTCATAGCTGGACTTAGCAATCTAGAGCTTCAACTGCCTCACCTCTGTTGGGCTGCTGGACTTGGCAACTCCCAGAATCAAGAACTTTATTCATGCCTGAGTAGCACTGTAATTACCTATTTCTGTTATAAGAAGATGCACATTCCAATTGAACAATATACTTTTGAGTCTGAAAATTAAGCATGTTGCTACGGTTCACAGCTGTTAGTGTTGAGCTGTAGGGATTAACACATAACCTCACATGTGCAAATTATAAAAATACACTAATACAGTTAGATGAATTGTTATGGCTTGATAGATCAGGGGATATTGGCAAAGTGGTCAGAGAAGAGAGAAGCTAAAAAGTTATATCTGTCTCTCCTACTGTCCCATTCATCCAGCTATGAGTCTGAATCTTCCATTTTTATTCTGTCTTTGCTATCATATTAACCTAAAAATTTTGCACATTGTCTTCAACAGGACTGAAACCTATAAGTAGTATTAAAAGGAAAAAGACTCCAGAAATATAGGCGAATGATTCCTTGTTAGTGCATAGAATACTGATATATGTTTCCTAAATAAATAGGAATATATATATAAATGCTTACTGACCATGGAACTAATTTTTCTGCATAAATTCTTCTGCAACTGGTAGATTTGTAATAACTTAGAATACTCCCTTCATAAGGCAAGAAAATACATTACAATTTTCTCATTTATCCTTCTACAATGCCACAGAAATATACCTCACCAATTTAGGAGATGCAATGTCAGGATGTAGGGAAAAAGTACAATTTTGATAGAGGGTCAGAAAGCATGAAAGAAAGTAATGACACATCATAAACTTGACCTGTCATCCAAAACTGAGAAGTACACTAAACTTGAAAAATTAATGGTAATATATTTTTCTCTCTCTTTCTGTAAGCAGACTTGTCAGTTTAACATCAGCTATAATTTTGGAAGGAAATTTTGTTCTAAACCAATAGCACAACAGAGGAAATAGATAAATGAGAAATAAAAATGAGAAACCAAACCAACCAACCAAACCCCAAAATAAACAGAAATTGGAGCATTTTCCCCACTTACTTTAAATATGAAATGTCTTATTCCAACCCACTGTATAGATTCCATGGAAAATTTGTGTTTCAATTCCTATAAACATGGAATGACTCTTGAAAGATGCTCTTTAGTCCCCCAGTGATTGCAGTCCCACTGCAATGTTTGTGTTTATTTTTACTAGCAGAATGAGCTTTTCTTAGTGAGAAACCAGAAATTTGCTTCCTCACTAAAAACGGAGGCTTCTGTTTCAGTAATATTATCTTACTAAAAGATGGGCAAGGGAATGTCGTGAATCTCTTTATGCTTTAGTAGTTTTAACCCTTCTTCCTTTCCAAGTAATCCAGTTTTAGAACTGCAGATACACACAGATATGAAAACATGGGTTCTTTTCATAGTCCTTGACCTTTTCTTTCCTTTTCTGGCATTGTTATATCGACCTGTGAAATAAAATCCCAAATCTAAACATTATAAATCATAACACCTATCCATTATAATAAAATAATATAATTAATTGCTTATCAAATGCCTGACTATCTGGAGTTGTTTGGTAAAAAACTATGCTGCTTTTAATATTAGGTCTATTTTTCTCAGTTGGAATATTTCAATTTTCAGTTAATACTTTTTCCTGAAGCCAATTTAGGAGCCTTTTATTATTGCCCAGTAACAGATGGTTTCATTTATTAAAATGTACCAAAGTATCTGACAGGTCAAAGTATTTAGAAATCCACATCCTCTTTGAAGCTGATTCCTGCCAGCAGTACTCAGCTCTGTTATAAGGGTTGTCTCTCATGGGTACACAAGATAAAAGACACAGGCTCTCCTCTGCATGTGACCTGTAGGCTATGTAAAACTCACTGATCCAGTTAGGGAGTATTAGATCAAATTGAACTAATACTTGCTTCCTTGTCAGTGCAGTCTCATAAGTGGTGGTCAAAATAGTGGAATAGCAGTGGAATGCACCACTGCCAGGTTTAAGGTCTGTAGAGAGACATGGAAACAAGGAGCTTTTTTTTTTTTTTGAAAAATGCTGACAAACTACCCATTCTGATGAATTACCAGAGTGATTTCATGGAAATATATTCTTTCCACACATTTTTTGAGAAATTCAAGCTCATTTTATGTCTGAACCATCCTTGACAGTACCAGCCTAAGTATGGCAAACATCCCACCAAAGAAGGGTGGACCCACTAGATGCACCAAAGTGGCCCTAAACTCTGTACTTCCCTTTTGCAAAATTCAGTACCTATAAATTCAGTCTGGGCACTGCTCCTACTCAGAAATTTGTAAGAATGAAGCACATGGAAATCACTCCTTTTAGGACATAAGCATTATAGAATCTCTTGTAGAATTTGAGAAGGTGAATTTTGATTTGTAAAATCTATATGCTATTGTTCCTGACAGGAAAGCATAAAATATTCATTTTTAATGTAATTTTGCAGAACTGTGACTTCAGTAGAAAGGCAAATAACAAATTTTTGGAAATCTCATTTTCTTACTGGGTCAAAAATTTAAATAATACAATCACTTCAAGCAGGAAGGTATAAGTAATATCCAAGATGCTTTAAATTTATGACTGATACTTTTGAAAAGAGTGCAAATGGTATAACTATGTGTTTATGGCATTTTAAAGCTATTCACCAGCTGCTAAGAGAGAGAAAAATCCAATTCTGTCCTTTCATTCAGATTCTGACCTTCCATTTAAAAAACATGTCTAGCATTTATGATTGTGAACTAAACCTCAGCACATCTCTGATGAGACAACTGCTTAAACTTGTAAGAAGACATGAAAAGTAGTTATGAAAAGCATCTACGGAATGTGTGAAATTTTCTATTTGTTTTAGCTGAAAGAATTAATGCATCGTTTCAGTGATGATAATTGAAACATCAACACTGTTAATTTAGTTTGAGAAAAGCCAGGGAAGGTCTCTCACACAGTTCTGACATTTTGTCATGTTTCTTAGCTACAAATAGATTTCAGTTTAGACATACTTCCACATACTTCAGTTTAGACATACTTCCACTGTGTATATTTCCACATCTCAATATATAATTACAGATACCACTTGAAGACAATAAGCATATTGAAATTTGTCAATCAACCATTTTGACAAGGAAATGTGACATAGATATTAAACCCAGATGTCTTTTTTTAAACTTCTTTATTTTACATCAACTGTCATGCTTGAAAAGATCAATGCAGCAGTGTATCTGGGTAATATCTTTCTTGGGTTTTTTTTTTTTTTTAAATTTCTTTGAGTGAAGATTTCCTGGTTTAAAGATGCTGACTCACAAGTTTCAAAGATTCCATTTAATGTATTGTTAATTGTCATTGTGCCAGAAAGATGCAAGGAACTTCAATCTTTCATAAGATCTTTCATAAGCTCTTTCAATATCAGGCTTTTTATAATTCATTTTATGTTCCTGTAGATATCCAAGCTTCAACTGTGTTACAGAGGTCTTTTTTTTTTCTTTTTTTCCTTGGTTCAAGATCTTTTCTTCTTTTTCATGTATTAGTTAAGAAAACAGCGATTTCACCCAAGTTTAAATGTTCACAACCTAACTTGATAATACAACTTTGTTTACAATAAAAGTTACAAAAAGTTACTTTACAAAAGTTTACAATAACTTTTGTACATTATAGAGATACAAAGTATTTTGACAAATTGCAACAGTGTATGGATTACCAGTTTGCCAAGAAATTTGGAAACACATGAATTTGTTTGGTTCTGCATCATCCCTGTTCCCAGTAATATTTTTATTGTCAGTTCTCTTCAAATTCTGTAAAGCAATGACTTTATTTATTTTATATTTCCCTAAAATCTCTCAAAGTACCAATTTCAATAACTTTGTTTGTAGTTTACCCCAGGAATCAGAGGGAAGTGCTGACAAGATTTTTTCAAACATACCTTTCCTGGCATTTTCAAACAAATGGATTTTTCTAGGCCACTGGTTGTTATCCAGTCACAAACTTGTGTCTTCCCTTGCTAATTATTTTCACACATCATCTTTTTATAGCCTCCAAAGTTCTCTTGCAAGGTGCTGATAATTTGTATTTGTTCAAATAACTTTTGAATCAACTAAGACAGAAGTGTACATATAATACACAGTTACTGGATACTCCTACCAAGTGCAAATTGACATGGAAAGTATAAACAATCAGGATTAAAGTTGCTAATATACGATATGACCTGTTAGAATTTCCAGTTAGATTTTGCATTTTCCTACTTTCTTCAATGGACAGCAATCCATCAAATAGAGAAAAAAGAATCACCATAAATTTGGATTAATTAAACAATTTCACTGCATTTTTAAACTCTCACACATTGCTCATTTATCAAAGCTCTGTTCCTTGCCCAGCTATTTGTTTCCTGTATATGTCCTTCCAAACATTGTATATGTATTCATATTTATATGTACATAAATTATTTCCATTCTGAAGTAAAAGAAAAAAATATAAAATTTTTCAAAACAAAATGCGGGAAGTTAGTGATATTTTCATGTGGGGTTTTTTGATACCTTTTTTATTTTAAGAGAAGTGAACTTAAACTAAGCTGAGCTAAGCTAAGCTTAACTCTCATTTCTTGCTCTCTGTTCCTTCATAAGTTTTTTTGTTGTTGTTTTTCCATGTCCTTTATACACTTTCTGATTAGTCACTTGCTTTTAATGGCCCAAAGCTATGCTTCCAGTTGGCTGGCCATTCCTTGGAATATTTATGGATTATCATCCATAATCTTTGGAACTGTTATGAAAAATGTGAATACATGTAGAGGTGCTGAAAAACAGACACACATAACAGGGAGAAACACTTGAAGAGCTGCATTGTAAATAAATACTATTGATATCCATGATGGAAAAATATAAAATCTAAAGTGTTTGAAATAGTGTATTTTTTAAACACCTATGTGAACAATAGCAGAAAGCACACTAAAATATTAAAAAAGTGAATAATCATATGTACATTTACTAAGAAAGAAAAATATCTGAAAGCAGGTAATCCACTTAATTTATTAAAGAAAGTGACAAAGAAAGTTTTGAACTTTATATTAACGACAAACATGCATTTATATGATTAATGTCTTCAGAGGATAGAGAAAGTTCTAGCAGTGAGTAATTTACTAACAGGTGAACAAATTTCTGAATGTGATTGACCTTCGGGAAACAGAGGCTCTCCTCTTTGGAGGTCAGTGTAGTTGAAATACATTTTTGTAAAGTATCTGAAAATTAATCTTGTGTCCTTTATGTAAGCCAAATGAAACAGTACACTTGATCAGATTCTTATGCCTAAGTAAACAGTGTCAATAAAACTGCAACTGAATGTTAGAATTTCTTTATTGATAATAATTATTAATTAATGTATTTGATTGCACCAGTCTATAAACAAGGTACTGAAATGCATAAAATCCGTATCTATTAGTCTTCAATATGTAATAACTAGACTAGATGGAGCAGCATAAAAATGCTAGTCTTCAGAATATAAAATGCAGCATCCAAAAAAGTCAAATAAACAAATGCAAAGTATAATTGCTCTCATCCTTTGAAGCCTGCATTTTAGTTTGCTTTCAGAGTTTAAATGCCAAGAGCATTTTTTTGAAATCAGGTGACATTATACTCATTATAGAGCCATAGAAAGGTTTGGATTGGAGAACCTTGAAGATCATCTAATTCTAAAACCCCTGTCATGAGGAGGGAAACCTTCCACTAGACCAGGTTGCTCAGATCTTCATCCAAGCCTGGCCCTGAACAGTTCCAGGGATGCGGTATTCACAACCTGTACCAGAGCCTCACCACCATCACAATAAAAAATTTCTTCTTAATATCTGATCTAAACATCTCTCTTTTAGTTTGAAGCCATTCCCCTTTATCCTGTCCCCTTTATACATGCTCCTGTACAAAATCTCTCTTCTTTCTTTCTTTTTACCTCCCTGGTACTGGAAGACCACAATAAGGTCACCCCTAATCCTTAGCTTCTTCAGGCTGAAAAATCCCAATACTCTTAGCCTTTCTTCATAGGAGAGGGGCTCGATTCATCTGATCATCTTGGTGCCTCCTCTGGGCTCTCTCCAACAGCTCCATGTCCTTCCTGCGCTGGGACCCCAGCAGCTCTGGAGGCAGCTCTGCAGGTGGGGTCTCACCAGAGCAGGACAGAGGGGCAGAATCCCCTCCCTCCCCTGCTGCCCACAGGGCTTTGGATGCAGCCCAGAACACACCTGGATTTCTGGCCCATGGCCAGCTCATGTCCAGCTCTCACCCACAGCACCCCCAAGTCCTTCAGGGCAGGGCTGCTCTCCATCTGTTCATCCCCAGCCTGGGCTGGGCTGGGCTGGCATCAGGGCCCTGACCAAGGTGCACCACCAGCACTTGCCTTGCTAAACCTCATGAGATTCCCATGGGCCATTTCTCAAGCTAGTCCAGATCCATATATACAATATTGAGTGATTTACAGTAAATTATGGAACACTCTAACAGTGTTTATTTTTACTGGAGTATTTATTTTTACTTTCTTCCCTATATTGGAGGGCACATCGTCCCTTGATAGTGCGTGGGGATGGCACCTCCTCCAGCAGTGTGTGGGAATGACATCAGGGACAGTGGGGCATTTTCTTCAGGAAATCCAGAAGGATGCACTCGCCTTCCAAGAAATCATGGTCCTGAGAAGAGAGGGATGGAAAGGATGGGAATGAGACAGTCACACAGAAATAGTGGCACTGTCCAGGATGATGTTCATGACTGAGGGAAGTGTTCCAAACTGTCCCCCATGCAGGGAGCAATGGGCTGGCATTCATCCATGGTACCCTTTGGGGTGCATGGAGGCTCTTCTGAAGCCCATAAACTCATACTCTGAGTGGGACCACCAGACAAAGCCGCGAAGAGCACCTCTTCATAGACAAGGGCACAACGGGGAAGCAGGGGCTGATAGGAGAGGATGGGGACATCACAAAGTCAGAGTCAAGCAGAGCCAGCTTCTCCCACCCAGGGATGGGGTGGGACAGGGACAACCCCAGCCAGATAAGAATGTTATTCATGAATGTAAGACAAAGCTGTGAGGAGCTATCTGTCCTTGTTTCTCTTATAAATCCTTTAATTGTCCACAGTTTCTGCAAGCCTGCCCATCCCAGCAGCTCAGTAATTATTTTAGGAAACACCTCACCCTATGTATGTTAGTCTCAAGTCACACTTTATCCAGCCCTGCTCCCACCAGCTGTTTCCAAGTATATTCCAGCCTCCATATCCCACCACCTCACTATTTTTGTGTTTCAGCCTCTATAGCATAGCATAGAATGCAATGGAGCTGGCTATGTTGTCCCTGCTTCCCCACAGACTGTGCTGCGGGCACATCCTGCCCGCAAGACATCTGACTGGGTGATGCCATTGGTGTTGGAGGGATTGCAGATGAAGACAACAGAGCAACCTGGTTTTTTTTTTTTTTTTTGCTGTGTGTACAGGCAGCAGAGCCCTCCCCAAACTTCCAGTGCAAATGGACTTTAACCCACCAACCTCTCCCCTCCTTCTCGATCGGAGCACTTCCCTGGCTCAGAGAGTTTAGATGAGCTCCTGCACAAGATGAGGAGGCAAACACACAGCTGATCTTTTTACACAGGTGACCTAAAGCAGCCCCTAGAAACATCTGTCCTGAGAAGCAGAATACAAGCACATCTGTCTCTCATACATCCCTTTCCATCAGCAGCAAACAAGTAGTTTTACACTATGTGCAGGAGACACCACGCATAGGGGCATAGAAATCCTGGTCTTCAGTCAGCAGCATCTTCTGGTTCTTGTGTGAGAACTCATTGCACAGCTGTTCAAGTTGCCTCTTCTGCTGAGCCATATTTAGATGATCCTGCCCCATCCCCTGGGGAAACAGAAGCTGTTGGCAAAGGTTCAGGCCCTTGACACACTGGCAGCAGGCTGAGAATGCAAGGTGAGTGGTCATTTGCCTGGTGCAGAAGCTCTTGATGTTGCCTCAGCTGCTCCATCTCTCTCTGGATGGCCCTGAACATCTCCTGGTGTTTGGGCTCTATCCGGTGTGCCTCCTGCAAGGCTCACTCCCCTTCCTCATACTTCCAGCATGAGCACTGCAAGACAGAGCAGGTGGGACACTGGGAACAGAGACGATCACTGCCCAGGGGCAAGACTCCTTTGCACATATCCTTATTCTCAGCTCAGTATAAGGATTCATGACTTCGTAAGGAGTGGGAAGCCCCAGCCTTGCTCCTGGCCCCTGTACAACTGTGAATTGCAGCACAGATGCTATGCTTACTTCAGTCATGCTTTTAAGCTCCTTCTCCCTCTGCTGGATGTGCTGTTTGGCCCCCTTCAACTTCTCTTTCTTCAAGTGAAGCTCCTGCCAGGATTAATCCAGCTGTTCTTCTTTGGGTCTCAGCTTCTGGCCATGTAATTTCAGGTCTGCCTGCTCCTAGGATGGCTATAGGGGAAACCAAAGCATTACCTGCCCTGTTCTTGACACCGTCTCATGTCTTTCTATGCAGATGAAGGAGATATGTCCTTGCTGTACTTCTCCCGCCAGCCAATTTGGGGTGCAGAACAACACCACCAATACTTGAGCAGTGTCCTCCATTCATCTATTCTTGTGGGCCAGGGCTGGCAGACCTGTGATTGTACAGACATACCCACACTTCTTCCCCCAGGAAGGATGGAGCACCTCACCATGTTGGACATAATGTGTGCTCAAGGCTCAGCTGTTTGTCAGTAATGGAAAAACTAAGACTGAATGGTTATTTTTCACCTCAGTAGCCCTTAAAAAAGGAGTTCTACTGCTCTGTCTGTACCACATATTTGCTCCAGGCAGGCCCAGGCAGAAGCAGAACCGACTGTGGACCCATCCCCATGGCATAGGGAGGTTTCCTCTCAGCTGACTTAAAATGGAGACAGCTGCTTGTACTCTCTCTGCCCAAAATCCTCACAGGCACAGGATAGAGACAAAGGTGACTGATGCTTCTGTTGACATCCAGACATGACAGTTCTCACCACCCCGAGTGATATCTCTGACTTTATACCTGAAGGCAGCACTGAATGTCTCCCCTGTGGACAGAACCCATCCTTCCCCCCAGGTGGTGCTGGAGGCTACAGGAAGGAGTTCTGCTGTGATACCTTGGCCAGTCTCATCATGGTTAAGTCCATTTCCTGGGATTGCTCCATCTTATGCTGCAGACACTCCTCCAGCAGCCATTCTTGGTTATGGAATTCAGCCCACTCAGCTGCCAGCTTCTCTTGCTCCTCTACGCACTCTGCAGCATTGACTCCTGCTCCTCCAGCAAAGTCCTGACCCAAAAATATTGAGTGACCAAGGCAAGCAAGGCTTTGCCAGCCTTGGCTGGACTGACTTTCTTCAAAGAGCCCATTAGCATAGGTGAGAGTCTACACTGTGATTGTGCTTGTCTAATGTTTCAGAGGCAGTACCTGTGGGTCCCATTGGAATGAAAACATATGCTTGAGCTTGCTTCTCCTATTCTGGGACTTAGGATGCTCCTGTGCCAGGGCCATGTCCTGGCTCTGTGATCAGAACTGAGCTGCCAGATGCTTCTTCTCCTGCCACAGCCTCTCCTCCGGCTGCCACATCTGTTGCCACTACTTTTCCTTTCTCATTTTTCAGGGAGGCACATTCTCTCAGCCTTTCTTTTCTGAATGCTTACAGAATGCCTTATTATTTTTAATATCCCTTGCCAAGTGCCATTCTATCTGTGCCTTAAAATCTTAATATATTTACAGGAAAGACTTTTATTAAAATTCTTCATAGAATTCTTCAAAACTCTTTAGGCTGACTAGGTGTAACTCAAGGAAGAAGATTCATTTGCAGCACAAATCCCTCTCAACACAAATGCATGTTAATCTCTTTTGTAGCTTATTCAATTATGCCTTGACTGTATCAGGTAATTCAAGGTTAACACACATTCTTTGACAAAGTGGCCTGCACCACAAAGATATAAGAAAGGCTATGTAAACTTATAGCAGAAATATTTTATTAGATTTTCTCACTTAAAATTTTTCATAATATTCAAGTAGGAAACATCAACATTATATTCTCTGTTTCTGTAAATTCCATTGAAACACAGTTAAGATTTTGAAGGTCTGTATGACACAATGGATACAATAAGTCAGCTTTGTTAAATATCTAGGCCTGGTTAACAATACTTTGCTCTTGTTTATAACTGGTACCATTAGAGATGGTATCTACTTTTCTTTGTTTGTTTTAATTTAATTTTTTTGTATTAGATTATGTCTGGTTTTAAATTGCCAGTTTTTGACAAGAGCTAAGTTCAAACTTAGAGTTTTATAGCTGCAATTTATTAAGAACTGGTGCTTTAAAGATAGAGTATTGAAAGATTAGTTGTGAATTATGGGACAGCCTGCATATTAAAACCACTGTGCAGAAAATTTACAGACAATCTGGAAGCTGAAATATTAATATCTTTGTGCTTTGGAGATTACATTAATCATAGTAATTCTAAGAGTGCAATAATTAAACAGTTTTACAGTAGCCACTAAGGTCAGTTTATACAAGTATATAAGTAATTTTTCACCTGCTACAAAGATTCATGAATATATTAACTCATCACAAACCTGTGTTTTCTGCTCAAAGTTGTTGTTTTGAAAGTAAAGCAATAGAAGTGGTGGGCTTGACAGAATGAAGTTCTGTCACTGCAGTCAGGGATGTTCTGGCACAGGATTTCATCAGAAAGCAATATACAAGCCATGGATGCTAATTGGCCTTTTGTCATAGCTGGAAAATCAATCCTGTCTGCTAACACAAAAAGCTGTTGTGAGAACATGGATTTTACTGGAGTGCTGCCAAACCTGGACAATTTGTATGTTGTAAGATATGTCCAAACATGCAACAAAATTTGGGGTGTACAAGCAACTCAGCCGTGTAGTGGTATCTCAAATCAGTACCTTAGCTTTCCTGGAATGTTCTCATCTAGGGGAAAGAAAAGCAGAAAAAACCTGAAAGGAAGAATAAGAAGCCAGGGTTTTAGTAAACCTTTAAATTTTAGTAAACAAAAATAGTAGTTGATGTCCGATAGATTGAAAGACAACAACAAACCAGGCAGTAAAATAATTTACTTGTAAGTTTTTAAAATGTTGTATTTTGAGCTAACATTTTAAACATATTTCATGCATTTTTAGTCAGAGTATTTAATGAATTTGTTTTCAAATTCATAGAGTTCAACAATGCCTACAGAAACATATCAAGAAAAAACATTTAACAGCATTTATGGCAAAAGATTGGAACAGATCAGCACTAAAATTTGTATTTGTTAATATTTAAATTGGATACATAATTGTGAGGATAAATACCTATCAACCAGCAAAAATAACTGCATTCCTTACATACCCAACTAAAACATTTCACAGTAACAAAACCGGGCATTGACCAGTAGTTTTTTTCAGGGGAAACAGATGGTTTTTTAATTAGTTGTTTTTAATTGGAATAGTAGCATCTTCCAGTTAAGACCTAACTAATTCACAGCACTGTACATTGCACCTTGGAGTGAATATACAACCTGTAGAAGATTAAGGCTAATGGAATTGATTGCATTGAAAATGCAACTACAGAATTCTCTATTGGTCTAGAATTAATAGTACATTGTACATAACAATGCCTCTTCTGTTTATTTACTACAATAGCAATATCTATGACCTCCAGACATTATGAAAATATTTGAACATATAATTAGTTATTCATAAAAATCAAAAATTTATTGCTTTCCTTAAATGTTCAAGCAGCTTTCCACACTTCATAATTCCTCACAATCATAGTTCTCAATTTACATTTTTAGTACATTAATCTCCTGCTGTCCCATCAAATAGAAATTCTTCATCATATAGTGGGCTGAATCCTTTTTGCTTATGAGAAAAGCTTCACAGACACATATTTGAGTAGTATGATAACCATCTAGAAGAAAAGTTAAATTAATTAATCAGGGAGATATAAAGCTAACAGCAAAAGGTGAATAAAGGAGAGTTAACTTAGTACAAGATCAAGGTGTCAAGAATAAAACTAGTCAGGCTAACAAGATGCTTGAAGAAAATAAATTTTAGTTGTCTGTATGCCTGCACCAAGAGTGTAGGTGATAAACAGGAAGAATTAGAATTAACATGTTCGTGAATATAAATTTGCATTAGTTGATAGTACTGAAACTTGTGGGATTCACATTATTACGCTGTTAAAATCAATATAGATTAAACGAGCAAAAGAGAAAAAGGGCAGATTTTATATCTGAAATTTTGTACTAATTAATTCTGAGGCATTGAAAAGTCTGAAGTAAACAATGTTGAATGACTATACCTTCATTTTATAACACATGACAAGTACCAGATAAGGTAACTATAAAATGATACTGCTATTCCTAAAAGTTATCTTCAATTTTCTAATAGACCATTGTTTCTGATATATGGGGATGTGACATTTGTGGCAATGCAGATGGTCGGTGATGGGACAAATCGAGACAAGAGATCTCTGGAATCAAGGCTAGTCTTGGAGCATGAGGTTTATTACATAAGGCGTGGGTAGAAATGTCCTGCAAAGAGCTGCGAGACACAGCTCTGAGCAGGACCGAGAGATGGAGTAAAAGGTAAGAGTAAAGAGTAAAGTAAGAGAGTAAAGTAAGTGTATAAAAGTAAGAGAGCAAAGTTCCCGCTACAATGCATTAAATCTTCTTCTGCACTGAATATTCTAATTTACACTAACCAATGTAGTACAAGATACAAATCCTATAGCATTTACATATAGCCTATAAGAATCACTACATTACCATACTATGTTATATTTTAAACCCTAAAAACTACTCTTTGGACCCCTCTTGCCAAGCTGATAGGGTCTGCTCTGACCCTTGGACTCTTGGTAAGGAGAAGGGCATTGTTTAATCAAAAGGGGATGGCCTTCAGCAGGCCACACTATTGTTTCTCTGTTGTTCAGTAACAAAGGCTGGGCATCTTAGACATCAAAACTTGCTTTCAATTCTATTTCACTTATATGTTTCATATTCTCAAGGTCTAAACAGTCATATTTATAAGGCTTTCCTGTTTCATCCTTCCCAACAGACATTAGATATTATGACAGTAAAAGATCACAGGAATAAAACCCATCAAATTAGATGTGCTATGTTTGAAATCCCAGCTACTAATAAACATAACTGATACTTAAAAAGCATGGCCAGACTTAGAAACAAATTTGCACAGAAGCAGGTAGTACAATAAGTAGCTCAAATAACAAATAAAAATTTGAATGGATTCCATGAGTAAAAAAAAAAATTAAATAATATTTTTAAAAGTTCTTTAAACTGAAATGAAAGCATCCACCAAAAAGCAAAAGCAAATATCTACAACATAGCAAGTGATGGAAAGAAAAGGGAAAATTGATAGTGGCGATAAAATGTGAACTGTAGAAATTCATAAGTAAAACAATGAATGAATAATGAATACACACGCGCGCACACACAGACCCACCCCCTCACACACACACACACACCCAAACTGCTCACAATGTTAAGAGGAATAAATTCCACTGTGATCAGTATGCTTAATCACACGTCAGGCTGAATACATAAACTATAGATTTGCAGGTTTTGAACTCAGTGATCCTTGTGGGTCCCTTCCAGCTCAGGATAGTCCAAGATTCTATGATTTGTTAGCTAATAGGCCTTGCCTTCAGTAGTGAAGGGCAAAGATAGGCAAATACCTACTTCCAGGTTTAGAAAATGGTTTAATTTCCTTTCACAGCTCAGTCCATACTATCAAAATTTGCTCTTGTGTTTTAACTTCATTACTCACTATTTTTCACTACTAACTCCCAGGTAAAACAAAGTGATAATTTAATAATATTACATGTCTTCTGGACTCAATATTGCCAATTTACACACTTCTTGCCATATGAACTTGCACATTCTAGTGCAAGAGTCTCTGGTCTTCATTGAGATGTTGACATGCCCTAAGATTCTTTGGTGTCTGCAGGACACTGAACTGTCATAGAAGAACATCCTAGCATTGCCAGCAAAATGCTGGCAGCAGAGAAGGCAAGAGTTCAGTTGTATGTCTGTATTTCAGGAATAGCTAGATGCAGTATATGTGTGGTAATGACAACACTCTAATTCTGCTGCTAACTCTCAAGCACATTAAGTGACATTTATTAGCATGTAGTATTTTTAAATTGGCACACTCATTTATATCAGTTTTATGTAAGTTTTTGGAAGACTGTGAAAATTCTTAATACTAGTAGAAAACTAATGCTATGTCAATATTTAGAAAACGTAAATTAAACTGGGAATAGACACAGTTAATTATAGTCCTGTCAGCCTGCTATCGATCCTGAAGAAAATAATAGAGCAGCTGGTACAGGGTTTGATTAAGAAAGAATTAAGAGGAGTTAATATAATTAATGTCAATTAAAATGCACTTACAAAACCTAAGCATAATCACTACAACTTAGTATCTCCTTTGAATACAACTGCAAATTTGGGGGATGCATTCAATCTCTGACTTTGAATAATTCCATTTTGATGCAGTGAGTTCAACAGTACAAAATCCTTTTGGTGATACATTATATAGAATAAAGTCTGGTTAGCAGTGTATCTTGAAGGACTTGGTAGATTACTTCTTGGTCCACCATTAATAAAATAGGTGTTATAAAATTTCTACTGGAAATTATCTACATAATAAATATTGATTCCTTAAATTATAAATAGTGATGATTACTAATGTAAACAGAGTTGCTTACAAACTGAGTTACAATGTAATAGATATAAAGTAAATTACTCAAGCAGAAAAATGTAGCACACGGTAGCAATATGAAGGATCACAGAATGGTTTGCATTGGAAGAGACCTTAAAAACCAGGTGCCTCAAAATCAAATCAAACATTTCCTTGAACACTTTCAGGGATGGGACATCCACAACTTCTCTGGGTATCCTATTCCAGTGTTTCAACCATATTAATAGTAAAGTACTTCTTGGTAATATTTAATGTTAACCTACTTTCTGTCAGATTAAAGCCATCAGCCCTTGTCCTGTCATGCTTTTGTAAAAATTCACTCTGGAGCTCTCTTGTAGGCCCCCCAGTTTCTGGCAGGCTCCTGTAAGGTCTCCCTGGAGCCTTCTTTTCTCCAGGCTGAGCAATCATGACACTCTCAGCCTCTCTTCATTTCAGAAGTGCTCCAGCCTTTGGATCATGTTTGTGGCCCTTCTTTAGATCCATTCAAGCAGATCCATGTCATTGCTGAAAACCCCAGAGCTAGATGTAGTACCACAGGTGAGACCTCATGAGGGCAGAATAGAGGGGCAGAATCCCCTCCCTCCACCTGCTGCCCATGCAGCCTATGATGTGGTTGTCTTTCACGGCTTCAAGCACACATTGCTTGCTGTTGTCCCGCCTCTCAATAACAGATGCTCCCAAGACTTTCTCCTCAGTGCTGCTGTCATGATTCTGACAAAAAAAGAGACATCGTTATTAAAGTAAAATATATAGTGAATATGTGTATCATTGTGGCCAAAACTTTGACTGGGAGTAAATGAGTGAATGAATGAATGAATGAATGAATGAATGAATGAATGAATGAATGAATGAAACTTTTTCCAAGGGGAAATATTCTAATTGAAGCAGAATTTTTATTACCTCTGTGTTATATATCTATATCTATATTTATCTCTATATAGCTGTATATCTATATGGGTTTTACATGGATATGACCATGTACTGAGTCATTACAGTGTTTACACTTCACTTATTTTCCCCAAATAATATTTAAAATCTCAAGATCAAAGAAAAGTCAAAGATGTTATTTAAGAGTGGAAATTCTGATAGTCTTCCTACACTCTTTCTCTGCGGTATTTCTTTCACATATTTAAAAGCAACTGTTTATATGGATATCAATGTAAATTTGTATATTTCCTATGCTTGTTCCCTCTAAACCCTAATTCCTGCTCTCTAATATATTTTACTCATTATGAGCAGCTTTTCCTTTTCCCCTTTTGTCATAGACATAATGACGGACTTGAAAGGAGCTCACTCTCTTTAGCTTATCAAGGAAGATGTTGAGACTGAAACAATCACAGACTATAGAAACCTCCTGAGGTACAGTAATCTGATTAATCTAATTAGTTCTTCAATCTAAGGGAGAAGAAGCAATGAGTGTTTGTCAGCCTGGTTCCTTTTAAAATTACACGCTGTGCACATATACTTAGAACCAAGTTCCTCCAAATGGTTGTTATTTTTTGGATTGCTGACCCAGACTTTTTCTTGTTAGTGTAAACTTTAATATTAATCTAACACCAATACATGGAAATAAAGAGTTTCAAAGCTTTTCCCCAAGCCCTCCTACTTTTTTCTCTGAAGTCAGTGAAGAACACGTGTGATGAACGGGGTGTGACTCACATTATTCACCCTCATACCAAGGAAGCGATGTTCTGACTATTCCAAATAGCAAAACAAACCTGAACATTTTTGCCTAATATTTTTTTTCTCAATAAATGCATACCTGGAATACAGTAAAAGTTGGAAAAATTTATTCCAAACTGGTATTGTAAATTTCTTGTTGTGAAAAGAATGTTAGTTTCATGGCTTGGGGTAGAGTGGCTGGAAAGCTGCTGGGCAGAAATCCCATTGATCATGAGTCAGTGTGTGCCCAGGTGGCCAAGAAAACCATTGGAATCCTTGCCTGTATCATCAATACTGTGGCCAGCAGGACTAAGGAAGTGATTCTTCCTCTGTATTGGGCAATGGTGAGGTCATACCTGCAATCCTGTTTTCACTTTTGGGTCCCTCACTACAACAAAGACATTGGTGTCCTGGAGCATGTCAAGGTCATCTCTTAAAAAAGCTCTTCCACCTTAGGTTTCCATGAGCAAAATCTCAGGGAGAATTCAATTAATTTATTTATTTCCTACAGTGGCAAAATGTAGCTCGAGCTGTGTGCTTTTGGAGAGGAAATCTGAACAAAGAAGTCACTGGACAATTATACCCTTACCATCAAAATTTCCTACCTGTCACATGACAGTTCAATCCAATAATATTAATAGGGTCTGGGGTCTTCTTGTTTTCCATTGTCTCTTAAATATAACTGTAAACCTGGAAAAATGCTCTTTTCTATCATAATTGATTCTGTAACTTGAACCAGGTAAACAGAATTCATCTGAGTTTATGCTTGAGGAACAGTTAATTCACAAATGAACTGTTCCATCATGATGCTCAGTTTTTCCATCTTTCTGAACTGTTCATTTATTATGTGCAACCAAAAACCTTCTCCTGTCTGAAATCTTCCCCCTGCAATTTTCACATGAAGAAGAATGTTCATCTTTTCAGGTGAGATTTGCACAGATGAGTATTTCACTTCACCTATGTGTAGATTCTCTTCAGTGTAGCAATTAAAAACCTAAAGATCACTAAAAAGTTATACTCTCCCAAAAATTCCAGGGCACTTGAAGGCTTTGGCCAACTAAAAAGATCAGAAATGGATTTTGTCTTTATTTGACCAGCATCAGGATGACAGTCTAGTGTGGCTACCATTCTATAAATAAAAATGTCATCAGTAAAGGTTGTCATTAGAACCATTTCTGTGATATTGTTGATTAAATGTGCATGTGTTAGAGAACGCTTTTAATGTGACATACAAATAATTGACCAATTTGGTGAGAAAGTATCATAGTGCACAGATGAGGAGAGAGTAAAGATCAGATAATTTCTTTCCAGAATAGAAAGAAATTGTAAATTAACCCTAGGTTAGGTTAACCCTAAAATTTGGAGGGAGAAATTTGAAATTCTTATGGAAATTGTCCTAGTACAACTTGAAAAGCACATCCCAGTGACAGAAAAATAGTTTTTTCTTTGTGTATATGAGGGACCAACAGAAATGAAGGATCAAAATTCCACTCTGATCTAATCATCACTAGGAGCCCTTTCAGACTTGGGCATGTGTTTGACTGGGGCTTATGAAATTCACAGTCCTGAATTTGTAGTTTAATACTTGGAATCTTTATATATCAGGTACGTTATGAACATCACAGTAATACCAGTTTTTTTCTCTGTAACACAAGTAAACAAGATTACTAGTCTGAGATAAACTGTGGCATGTATATATGCAACACAGTGAAGTTCAATGCAAAGGGAACAAGTAGCAGTACAAGCTCCAAATGCACAAATAAACTGTTATTTAAAAATCAGAAAAAATATTATTGGCTTGGTCCTTAGAATAGAGCTGTTCTCAGCAGCAGTCTTTATAATTCAATAAGGCTTTTAAGTGTAGTGTACTCCACTTAGTACTTGTGCCATTTCCAGTTCTCTTACAAGCATTTTTGAATGATGTTTGTTGTTTCAGTACTTCTTTGCATTATTGGGTATCTGCTTAGTGGAACATTTTCAAGATAGCTAGGTTTGTTTGATTTATGTATCAAATTGTTTTTGCTATTTTACTTAATTTCAAGATGAAAACAAGTGTTTAGTTACAGAACACATGATTGTCACGAACACAGAAAATTATTATCTCAATTTATCCTAAAGTTAAAAGAACTGTAGTGCAAATTTTCTATTTATCAAACATGCAATTAAATCTTTACAGAGTATTGTATGTACATATCTATAATATATTCATAACAAATATCAAAGCAAAGATGCAGTTAATGAATGCTCACACCACAATAATTTTATTTGCTTTATTCAATATATACTTAAAATGAATGCATTTGTAATTGCCTATTCTTCAAACAGGTTAATGTCTGCCTCTATGATCCTTCTGCAATGCAACCTTCAGAATGATGCTTCATGGACATGCTGAGAAATCTGGCAGTTTACTATAATTTACTTGGACAGGGCCAAAAATGCCATATCTATCTTGCTACATGTGCTTTATGCTATATTTGACATTAGTTTATGTTAGTCTTGTAAAAGCAAGGCTTTTCAGACTGACTTGGAGATTCTGAATGGCCTAAAGGTTCTGAGTTCATTCTGCCTTGCAGGGTATTCAGATATGGATTCAACATGCAAACTAAGTTTGTCAAATACACTAAAAAAATTCTTTTTAGGGGAGGGGATTCCTATTTATGTTCCCCTATATTGACATATCACAGACTTTGGCCTGATACTAAGCCACATTCTTAGACAACATAAAAGATAATGTGTTTTTGCAGAAGGTGTAATAATGCTGGTAAGCATGCTGACCTGGTGAATCTGTATGTAAATGTCTTATTATCTATTTCTTTCTTCAAACATGCTATGCTGTGCACAGGATTTTCTTGCTTAGCAAAGGAAAACTGAAGTTTCAAATCACCTGCATATTGCTGTCTGCTCCTAAGTTCAGAGTCTACACATGCACATTAATGTGCAGCTGTAGATTCTGAATTTATAGTTATACATGTGGATGAACATGTATAAATATATATGCAAAGGCTTAAATTGACTCCTGTCAAGCAAACTTTTCATTAGGTTAAAGTGAATTACAATTAAGTTAAAATGTGCTATTAAGATTTTTTATAAGTATTGCAGAAAATTCCAATAAAATCTTAAATGTTCTGTTTCCAAGAAACTCTAGAATACATTATAAAATACATAATAAAGAAAGAGAATGAAACTTCATCCGTAAGTTACATTTCAGATATATTTATTATACAGTAAATTAAGGCAGAGCAGATGGGTTTTGAAATTATCAATGAGACCCTTACCGTCTTATATATTCTGGTCTGTAAATATGAGCAACAGTGTTTACTTCTGGCACTTCTTGAGGTGAGTCTAATATTGTTTGCCAGGCTTTACTTCACTTTCTTTGATAAATAATCTGAGGAGCAAAAATCAATGTAATATTAAATATCAGAGCAATGCCAAGCTGGTAGAAAGCCATGGCTGTGTCATAATGGCATACCGCCATTTTTTTCTTTCTTTCCTACTGATTTTATACTGTATTACAAAATCAGACAAAGATGGACTTCATTGATTTACATTATTGTAGCTGCTAAAATAATTGAAGAATTGCAGTTTGCCCATCAGAACAAAAGTTGATATGTCATTTTTAAAAGAGCAATAAACCCTTCTGTATTAGTTAGGTTTGAGTATTCAAGTCATACCCATAGCAGCAGAATAAAGCAGAAATGCCAATATAAGAATAATGTTGAATAATTTGTTGTTCTGCCTCCAAAAGGGAAAAAAAATACATTTTAGAAAAATACTCTTCTATCTTGTTATAGTCTTAAAATTTCAGGTTGATGAAACAAGGCATTTCAACAGTAGTGTAAACTAAACATAATTGCTCCTTCTGATACAACTTTACTTTCCTTCACCTGATTGATAACATAGCTCTAGACTGCCAGCATCTTCCCCCTCACCTGTCATTCAGACTATGCTACTGCTCTTCTTTAATCCTCTTCCCCTCAGATGCATTGAGTCACAAGGTGGACAGGTTTGACCTGAGAGGGATCAGTTTAATCACATTAAATTGCTTCCAGTCACTGATTACATATTAACATGACCAAAGGTTGTGATACACAGATATTTTGCCCCTTGAGAAGACCTAATCCTTAAGAATGACTACAATTTCTTGTTCCTCTTCTAAGAATTACTACCTCCTCTTCCTCTCAGCACCAGAGAAATTATTGAGGTGAGATTAACTATGGCCTACAACCATAGCATTAGCAATGCTCAGCATAGCAAAGAATGTTAGCTTATTCATTAATATCTGTTCTACTGGCCAAGAGGTTTTTCTACAGAAAATACAAAGATTCATTTGTTCATTTGCATAACATTAGTTTCAAAATATGCATCTTTAGCGTGTAGTTAATATGCTAGGTAAACTGTTTACATATATTATAATACATTAGGTTTTACAATATTGCTACTCATTTCTACTTTCCATGATGGTGTAATTAAGAAAATGTCTACAGCTGACAAGAATAAAACAGTAGGTAGCTATGAAGTGATCTAGTAACATGCTAATAAATGTGACTGACTGAATCCAGTAAATCTTCCAAAGCAAGTATCTTATTTTCAAAATTCCCCTGTTGGGATGGATGAGAGTTTGACAAGAAAGTCTCACAGATATGTATGCTTGGCAGAAAGATTTTTGAATGTAGAAACTGAGAAAGGAATAGAGATGGAAGCAAGTTTTGATATAGAAGAATAACAAAGGTCTCAAAGAATGCTGAGACAGTTTTACTGGGTAACCGTTGTGGTTTGAAAGGGGGCTGTTTTCGGAAATGAGGTTATAGCCATGCCCCTGTGAAATACAAATGCTAAGCCAGGAAAAACTTCTCTTCGTCTCTTTTCCTGTGGACAGCCATCGAAGTAGGAGACAGACAGACAGCCTGGGCCTTCCTGGGCCCCAGGCTGGACCCCCGAGGCCCTGCCAGGGGTAGGGGTTGAGGCCCTGCCGGGGGTAGGGGTNGGGACCCCCGGGGCCCTGCCGGGGGTAGGGGTTGAGGCCCTGCCGGGCCCTTCCCCCCACTTCGGGCTGTCTGCCGGCCAATCCATCAGTAGCCAGACAAGGAGAGAGAGAGGAAAGAGGGGGGGCCTGTTGCGGGGGCCTGAAACCTGAAATCTTGGGAACATTCGAGCTGAGTTACCACCTTACCCCCCCAGGCTGGGGCTCAGCTCAGCCCCAACCCTTTTTCCCCCCCCAGACACAGTCCAGGGATGGAGCCAGGAAGATGGAACCTTGCAGCTGAGAGAAAAATGGCTTCCCTGCCCCCCTGCTCCCCTGCAGATTCCAGCACTGGCTGGCCCTGAGCTGCAACTCTTAACTCATTCAATGCCGCAATCTCCTTCCAGTGAGAGAGAATTGGACAGGTCTTGGTTTTGAGATGAAAACATGTATTTTTGAGGCAAACGGGCAAAAATTTGTAAAGGGGCAGAAAGGGGCAAAAAAATAGACATTGAGGTGAAGGAAGACATCCAGCCCAGATGGGAGGGAGGAGGATAAAATTTGAAAACCTTCAGTGAGTTATGGAAAAGAAAGACTTTTTTTTAATGTAACATATGGAGACTGTGAAGAGATAAGAAGTTCAAATTTAGGCAAGAAGGGAAAAAGGCTCCAAAGTTAGAGTCAGCAAATGATGAGTAGCTATGATAGTTGTGATCCCATGAGAAGCTAAAACAGAGAAATAGAGAGACAACAAGTTCCGTGTGCCACAAGAGAGAAGATGGAGAAAGAAGACCCCTAGTTCCCCAAGAAAACCACCCTTTGAGAAAAGACCATGAGAACCTTGGCTCAAATGAACAGTTCATCTTTAAACTAAAACCCCACAGTTTAGACATGGCCCATGAACAGCTCTGAGAAGGCTGTGAGATGAGAAGAGCTTCCATGCAAAGTTTTCCCTCCAGGGCAGGTGCATTTGGGAAGCCATTTTGAGAACCACAAGAAATTTTACTTTCCCTTGTGGGGAAGTTTTCCATGAAAAAACAGAAGGGACTTCTCTTCCTGAGAGAGTTGAGACCAGACTATTTTATGAGTGTTAAACTGACTGAAATGTTTGGTTTTGTTCCTTTGCATTGATGGTGAGAAAGAAATAGTTTGTTAGGGAGAGATGTGTCCTGAAGAGTTTTGGTTTTAGTTTGTTTTTTTCTTTCCTTTTTAGTTATTCTTAATAAACTTCCTTTATGTTTGCTTGAAGTTTGAACCTGCTTTGCTTTTCTCCTGATACTATCTCACAGCAGAAGATGAGTGAACTAGCAAACTGCCAGCACTGAGCCCACCACACTCAATAGTACATCGGCTGAGAAATCATTCTAAATTGAGAAATTCTAGATTAGTGAACTCAAACCACTTCATGAAATTGGTGTTTCCGCCCAGTTTCAAACTGAAACTGGCACAATTATTGGTGGAGAATGCGGGCAACTGATGAAAGTTGTTGGATAAGAGAAGTGAATGGCAAAGCACATGTTAGGTCATAATGTTATGTAGAATTACAGAGAAAAATTCTTGTTGTAGTTATGGTGAGAGTCTTAAGGTGGTGGTCCTAAGAGTAAGTCCTAAGAAAGCAAAGGGTATGTCAGTTAAGAAAGGTTTCTATGACTTAGAGCAAAGGATAAGCCCACCTCAAACAGAAGATGCTTTTACCAAGCAGAAAAATACAAGAAGTAAATAGACATGCTGATGTTGTAAGTAGAAAAAAGGTCTCAGAATTTTCCACTGCAAGAAAACTGAAAAACCACTTCTAGCTTAAACTGTAGCATACTAACCTTTTGTGATTGGAGAATAGTAACATGAATATTGTAATGTTAGTAGTTATGATAGGCTATAGGTAATAGTAAAGGTATTGATTGGTTGTTATATATTAAGGTGCTCAGTAAAGAAAAGTACATAATGTATTGTAACCAGAACTAAAGCACTTCAGGCATGCCTATAGCTTTGGCTGATGGCTGTAGGCTGGGCTCTGTCACCCACGACCTGTGATTGCTGTCTGGATATAATAAACAGCATTTTAAAGAGCCGTCTGGAGTCCTGCATCTCCTTGTAGGCTCTTACATTCTCCTTTACTTTTTTTTAAGGTACTGTTATTGTGATTGACATAATTAAATAGACAAGTGTCTTCACAGGAGATAAAATGCTAATGTCATCAAGATCTGTCCCTGTAAAATTGCATTAGTTTTTCAAAGACAAAGGTGTCAATATGGCCACATCCCTTTTAAATAGGCCTTACAGTGCAAAAGGCCTTCAAATGGCTTTTATGATACATTCACTCTGTTATAGCTAAGAAAAGTGCTCCTCATTGTGGAGGACAGCTCCTTCAGAAGAGAAAGCTTCTTTTCCTTATAACCATTTGTCTAACTCAGATCCCCGAAGTGATCTGCGAACATCATGTGGTGGCTAGTGAAAACTAATTTTAAGCAGAAAAAATATACAAATGGCTGGAGAATCCTCAGGCAGTATAAATGCCAGAGCTTCATTGACTTTTATCCTGCATGTTAGAAGCAGTTTCTTTGGTCATGCTGTTCAATTCTAATTAAAAAGAAAACTGACATTTTCAGTCAGCAGACATATACTTAGCAGACATATACTTAATTAGCCCTGATTATTGTTCCAGGAATAGCAGTAGAAGAACTAAATCCTTACCTGTATGGTGTACTTTATTTTCAAAGAAAGAATGGTGCATTTCATTTTAGCAATTGCCAAATTTACATGTGTCTTTGTTTTCTATTCATTTTCCCTTTTAGGTCCTTCTATAGTATGACTTCGCTAGCACACATATCACATCATAAAGACATTTGTTCATGTTATCTAGTTACAATTTTAAACACCGATATGACTTTTGTTCCACTTCTGTGAAGAATAAATTCCATTATACATTCAGCTTATTTTACTTCTCCTGTTACCTTTTTATGGAAATTTTCTTCCTCATCTTCTCCAACATGAATGCCTGAGAAACAGCAGTACTCCTACTGAGCAATGCAAACAACCTGAAATGCATCTGTCTCATTTCTACATCACTTTGGCTTCATCTTTGTTGCTGAACTCACCTCCTGCTTATAGAGTGCTTATAATTTTAGTTTCTTCTTTAACTGTGATGTTATCTTCACATTACTGTCCTCCTAAAACAGGTTATAATGAAACCCTATCTTATCTTTTAATGTTGAATTATTACTTAGTTTTCCTTACAATATTCAACCATGTTCGGGTCAAGCCTTAACATGTATAAGAGATGAAAGCCTCATCCAATCTCAAACAAATCTAACAAACCTTCCTAAATATCCACACACCATATGCATTATTTCCCTCTCTAATTTGTTTATCGTCTGATTATTGCAGTGTCTGTTCAATTAAAAAAAAACAAACAAATGAATAAATTGATTACTGCTAGACCTTTAGTCCAATTGCTTTTGCTCTTTGAAAGAGTCTTTTTATCAGAGATGTTTCAGCCTAAAATGCCATAGTAATGTCATTTTTATAGTTGAAAAATTATGAAAACAGTTGATCTAATCAAAATCTCTTGGAAATCTGCAGGCACTTTGTTATTTGAGGTCTGAGATAATTTTATGTCAGTGTTGGGGGTTGGGTTTCTTTCTTTTTTTTTTTTTTTTTTTTTTTATTTTTTAATTTTTTNNTTTTTTTAACTTATAGAATTTTTTCCCATAAGTTACTAGGAAACTAATTGCTGGATAATTATGGGTACTTAGGAGTACTTAAGAAAGACAAAAGAAGTCGCTGAAGTCGGGAGAGGCGTGCGGCATTTGGCTACACTTTTTCTTGGGGAGTTTCTCTTGGAGGGACAGAGGTACCGCGAGAATGGGGGGCAGGTAAAAGACGGGGCTTGGGCCAGCTGCCTTCTCTCGCTCTTTGGCATCGGAGGAGGACGGCCAGGCTGTCGCTTGCTGCGGGGAGAATTCACCGGCAGGGCTGGAGCTCAGCCATGAGGGACCTATCAGCATCTACTCGTGTGACCCAGGAATCCTGAACTTCGCCTCTCCCTGCCGTGCTCGGAGTCGGGCCGCCGCTGCCCCGCTCTCGCTGTTTCTTCTGTACTGCTCTGGTTTTCGCCACGCTGTAACCCGCATCCTGCTGCCTTCCTGGCACATCGCGCAGTTCCAGCTACTGCCGTGGAGCTTCGGATACATCTCATCCACCATGCCGGGATTTTTGCTCATTCCTGCCGTTTCCAGCTTCGTGCTCCTTAGAGTCCTGCAGGGGCACCGGGATCGACCGTCCCAGGGTTTGGTGAAGCAAAGCTTTTCCTTCCCGTCTCGGCCGAGAAGGCAGTCATAGGGTTCCTGGTTCTGGTTGTTGTTTGTTTTCCTTGTTATACCTACTAGTAAAGAACTGTTATTCCTATCGTCATATCTCTGACTGAAAGCCCCTTAATTTCAAAATTACAATAATTCAGAGGGAGGGGGTTTACATTCTCCATTCCAAGGAAGGCTCCTGACTTCCCTAGCAGACACCTGTCTTTCAAACCAAGACAGTCAGCCAATGAAAGAGTGACTTAGCTGTTCACCCCCACTGAATCTATTAATCAGAACATGATAGGCAAGTAGAAGGAAGATAATTAAACAGAAATATCAAAGACACTCCAGAGTACAAAGAAAGTGGTAGAAAGTCAAAAAAAAATAACACTGTAGTAGCTAGTATGCAGATGCAGATTTGTGGGGCATTTACATGGACCTTGCTAATGTGTTACAGAAAAATTATCAAAAGCCTCCTTTGAATTAAAGATTTGTAGATGCAAAACAGAAAAAGAAACTTGAAAACTAGAAGTTTTCCATTCTACATAGGATGTGCTGGAACATGTGGTATGGGATCAAGGCAGGGAGAGGGAGAGAGAGATGTTTCAAACAAAGCCTAACTTGACAAGGAGCAGAACAAATGCACGTGACAGGCAAGGGCAGAATGGAGAGATCTAGATTAAGAATAATTAGGTAGCTGCAGATTCAACAGAAGAAGTGTGGTGTGTGTGATCAGGAAAGCTTGTAACAAATAATAGAAAGCATGGATCCAAATAAATAGATTTGTTCATGCTCATTCCGACTTTCCAGTGTAGACTTGAATAAAAGGTTGAGGGACTGATTATTCTGTTTTTCTGAACTGCAACATTCTCTATTATCTTGTAGAAGTAACAGGTATCTATAAACAGCTATAAAGGTGGAAATATGTTTGACTTTTCAATTCTGTTAAATATAATAAAAACATTTCCCTAAGTATTTACTAATCTTGTAATCTCCAAAATACATTTCTTCCATTGCTTCATTTTACTGTGTACATTTTCAGCCTTTATTTCCATTTAATACTTTGTGAAGAAGTAAGTTACTGGTTCAGAAAAAATATTCTACCTAAAATACAGTAATACAACTTCCATATTTTTCCAGAAAGATTTTTTTAAAGAGTGTTTTGAAGTAATGGCTACTTTTTAATAGTAAAGCCTCATTTCAGTGCATTAGGTGCTCTCTTACAACATTCTAGACCAATCCTTGGTTTTCATTCACTTGTAATATATAAGTAACTGCATTTATGTCAGTCATTGAAAGGTAGAATAATATTTTCTCTCTTGCCAGCTACTACAAAGATTTGTGACCATTTAAAGTATTCTAGCTTGTATTATGAAAGCTATAAGAAGTCTAATAAGAAAGCAATAGATGAAATATATAATGAAAGGGATATATTGCTTGTAAATATAATTTACATTATAAAAGAACATTGAAGAGAAGAGACAACACTGTGAAACTATTAGAATGAGTAATACAGCTTATAATCTAAAGCTATTGCTAATGAGACATATAAATAAAATTTGACCAAAGGAATCCTGAGATCCTGCAGGACATTTAGAAACAGAAAGATTTTGTATTTCCCACTCACTGCAGCTCCTTAAAATGATGTCTAACAGAGTTTTTTTAGATTGTATCTTGAAATATATCTTGGTTTGAAAGACAGGTGTCTGCTAGGGAAGGCAGAAGCCTTCCTTGGAATGAAAAAATGTAGACTCCCCTCCCTCCAAATTATTATAATTTTGAAATTATGGGGCTCTCAAGCAAAGATATGAAGATAGGAACTAGTTCATTACTAGTATGTATAACAAGGCAAACAAACAACAACAACTATGGCATTAACCACAAACAGAACCCAGAACCCAGTGACAGCCGCTCGGCCGCGGCACTTTCCCTGTGGTGTAGTTCCGGTCACAGCCAGCAGGGGCGCTGGCAGGCTCCTGGCGGGCAGGGCAGGTGCAATGATCCCCACGTGGCTGCAGGGGGCGGTGTGGCGCAATCTCAGGGACCACATGGTAATGGCGGCTCAGCCATTAGGGATAGGAAGGGATGGAGGAGAGGCTTTGCTTCACAAAACCCTGGGGCAGTCGATCCCGGTGCCCCAGCTGGAACGACAGGAATGAGCAAAACTCCTGGGCTGGTGGATGAGATGTATCAGCAACTCCGGAGCCATGCTGGAAACGTGGCATGTCTCGGCAGGGCAGGGGTTCTGGGCTACAGTGTAGCAAAAACTCGGAGCAGTGCCGAACAAGCAGCAGGGGCAGGGCAGTGGCAGCCTGGCTCCCAGCAGGGCAGAGAGGGGCAAGCCTAAGATCCCAGGCACCTGAGCAGATGAGGATAGGTCCCTTTTTTAGTGAGGTTAATAAGGTCCAAGTTCAGTGGCTGGTCTTACAAGCAAAGGCTCACCTCATGGCAGAAGAAACAGCTCTGGGCTGGGCTCTGCCAGCAGCAATGAAGTCCCTTCCCAAGCAGCAGCTGCAACCATCCTCCCCCAAAAACTGTGAGTGAGAGAGAGCTAGCAGCTGCCCCAGCCCCACCCCCCACCTGCCCCACTCTTGTGGCACCTCTGCCCCTCTGAGAGAAACTCCCAAAAACCACAGGAGTGCCACCAGGCACCCTCCTCCTGCAAGGCCTGGTCACTTCCCCACCGTCTCAAGCACCCAGCCATCAGTGCTTCCCAGCAACTCAATGGGAAAAAATTCCACAAGTAAAAAGGAACACAAGGAAAGAAACCCAAACCCCCAACAAAATATTATATGTAAAGGCATACAGAGTGAGCATATATGTAGGTAGTGCTGCTGTGGTCTTAATATTGTTCAGTACTGTTTTAGAGAATAACAATAGAAATAGTAGAAAAATGAGATTAATGCTTACTTATATTTAAGAACTATAATCAGGACAAATAAGGGACCTCTATGCTTCCAACACTGTCATTTTCAAAAATGTAATTAAGATAAGCTAAATACTGCATTTCAAATTAATACAATATATTTTAAAAATTACGTTGAATGAGACACTAGGTCTGCCTAAGTCAGTTGTAGAATGCAGCAAAATTCTATTTAAACATTTCTGAGATACTTCTGTCTCTGTGAGCACAATCACTGACATGTAGAGAAGTATGGTTTTTTATGCTGCAATACATTGCTGAGGAAGATGACATCTTACAGTTGAAAGCAATCAGGTTAGTCAGATATAAACAGAAAAAATACGTTGTTGGAACCCTGGATGCTGAGAATTTTAAATTTTCTGTGTTGAAAGACACAGGCCCACAAGAGAATACTACATCTGACCTGAGGCCATGGAGAAGGCTTCCAAAATTGGTTGATAGCACTGAGATCATGAATGTGTAGTTTATATAGAAGTGTGTGATACCACAGAGTGGAAAACTTGGGGTTTAAGGTTTTACAATATAGTAATATATATAAGCCAAGATGGAGGTTTTTGGCATTGGCTAGATTGTTCTTTTTCATCTTCTTCTTCCTTCTTCTTCGTCAGAAAAGTCTGCAATGTGGGCTTCAGGTGATTAGTTATTGGGTTGAAAATAAAAATAATTTAGGTGTCAAGTCTTAATGCGATAGTTTTACTTTCAAAGACCTTGGAAAGAAGATAGTTGGCCATTTTGTGCCGTGTTAGTGGAATTCAGGAGAACTCATGCTTTGTAGAACTGTAATATAGATAAGAATTAATAAACATCAAGACCAAACTTGAGAAATGCCTGTCTCCTGTGCATTCATCTGTTGTATTGTGCTTTTAATTTTATCCCCAAAATCCTGTTCCCCCCCGCCCCCACCCCGGGTTTTTCCTTGTGGTTTTTGCCTTCCCCCTTCTCCTCACCCAGGTAACTGGCCAATATACAAAAACCTGTCTGGGCTATTGTCCTGTCTTGTCTCGAGGACATCCCAGAAAACCATCGTGTGATTGGTCAAGATTCAAAGAATGCTCCAAAAGAGACAGGGTTCCTCAGGTGTCCATCTTCCCCTGAAGCCCACCCTTCTCTTCACCTGGTTGGGTGGCTACCTGTTCCTTCCCACGCCCCTTCCCCCAGTATAAAATGTTAGGCTACCACATGGTCAAGAGAGTCATCAAGAGTCATCACTGAGAGTCACCATACAGTCGCCAAGAATCGTCACCAAGAGACATCACTGAGAGTTACCAGGATAGCCAGCAGGACATCAGTGGGGAGAGGCTGGTGGCAGATACCACATGGAACTGGAACAAAGACTGAAAAACCTCTCCCTGGATCTGACTCCTTCTTCACCTTACTCTAGAGGTCTCAACTGAGACTCTCAACTCAACCTGAGGTGTGGACCCCCTGCAAAGGGCGGCTCCATCTCTCTGCTCTCCTGGGGCTCAGAGACTTGCTCCACATGCCTTGCCAAGCAGCCTGCTTCACCTAGCTAGCCATGGTTCCTCTGAGGACAAACCCCTCAGCAGCAGCCGCTTGGCCAGCATCTGGATCAGGGCAAGTCTGGGCGAACCTCCATCTCGGTTTATTGGGCTCAGCCACAACATCATGGCCCCACAATATTCATCTCAACCCTAACAAGGTGGAAAGAACATAAAAATGCAATAATAGGTGACATCAAAACAACTACAGTGCAGTGAGCTTAATGGAATATAACTCCATCAAACTGGTTTGGAGATTAGATGAAAAAACTTTGTACCAAGTATGAAACTAACTGAAGTCAGTAAAGGGATTTAAACTAGAGCTTAGCTTTGTTGAATGGTAAAATTTCTTTAGTTGTAAAGACATGGAAATGGTAAATCTGACAGAGAAAAAAATTTTGCTAAACAAAAGAAAGGAAGCTTAAGAAACATCATAGAAGGCTTGTAAATATGAAGTTGACAATTTCTTGACTAAAGTAAGTACCGGAGTAAATATCTCAGTGGCAAAGAATATTGTAAAGTTGACATATCTGAAGCTTGAAAGCAGTTGTAATATGTCTATACAAATGTGTTGTTAGTTGTATATCTTACCAACTTCCAGAAATGAAAGATCTGTTGGAGTGAAATTTCACAGTAGAAAAGAGAAGATATGTATTACATGTTCAAAAGGAAAAATGACCTATATATTATCAACTTAATTTTTTTCTGTGATCTTTTTTACAAAGTAGTTGTTAAAAAAAAACCCAAACAAAAAAAAAGTTTTCATGTAGACAAAATTATTAACAGTGATGTATTTAATACTTGATTTTGCTTTCTATAGTCAAAATTTCAACAGTTTGTTTGGAAAGAAATGTGAAGGCTAGCAGTACATTATTAAATTGACCATACAAATACCTAGGATTGTAACTGTTTGCTTGCTTGAACATGCTTGACCTCTAAGATAAATATCATCAAGGTAGGTTTCTAGCAGAGAAAGCAAACTAAACATTTTCAACTCATTTAACTTTGTCAAGCTTCTTTACTGCAAAGATCAACTTACAGAGTTTATGACTCACTGCATTTCTTTTGTTCAACTTCATATATCCCCTCTTCTATTTGCTATGAGGTGTCTCATCCTCATAAACATTTTTGCATATCTATTAGGCAAAATACAATCTTGATAATTTAGATTAGCCCTCAAAAAAAAAAAAAAATTAGGAATGTGTTATTTCAATGGCTGAATTTAGCCATGACAAGAAAGAGAGGAAGATTGAGTAAAAATTACTCTTTAACTTAAATACCTCTAACTATTATTGTTTTGAATGGAAATTCAGAAAGATTGTTACAGTGTAAATTGATGTTTAACTTAAAACAACTTGTGTAATTATTTTTACTGGTTAAATTTTGGTAAGTGCCTGTTTTTCAGATTAATATGCTAAGTCTCCTGTGAAGTTAATGCAGATTAGTCTACTTTCTGCTTTTTATTTAGGTCAAATTAAGTTTCTTCAACATGTCATCTTTCCTTGTCATTTTTTATTGCTGTCTTCCTCTATCTTCCAGTTTAGTTTTGGTTTTTTTTCTGAAAATTCTGTTCAAATTGGTAAAAAACATTCAAGACTTGTCTCATCCAAGGTAACTATTATAGAACAATCTGTAACCTGTATTGTATGTATTATTCATTCAGAAGTACACATATATATGGAGAATGTGTGTGTGTGTGTGTGTGTAAATATATAGTTTAATTATAATCAGTTAAATCAAATAAATATCAAGTAAGTATCCAGGGGTCCTTTTATTACAGTAAGTGTAGTATTATCATATTACTAACACCCAAATATATCTCACCTAAAACTTTAAAAATAATGTGATATTAGAAGGTGAACAGTCATTACATTTTGTGTGTTTCCTTTATTTTCTTCTATTCTTCCTTGAGAATGCTCCAAAATTCACTGACCAGACCCCTCTAGATAGATTTGATTTCCTCTGTAGTTCTATACTAGGCAAATTTATCTTTCCTATGACTTTCATAGGTGTCTTTAAATAGGAAATGTTTTCACTCACAAGCACTCTGTTAGTCTGGTGGACTCCCCCTTTATGAAGCATTTCTCTGACAATGTTGGCACATATAATGCCACTATGTGGCTGAATTCTTGGATCACTATATCCCAGGAACTCATGGGAACATTTTCTGCCCTTTCACACAAGATTTAGACACAATATGAGACAATACTTTTTTTAAAGTTAAAAACCAAAATAATTTTTAACAAGACCCACAACATAACTGTGGAGATAAATCTACATTTCTTATATCGATACTGGCAATTCCACCTGGATCACTCTGAAAGTCCACTTTAATATTAAAGCTGAAAAGGTTCTCTTCTATTTACCTTTTCTCTTACTGATATAAATTTTCTGCTGGCATTTATTTTATGTCACATTCTGTTCTTGCATGATAGAAATATGCTAGAGAGTCTATGAGTAGAACAATCGGGGGATTTTCTGCAGTTAGACTCTAGTAATTTCATTTGTGAAGTTCCTGAAAAACTGTGTGCTCAGGTCTGACATCAAGGGAAAAATTAACTTTTGTATGTATCTCAGGAAATTATGAGATAATGTGTGGTATTCTCACAGTTTCTGGTAACAGAGAGAGATAGCTTCTCTCAGGCTCGGCCTGGGAAAGCTAGAGAAAGAATTAAAACAATTTTTATCTTATCCCCTGCACCTGGTGTTGTGAAAGATGTTTGCAAGTAGGTCTTGTTCCCTTCTTTACCAATAGTGCGAGAGGTGTTTCCTAAAGACCAATCAGGTCTTAAGTTCATGATGCTCTCTATAAGAAGTGTGGATTTCTATTAATAAATGCCTTTTATGCCTTCTGAATAATGGAGTCAATATGTTGCCTCTTTCTGACCCCTACACCATCATGTAACAATAATGTTTTTTTCTCATATAAAAATTGTTAAATGGTATCTAGACTCTAAATTTTCAACCAGGAATCCAGACTCTCTGTGGAAAATATTATTAATTTTAGTAAACTGACATATTTCCATAAAACTGTAAGAGAGTATAAGATCCTCAAAGGAAAAAGGCTTGGTGGAATTGCAAGATCAATGATACTGGATTTTTAAAAATTATATAATTAGAGAGTATCCATTTTTCTGGAAGCTCAGAAACACAGAAAAATAAATAGAGAGGAAAATACTTTGGAAAGAAAGTTAAAGTTCAGCTACCTTGTTTTCTGAAGCTGTTCTGCTGTCTTGGGGAAATTAGTGCTCACTGTATTAATTTTTAGGAAATATGCACACCAAAGGAGTCATCAAACTTTAGTCAATATTAATCTGTGAAAAGAACCATGCCAAATTAATGACACAAAATTGGGGGAAAAATAAGGACAGCATGGATTTTTTTTCTTTTTTTCTGAGTGTTCAACATCATTAAACCCAACATGCTTTTGATTTCCTTTATTCTTATTCCTATTAGTTTGAGAATAATGTCAAGAGATTGAATTGAGAAAAATTTTATGCTTTATTTTACAGCAAATCTCTTATTCCACTCTTTCAATATGGCTCCTAAGTTGTACTCTTGAGAAGATCTTTACACAGGTGGCTTGTAATAACAAAGCTCTTCATTAGTCATATGTCTCATTAAGCAATGAGGAGAGAATGGCTGAAATATTTTAATAGAATCTTATGGTTTTGTTTCTAAGGCTTTCCCCATTATATAGAGAATATTTGTTCCCTTTCATCAAGAACAAATACCAAAATATTAAGGTTTTTCTTTCTGCAGCTGCTGAATCTTGGGGCTTTGTGTTTTGGGTTTGGTTGTGGTTTTTTTGAGGGGGAGGGCTGTTTTTTTTGTTTGGGTTTTTTGGTGTGTTTTCTCCAGGATATTTTATATCACGGCTATACCTGCTAGTATTGAAATACTTAAGGCTATGTCACCAATTCTATTATAACCCTCTTATTTTCATAAATTTTTGATCCAGCTGTAAAATTTTAGTTTGTGTATAAAGTTGTAACAGGAGGTTTCATCCTTAAAAGCTATTTGGTTTGGTTTGGTTTTGTTTTAAACTTAAAAGCTTAAAACCAGATAATTTGATTATTTTAGAAGTTGAATAGCCTGTCAAAATACAAAAGAAGCCAGGTATTGTATGTCCATGTTATAAATGATAAATATTGCTAATTTCTTGTTAATTTAGGGTTTATTAAGTTGTATGTACTGATTGTGATGGTACATTGTTAGAACAGGCTTGCTGTATTAAGGATGCTTCTAGAACATTAAGTCATGAAGTCAACGTAATATACATGATCTCGGATTGGAGAACCAAGACAACCAACCAGAGGGCAGAAAGAAGAAATGATTGGATGGGAACGCTTAGTGCTAAAGACCAATCAGCAGGCCCATTTGTAACCAATCAGAGCGAGGATCCTGAGCGCCCCAATCAATGAGCCTCAGAGAGTTTAAAAGGACCGAGACGCAGACCCTCAGGGTCTTTCTGAAGGACTCTGTTCCTGCGGAAACACCACGCTCTGGTTATCCGCTTAATCCTGGGATTGGCCCATGAGTTTCATCCTCGTTGTTTTGTTAGTTATTTTTGTTAGTCAATAAACAAGCACCCTCTTTGTTTAATTCATTACCTGCCTCTTTTGAATTTTTTTTAATCATTATTTTTGCTTGTTTATTACATCCATATGTTTTGGTCTTATATACTTGTGGAGTACATAGTTTATTCATCTATCACATGGCAAAAGCCGCATGCTGATATATCTACTAAGTACAGATAAATGCTGAGACACTCTCTCCTATTTGAAACACTGCCTGCTTAATTACTGTTACAAATTGGATTTTTATTTACTTCAGATCACTTAAAATGTCATTCTCTTATTATTTAAACTTGTTTAAAATCTGAATTGCCATTATTTTTGGCTTTTGATCACCTTTTAGACCCCTGCTACAAACATCATTTTTAATCAGCCTCTGCAGAAGTAAAGTTTGCATGCCATTTACTCTTATGTCCTTGGATAAGTAGGATCACCTCATTGAGAGATTGCAAAGTTTCAGATCTCTATTTTTTCAGAAAAATAGGTTAAAAATTTTTTTTAAAAAGTGACAAGGAACCATGTCTCAGAGCATGGTACTAATAACACCAAGGTTGTGAGTTCAATCCCTGCATGGGCCATTTACTTAACAATTGGACTTAATGATCCTTGTGAATAGCTTCCAACTCAGAATATTCTGTAAATTTGTGATATTTTCAGCAAAATATCCAAGGGTGGTTTCCATCTTAATCGTTTACATTAGTGAAGTTCAGTAGCAGAAGCTATTTCTATAATTAGAACAAAGAAAGCTTCACAGAGTAAATGTTATTTGCTATAAAAGCAAGCATATTGCACTGAAGTAAATGATATCTTGTTGGAAAAACCCCTCAAACTATAAATAGAGTGATGCCAGAGCTTTGCTTTGATTTTTGACTCCTTTTCGCTTTCAGGGCTTGAAAACCCTTGCAAATGGAACAGTTCTCATTTGGTATAAAGGACAAACTTTATTCAAAATGACACTTTTATTCTACTTAAGTTATTACGCGTGCATGTTTATACATGTCTTGAAATTTTCTGGCCCTACAAGTGAAAGGGCTTTATAAAGTTATTAAATTCCCTGTGAAAGAAAAATTGAATTAAATCCTTGCATTCTCAAAATCTACAGGAAATATAATGTAAACACAGATATGTGTTTTATCTTATTGCTAACTCATACAGAAGACAGAACTTTCTGAGTGTGACAGAGGCTGCCGCTAGCAAGTACCACATATGTAAAACAAACTGCCCAGAAGTGGCTTTCGCTTAACCATGTGCACCCTGTGCTGATATTCCAGCTCGTTTAGTTCCCAAGATTGAGAAATTTGCTTTTTGGGAATGTGCAGCACAGCACAAGCGGAAGGAACAAAGTTTCTGTCTCCTGTGTAAGCTTGGTCAGAGTCATTGCCTCCCAAGATAAAACTGGAGAAAAGACAAGCCATGGTCTCCCACATCTCAGAGAGAGGCAGGAGTTATGAGTGTAGGCACAGATGTGTTCCAACAGCTTGATCTGTATTGAATTATTCTGTGCTGAAGCAGAGAATTAAGAAGCTCTTGCAGGGCGGTTAATTGAAGGAGATATGAACAAACTCAAGTTAAGCGTTTCACAGATGCTGATCCCCTTGTGGCATTAGATCTGTGGGCCAAAGAGCAAAGGAAGTTAAAGTACCCAAATTTTTCTCAAAACATACAAGGTTTTATTGCATTCTTTATTTAACTTTTCAGATCTTCAGTTTTCCATAGTATACTATTGATGTATTATGAGGAAGAAAGTAGTGCACTTACCTTCAAAACCATTGATGTACCATGATTTGCCATAATATCCATGCAGATAATATTTAAACTAGTATGAAAAAATTATTTTACTTCAAAACCTGATTTTAAGAGGTTAGATAATATTTTTTTATTGGAAAGTTGTATTTTTCTGTGTATTAACTTCATCATCCCTATTACACCTTACTGTGGGTTTTATAAACACATAATTCATCATATTCATGAAGCTCTAAAGATATAAAGACAATGTTTAATTCGTGAAATTGGCTGAATTATTTTTTTCTGAAATGTTATATAGGTCTTTTTTTTTTGTTTCTTGGAATCATGTGATATAACTGCTCTGTTTTCTACAATCTGAACTGTCCTCTTAATCATCTAGTAACTAATTTTCAGATGATAGAGTATACAAAATTTCCAATTATATTTCTGATTCTGTGAACTATTTATTACTGAATCCTGACAGTGTCAACAATTGTTCTCTACTATGGAAATAGTGCATCATAAAAACTTAAAGACCTACAGATTAAACTCAATGCTACTTTTCAATATATTCAGTTTTTTGTAAATTTTATTTCTGAGGAAAAAAAAAAATACCTGAGGGATTCTAGAGCTAAAAAAGTCTTGTGTCACATTGAAAGAACTTTCTCAAAACCCTAATAGGTAATATTGGCTCTCTCCAAACACATACAACATGCAGTCTTTTCTGGTTATTAAAAACGCATTAGTCTGCTGTCTCACAGTTGTCTATTTAGAATATTGCTTGTCCTTCTGGAAAGTTACTATGTAGGAACTTTGGAAAAAAAATCACAGGTCTTCTAATCTACATTTCAATCTGCTCAAAATGCTGTACTTTCCCTTAAAAGTTTTACCTATTTTTCTCAGAAGTAAGGAAAAAAACACAGAGAGTGGTTTTCCTGAAACATTTCCAGAAACAGCCTTGCTGAGACACAAAAAACTGCACCAAAAAATGCCGCACACAAACAAACAAAAGCATCAACCAGCCAACCAAAAAAATTTCAAACACAAAATTTTAAAAAAACTCAACCCAAACACCCCCACCAAAAAAACCCACAAACTCTGCTGCCCTGGAAAATATTATGTCTCTTCTAAGTAACTGGTAAGACCAACCATGTGGTACTAATGTGCTTTCAATTTCTACCCATGGCAGCAGAGATCCTAGGGACAGATTTTCACTCTTGTTATATTTTTTGAAGTAATGCCTCAATAGTTCCGTTTCATGTGCTCATCCCTTTTTGTCCCATTTGGTATGGGGAATAAAGTACTGGTAAGGATAATTCTCTTGTAATAATTCAACCACAGTAGTTGTCTACTATTTGGATAGTTTTATGCTGTGAAATTTGTTGTTCTTCAGTGATTTTAATGATCAGGTAAAGAGGAAAACAAGTAATTCCTTTTGTGCCTAACTGTATTCCAAAATCTTGTCCTTTGCATTTATCTGTTAATAGTAAAGACCACAGGAATAATGGCAATTATTTGTATCAAGGAGTGGCAATAATTCACAATTATAGAGACTAAATACACGTGTGTCCATAAAGTCATTGCTAAGAGGCGAGATGGAGAAGAAACAGAGAGAGAGAAGCAATTTTTTGAAACTTCAAGTGGATTGCAGAAAAATACAAGCTGATCTCAAGGGTGCCTCTTTCCAGTTCTGTGAGCTGATGTGTACAAAACACACTTCATAAGTCTGCCAGCATTTTTACTAGCCCCTGTGGGAGACACTGCCTTCGGCTCTGCATGGAAAGAGAACAAGTATTCTCAGCAGAGGAAATGTGACTTGTTAGATGGCACTGTTAACACAGAGAAAACCCCCTCTGAAGTGTTCTGTACATGCAAGGAGCCTGAGGAAAGAGAAAGAAAAAAAGAAAAAAAAGAGTGTGTATCATCTGTTTGTAATGGATTAGACATTGCTTGTTCTGAGATATTTATTTTTATTTATTTTTTAGCTGTCCTAATTAGCAGGAAGCTAAAATATCACAGTTAAATATTAGTGTAATACCATATCACTAGCTAACAATAAAAATGTGCCTCAAGGGACATTTGTGGTTTTGGGAAGAGGCTGGGAGAGGTGTGACAAGGCATAAGCATATGTGTATTTCATGAATTTCATCCACAAAAAAGAAATCATGTCCAATTACATCCACTTTATTGAGACTGTAGTGCTGCTTTTCAACTGGATGATATTTGTGACCTGAACACACTAAGTTCTCTTGATTTTGAAGTTTGAATGCTTTTTGCTTGTTAGTTTGATTGCATTTCTAAGAAATGTTCCAGCTTTCAGTGTCATTACTGTCATTCTCTTACTCCAATCAGTTCAATAGCTGTATAGAATAGGTTCCGAAACTCTTTCTATTCTGAAAAAATGTGCAAAACACATCCTATCTGGTAAGATGTATTTTCTTCTAAAAAGCAGACCAAATTTAAAGGATTTGTAAAATGTGAGAGAAATATTTTAGACTTAATGATATCAATGAGGAGGATTTGTACTGCTTAGATATAAAAAAGCATTTAAATTTGACAAATTGAAGCTTCTAAAAATACTGTTTCTTAATGCTAATTAAGACAAATTATTAATCAGATGCTGCAAAGAAACTGGCAAACTATTTTTTTGTAAAAGGAGAAAAGAACTTACTTTTCAACAAATGTCATTTTTGCTAGTGCATGTTTCCCTTTGCCTCTGGCATATGATGTCAGAACTTTAAGAAAGTTGAAGGATGAAGTATCTGTGTACAGAGAGTGAGTGGTAGTATTCAGGTAATTCCTTGTGTTTACGAAACCAGTTTTATTCTGTGGCAGAAATCCCTTGTAAGCTAGAACTTGCAGGGAATTACATTTAGGAGGTCCCCTTGTTCTGCTGTACAGCAATTAGAAGAGGAAACCAAGTATGCTTTTTCAGAAGATTTGTCAGTTGTGTTGTGGGCTCCTGAATACTACAACAACAACAATAACAACAACTATAACAATGAAAAAAATTAGATATAGGAAAATTTCTTCACCCAAACAGTGAAACAAGCTGTCCAGAGAAATGGTTGAGTCATCATTCCTGAAGATATTTAAAAGATGTTAGTAGGGGACCTTAGGAAAATGGTTTAGTGGTTGACTTGGCACTGTTAGGTTAGAAAGGCTCAATGACCTTAGAGGGCGTTTCCAGCCTAGATGATTTTTTGATTCCATTCTATAATTCTATGATCAGTAGGAAGGACATTTGCTTTTGTAGCCACAAAAGTCCCTCCCTGCTATGTCAGAGAACATCTGTCTATCATTAAAATGGGTGGCAAATTCTCAGTCAAGGCTGTCCAGATTATGAGCTGGGTAGCTCTGAAAAGTGTATTTTAAAATAAATCTTAAATATTGGTATTTGGACTCAAGAAGTAAGAACTTTTTAGAAAACATCTGGAAAATCTCATTGAGGTTGATTTACAATTGACATTTACTTTCAACCCCATTGATTTTTCATTGAAGTATTGACATCTCTTGGTCAACTTCTTAATCTCTCCTGTTCTGTGAGAAGAACTTTATTTCTCCATCATGAGTACTCATCTTCAATAAAAAGTTTAGAATAATATATATCATCATAACTCAAAAGTTCCTTGTACAAGCATTTGTTCCCTTAACTAAAATTTATTATGATGTTTAATTTAAAAAAGCCTTAAAATGCATACAAATATAGTATATGAAATATGTAACACTATTAATTAATTTTTTGGTAAAGAAGACTGAAAAACAGAACATAAAAATATATACTTCTGGGTTTCCACCTTTTAATGTTTATCACAATTTTAGTCTTTACAAGTAAATATTCTAAAACTAGGTTACTTGTGATTACTGCTGGTTCTTTGTGGTCTAAGCCTATCACTCATGTAATTATATTAATAGATTGTTCATTATTTCAGACTCTAAAAATTCACTTCCCCTCCCACTAATGTGTTTTATTGTATTTATATTAAATTAATTACTATCATATCATATCACTCTAATATATTTACTATGTTATATTAGATTAGAATTCTATTATACTTTTACAGAACAAAATCTTCATTAAATCTTCTTCCAATTCATCTATTTCCATATTACGATATTGTCCCTTAGATGGCATTTTGATGATTTCTTTTGGTTCAAAGCAAAGTCACATGGTTTTTAAAATCGATGATCTTACTTATGCATCTTACCCCTTGTGCTAAACTACTTAGGCCCTGGAGTTAAACTTTGTCTTTGCCTCAGAGGCAGATCCCAAAATTTTGCTGACATCATCGACAGGATACTTTTGTGTTGTGGACTAACCAATAGTGCCTAGACTTATACAAGATCGTCCTGGAGGAAAGTTTGCCTGTTCTTAGGGGAAAGAGGGGAGAAGGATGCTAGCTCTAAGAGAGCTAAAATGACTGAATTTAAACTATGACCACCCAAGGCAATCCAAATGGGGACAGTCCCTCATTGATAAGATTAAAAAACTGTAAAGCTTATCCTCTTGGGTATGATTTGGGCACATAATTGGCATGACTCAAAAGTCATGGCAGATTGAAATGCCATTCTAAGAGACAAAGGAAAACTAAAACATGTAAAAGGAAAAGCAGTTGTCTGTGCCGTTCTGGGTGCATCCCTAGTAGCCGCACAGGAAGAATGATTAGCTTCTCAGAAAAAGGAGAATAAAACTATGTAATCTTTGAAAGATTTGGTAAAATCTTTGCAAGAACAATTGTGGAAAGAGCTCTCCCAGGTTGCCACAGAATATGAGGCAAGCAGAAGAGAAAGGGAAACGAGTAAGTTACTCTAATTGACCCTAAAAGAGTAATTGGAATGACAGGACCCTCAGGAGAGAAGAAGAAACTAGAGAATGGGAATCATGTACTAAGGATACAGGGAGCTTCTGGAGGATTTCAAATATTAAGTCCCCATACCCCCCTGAGAAATTACAGAAACAAAGTATGTTACCGGGGGGATGACAATGAAGTAAAACTGTGCCGCTTCGTTAAAACTGAAACTAGATAGGTCCAGGGTAGAGCTCAGCAAACTACAGCACACACAACCCCTTACACAGGTGAAGCCCTAGTTCAAATACAGGAGACTTATAGTAGAAATGAGACAGAAACTGACTATATTTAGACAGTATCTCTTATTGAGGGAGACTGGATCTTGTTGAGCAAAGCAAACGCAAGGGCATGTTGGGGACCAGGAGTCTTCCCGACCACAGGTGATAACCAAGAGCCATAATCCTAACCCAGAGGGCAGCATATTGGTCCGGAGGCTTGGATCCTGTGGAGAGGGAAGAATGCCATATACCTAAAAGCCTCATAATTGGTCATATACTGAAAAGTGTGCAAAAGGTGGCATGTTTCCAGTCAATGCATACACAGTTATGGGAGGCTCAAGGTAAGTGTCCTATGGAAATGGAGGCTGATCATCTTCAACTTCTGTTTTTAATCCAGGATTTGCCTAACAAACTGAAAATTCACACCAAACACTGAATGAATAAAGTCAGCTCCCAGATCCCACAACCAGAATGCATGTGTCTTCTAGAAGTAGCCCAGTACTACGTTAGGGGTCGTTGATTGGAGACAGAAATGACACGGATTCATGAGCAGTCCTCAACAAAAAGTGTGTTTTATTGTTTGGAGTTTTCTTACATGAGGAGTTCAAAACTCCCTGGTCTACACAATTGATTGGTCTGGGTCTTAACACTGCTGACTTCTTTGACCATATGTCTGCATTTAATTTTAATATGTCTGCATTTATGGTTGAAAGGGATTGGTTGGGACACTCTGGGTGAAAATCTACCCTATCATTGTTCACCTAGGGACTTGTTTATTGAACTAGCAGAACCAAATTTGGTTTCTTATTATAGTCAGATTTATCTGTCCAGCTACAGACTAGCTGTACTGTGACAGCCCAGGATTTACTAATCTCTGGGAGACAACTGGCATTTTCCAATAACACCAATCCAACTATCAAACTGTGGGCTGATGTTAGGAGAATAAGGAAAATCTGGAGACCTCCAGTACACCACTCATTCAGTGTCCTTTCACTCTAGTTCACCCTAAGGGGTTTATTAAGAGGAACCTCAGTTGCCCTCTCTCAAGAGTAACACATCTGGTCCTCAAACAAGAACCTCATACTCTGGATGAGAAATAAATAAATTAATTTAAAAAAAAGAAAAAAGAAAATCTGATTTACACCATCCTGTATGTCCTTCCTACATAATCATTCCCTTTCCACCAATCCGTGGAAATAATCACCTGACTGAGGAGGATGTTGGAGGACAACCAGCTCCCAGCAGTTCAGCTAGCAGCCTGAGCCACCTTTCATACACATCACTTGTACTTTAGACCTGGCCTGGTTTCACTGCTGCAAAAGAAATTTTTACTGTTGCAACAAGTGGTGGAGGACTAGAGTGGTCAAAACTCCAAACATTAAAATATGAGTAATGACCAAATTTGTGAAGACTGACATCTGTTTGTAATTAGAAAAGAGCAGACTTTAAAAATAAATGAATCCTTAAGGTATGGTCCTTCAGTTTCTGGGTGGAAGTGGGACAGGCTTATGCTGACTTTGAACTCTTTTTGGAAAAGCTTCAAAAACATCGCTCATAATACAAACATACTAGTTTGTTTGGCCAGGAAACAAGCTCTCTATGAAAGGAAATTAAATAAAGGCATTAAGAACTTTTTGATCAGGTAAATTAGTAGGTAGATTTGTAATAAACTTTGTCAAGAATGCTTGTCTAATTAGATATAATAACTATAAAAAAGAACTTATGTCCATACAGAGATGCTGATAGAAATACTCAGCTCTTAGATATAAAGTTTCCTTATCAGTGTTTTTATGTTTTCGTGCTTTTTCACTCACCTCTTGAGTAAACCACCTGGGACTTCAGAATTTGAAAAACATCTTGTCCATGGTTTCAGACAATAGGAGTGGACCACCAGTCTGCCAAAACTATGCCTTTAGCTTTCAAGATTGATATATATAAATAAAAAGATAACTGAAGGGAAAAAACATTTCTCCTTTCTTGAACAGTGACGATAGTATGTCAGGATAAGAATAAGGTTATCTTCTTTCTTCTTTCCACACTGCCAGCTGCAACATGATGTCAATATGCTTGGAGAGTATCTTTTCTTTCATGACCTCTCTGCCTTTATCACAGGGTTAAAGCACCATGTAAAAGTAATATCAAGCACAGATTATTAGCAGAATTCTTTTCAGTTTTGGTGGTGAAACATGCAAAGGGATGCTTGTCAAGACTGAAAAGGGAATTCTTTAGGAAAACATTTTTTTTCAGTTTACACAGTGATGAACGCTTCCCAAGTTCTGGTAGATTACTAGCTTGTGCTGGTGTGTTCTACATTTATATTAGACTCTACAATACCATTGAAAAACAGTCATATTATTACAATGAATCTTGTATGTTGAAAGTCATATTTGTAAAACAATATATGAAGATTTGATGTAAAAGTAACTTGACAACAATTGTCCCTAAATACAAACTGCTTAAAGGTGATTGATTATTTCAGATTTACATATAACACAAAAAAGGAACAAATCATCATTTCTTGAAAGGAAGCTATATTTGCAAATAGATCTAATCTTTAATAAAAATCATAATATTATCTGCTAGTTTTTTCAGCTGTCACATTTTAGTTTGTTAACTCCCAAAGAGCTCAGAATTAGAATAGATTTTATTTTTTATATACAATGGAAGTTGCCTACACAAATAACCACTGAAGAAGTAAAACAGTGGCAGGAAAACCTTATATAACTGTGTCAAATTCTGTAAAATAATTTACAGGAGTATCCAAAAATATAAAATTGTGCTTCCTCCTACTTCAGTTTCAGGCAGGAGGAGTCATAAACTGGTAAAGTAATTTTCTTTAAGAGTGCAAAAATGATAAGAGCCCATTTTTGAAGAAAATAGTGCTGATTTTCTCTTTCCAAAGTAAGAATTTTACAAGTTCAGATGGGTAGGCAATATTTTTCATCTTCTGGAATGGTTATCGAGGAAGTATTGTTTGCAGTATAGTGATTTTTACTGCAACCACAGCAGAAAAAAAGTATATATTTTAAATGAAGCTGAATAAAAGTTCAGTTGAAGAAAAGAAGCAAGCTTGAGAAATGTAATTACATTGGAAGTTTGGTAACTAGGAGCTTTTGAACAGGACAGGTTTTATTAAGTATCCATCTGCATCCTAAAATGCCTTAATACCTCATAAATATAACCTCAGTAGTAACTCTCTCTCAGTGCAAGAAGAAATTAAGATTTATAGGAGAATATTTATTCAGAAACAGGTCACTTTTCTTCATTCAAATTAGTCATGTATGTAGGTATCAACAACCAAAATTTAGATCTAAACTATGCAGGTGATGCCTTAGGATTTTAGGTTTTGTATTTTTCACGTACTTGTAATCCTGCAGTTCTTTAGTGTATGACTCGAAACTCCACATAGACTGTTAGCTTCTGTCTTCACATTTTGGTCAGACAACACAGGTCCTCTCTAGGTGTGGGAATCAAGGACACCTCACTGTCTCAGGCCCAGAGAAATGTAAACAAAAGTGAGTTGGGGGGGAGCAAACCTGGGGTAAATTATTTCATTACATAAAGCTGTAACTGGAAGGTTAACTCCCAATATGCAAATGGACCAAACTTATAAAAGTGTGAAAAAAAACATTGTCAAAAACGGGCCAGGAGACCTTCTGCTCCTTTAAAAATGCCTTTATTAAGGAGATCAGCTCTTGGGGGGGGCTCGGGGGTTCCCTTGTGTCCAGCACAGACTCCAGCAGCTCAGTCCAGAGGGCTAAGCCGGGGCTTCCAGCCTTACAGGAAGGGCGCAGGAAGACGTTTTGGCTAGGTCGCTGCCCAAGGGTCCTGTCTCTTTAATGCTTGAAAGGTTATGGCGAGGGGTCAGGAGGGCTCCCACCAGCTCCCTGGGAGAGTCCCTCTGCTGCTGCGTTGTCCATTTCGCTGTTATATCTGTTGGCTCGTTGTTTGGGGGGCTTTCAAAGTCTGGAATTGGTTGCTAATTAATATGCACGTGGCACAAAGCCCCATGGGAGGGTCTCCTCCACCTCGGGGAAGCTCAGATTGCAAAAGGCAGCAGTGGGAACCCTCCGACCCGGCGGGAAACCCCGGCGCAGGAAAGGGGGAATACAGGGGATACAAAGGTAAAAATACAATGTGAGAGGGGGCAAACAGGGGTACAGAGAATGTTAATTTAACAATTAATAATAAAGTCCCATGGGAGAGCCCCCTTCCACATCGAGGAAGCTCTGATTGCGAAAGGTGGTGGCGGGCTCCTGGCGCGGGAGGGGAATACCGGGGATACAGAGATAAAAACATGGTGTGGGGTGTAAACAGGGGTACAGAGGACAGTAATTTAACAAACACTAACAATTAATAAGATTAACAATTAATAAATATTAATTAACTTATGACAACATTGTAACAACGGTAGAATTCACATTTAAACTGGGGGGGGTGGCACAGTAGCTTATTTGGGGGAGTACCCAGAGTTTTGTTCATAACACCGTGATGCTTTGTCCATTTTTAGATGTAGCTCCTGGGTGGGCTTCATCTGCCCAAAATTTACCTGAAGGCCCTTCAATAAATATAATTGCTTTATATTCCCTTTTTTTTTTTCCTGGCATTTGTTTTTAGGTAGCCCTGAAAAAGCATCACAAGAGCTCATATTTTTGCTGATAAAATTCCCCATGATGTAAAGGACTGTTTCTGGGCTGCCCAAAATTACTCATTCTTTGACAGATGTTCCCTGTTTTGATAGAGTATTTGGAACCTGTCCATCCTTCTGGTGCATACCGGTGCAGGTGAAGCTCACTGTCTCTTTAGAATAAATACTGGGCAACAGAATTGGTGGAAAGTAAAACATTTTGAATAACTGTAATGACCTTAAGTATGCTGGCTTTTTATGTTATTTCAATTTATGTAATGCATTTACTTGAGCAAAGAGTGGAATAAGAGTGCTATTCTTCTGGAACTGTGGTCATTGCTGGAAACAGCTACATTTTCCCTCCTTTTTTTCCAGGTTGTTGGTATGGAGTATTCCCTGAAACACAGAAATCAATAGTAGAGTCCTTTATTAGGCAGATATTAAAAAACAAAAAATGTCAATGTGCTGACCTTTGTGTCTCCCTGTGACATGTCAAACCACTTCAGTCTCTCCTACAAGAGATTATAAAATGTCCTCCATAACTCCTTTTTCCATAACTGTGTATTGTGACTTCACTACAGTCTGTGTTTACAGTGCGGTGGTAAAACAGCCATGGCATATGATAGTTTCAGAAACAAGAGACAAAGACTTCTATACATACCCCTCAGCACCTTCCTAGTGCCACAAGCCTTTATGTCCTCCAACTGTTTTATTTTTACAGGAAGCCTAACTTAGAGCCAGAGCTTTGAAGAGGCAGAGGACTGACTGCCTTGCTCCTTTTTATCTTCTCCTCTCTCCTTAGTCTGAGTTTAGTACACATATCAGTGAGTTGTAAGCAGTCAAAAGCATTATTGATTCTGGAATGTATGGACAGGGTGGGGCGGGTGATCAAGATAAATTGTTAACCTTTTTCAGCAAGGTACTCTAATCCAAAGAGCCACAAGAGGTTGCAGCAGCCTGCTCCAACACATTGCCATTGAAATAAAGAGGTATTTCTGAGAGTAATCATCCTACAGGAATTGGAGACACGTGCTGTGTATATGTGGTTCTTGAGGGGTGACAAGGAGAACCTTTAAATTACACCTGGGCCTAGAATCAGAAGTGGTTATTGGAGGAAGGAAATGGAAGGGTCTTAGGGTTAGTGATTAATTTCGAGAAAAAAGTCTCTCTCAGTATTTGACACAATGATTCTTGTCCTAGAGGAAAATTTTACAGTTTGATTTCTCCACACCAGAGTAGAAAAATTATTCTTGAAAATAAATGACAATGTGAGAGAGTTCAGAACCTTAATCTCTTAAATAGTTTGAAAAGGACAAGTTTGAACTGGAATGAGTAAACTAGTGCTGAGTACTTAAAAGATGGTGGGGCACAGATTTGAAAGTTACTTAGGGAATTAGGACAAAGCACTTAAGAGACTTTCATAGTGCAACGGAAAATATTGGAATGATACTCTACTTTTTTTCAGGCCTAATAGCAGTGTGGAGAAGCCACATTACTCTACCTGCTGAAATAGAAGTGAGTAGTCTAAATAGCCTGAATATAGCCAGATACTTAGGGGAGGAAGGAACTAGATAACCATAGGGCTATAAACTTATGTAAGTCAACCCACAAGAACTCCAATGAATCACTTTAGTAGGGATCCATCAATAAATATTACAGAAGGCACAAATTCCTGTCCCTCCTCACTACATTACAATCAATTCAGGCAAACTTATCAAATATTTAGAACCTATATCTGTTTTTCTCCTAATTGGCTTTTGAATCTATCTAACTCCTACTATTCAGGGAATTGTTTTCCCTTAGCATTTTCTTCTAAAGATACCTTATCTCTTCAGGATACTTCCCCTTCATATATTTGTCACATTTTAGTAGCTATAGCAGGAACAATTCCTGTCCTGTTGTAGTACTGATTCTTTCTACTGATGTCACCTCTAATTTGACTCCAAAAAGAACAAGATCTGGACCTATTTCTTGTTTATGGGAGCATGGAAAATTCAGTATCTTGGTAACACAGATACTTATTTTGTCTCTTCCTACTAAAACATCTGAAATCTTTTTCAGAAGCCCAGCCAGGCTGCTGAAATGTCATCAAAATGTATGCCAGATGGTCATATTCTCAAGAGGATTTCCCCTAACATGCCTACCTCAGGGAGCCAGGACCCTTATGTCCTGCACTTCACAGTCAAAAAGAATTTGGTTATGGGGTTCTAAATATCAACATCTGTCCCTAACATTATCTATCCTTGAAAGTACTAAATAAGTATTAAAGACTAAATGTCTTATCCAGGTCCTGTAAAGGTGAGTGGAAAAATAAATCATACAGAGATAACTGAAGAGGATAGAGGTTAAGTAATAATGCTTCAGTATAGAAAACATTAAAACCAAATGTAGACACAACTGAAAGTTGACAAAATGAGTGGATTTATGTTTCTGGTCTAGAAATATGTTGGGGTTTTTTTACTATTTCAAGAATTTAATACAGAATCATGGTGTTCTGAGAATATGAATGCTGTAATTTGGGAGTTAAAGAAACTGGTTATACTGAAGTGTAGTGTAATATAAGATTCTAAATTAATGGAATTATTCAATGACTAGCTGAGGCACCTATGTGAACAAAATGTCAGATTATGAATTGCAGTCTTCTCACAGAGTTATGTGATTTCCCATGTCACACACATAATGCATTATTCAGACTTCCATTTCAAGATTGCCTTTCATAGTACCGGTGGCTGACTATGTGAAATCAGTATATCTGAAACTGTGTGGCAAAAAAGAAGCAGAATATTTAGTTAGCATAATCTGCATGTATGCTGGTTAATAATGCAAAGTATTGAGTATCAAATCTTCAGTGAAAAGAAAACCACAATTTGTAATCATCGCTTGCCCCTGAGGCAAACTGAATTGAATTATAAGATACTTCTTCTCTTGAGATGTTTCTCTATTGGCAGTTGTCTTGGTTTGGAGACAAATTTAGGAGAAAATGCTCTGGAAGGAGTGTTTCCTCTAAAAAAGGATTCCAACAATCTCTTTCTGGCAATGAGAGGTGGATGAAAGAGGTTAACACTAGTGGATGAAAGAGAAAAAAAAAAATCCAACCATTTATTGACAGAGTGCCAACATGGCACAGGAAAAAATGGTGACTAAATGCTAGATATTGAACTGTCAGACCTTGCCCCCCCCACCCAACAAGAACAAAAAAACCCCAAATGCCAGACAAAGAGAAAAGAAAAAAAAAAAACAAAACTCAATGGCTGCAAGGTGGTGGGGAGGAGAAAAAAAATGGTGCCAACTTTTGCCTCAGGGAAGGAAAAAACAAAGGGTTCACATAGCAGCTTTGGCAAAAACAGATGGAAACCTGGTGAATTTCTTCTTCACAGCAGATGAAGCTGCCAGATTTGGTGTCCTTTCTGTTGTGGGTTCAGCTTTTCTGAGATCTGGAGCTGGAACAGAGCAGCCCCTTGACTCCCTGCTGGTCCACTGTCGATTCTTCTCCCATTGATTGTCCTCTCTGACCTTGGACCAAACCAAATGAGCAGTTAAAGGAAAAACAAAAAGGCCTCTGAAGTGCAGTCTTCAAAGCCAGGGAAAGGAAGAAAAGATTTCTTCCCTAAGCTAACAAAAACCAAGCTATCCAAGCAAACAAACAGAGCCCAGACTGCCCAGCACCATGGATGCCTGGGGAGTGAGGCTTTGAAAAAAGCCTGCACAAGAGCCTCAAGGCGCTCCCCTGCCCTGGCCCCACCTTAAAGCTACAGCAACCATTTCTGGGCATAGAGAAGATGATAAGGGAATAGAGGATCATCATAAAATCACCCCAAGCCAGTAGTTTTAATCTTGATCTGGTCATTATGCTCCTTACCAAAGGCAAAACATTGTTTTCCTGTTGATATGCAATGGAATAGGAAAATACAATGGCAGAGATTTAGTCTCTGTAGTCTGTGTTGTTATAGATGAGTAATGCAATGGTTTACACTCACAATTAAGGTTCAAATATTATGTATATGTTAAAAGAAGTTTTGTAGATGTATATTTATGTTTCCCCTCCCCCTTGCATTGTTATCAAGGGATAGCCTTAGTGGTTGGGACATTTGGGAGGGTCAGCTTGTTACTATGGCAGCACCTGACCTCCAATCAAGATGTAAGAAAGTGATCTCCACCACTGGACAGTGAAGAAGGAGTCAATTGACAAGACTTTGGGAGGGGCTAAAGGTTTAAGGGGCGGAACATCCATTGTGTGGATCAGCACATGATGGTAGAATTCTTTGCTCCAGGCACTGTATTATTTTCTCAATTCAGTCTTCTGTTGTATTTTTGATAAGGTTTTAATAAACCTTCTAAATTTTTTTGAAAGTGAGTGTTATTTCTCACACTGTGGAAATAAGAGGGAGCAGGGAGCACATGAAACAATGTATTTTGAAAGCTTTCTTTTCTTTCCCACTATTTTTTTGTCTTTAAGAAGTGGATAGGTAACTTGCCTTGCTGTACTCTGGCCAGGGAATCACAGGGGAGGTTTAAAGCACACACCACTGTTTTTAAGTATTCCCAGAAAGTGAAATAATCCTAGTGGAGAATTATCAGTTCAAAAGAAAATTTATTACAGAAAAGTGGAGGTTATTCTGTTTGATCTGAATCACAATTCCATTAAAAAAAAGACCAGAAAAGTTCAGAGGATATCATTACATAGTTAATTCTTCTCTGTACTCTGAAGTCAGATAAGTAGTAGAAATGTCTCAAGCTACTTTTATTGGAAGAGGCTCTGTATTAATTTTACTAGTGATTTGTACATGATGTCAGCTAATTTATCATTCAACTGCTCATCCTTGAGCTACTAAAAATGATTGTGAACAAGTGAAAGATCACTAGGACTGTAGTTTTAATTTCTGCTGCTTTGTTCATCCTTTAATTCTAGTTTAAGTCTAAGCATTATAGGAAAAAAAATCACAGACACTAGAAATAATACTCGAATTGCTGTATTTGCAAGGACCAGGAAAACCAATAACTTCTTAAATCAGCTTACCAGGACTCAAATATCTTTAACATATATGTATTCAAATACAATGGGTTCACAAGAGCAGTAAGCAAGATAGGCTTCGAAAGAGCTAATTAAATTCTTTTTTCCAAATATGTGTGCAACAAAAGAACACAAAGATGTCAACTGCATAGACTTGAGTGAAAATTAGCAACACTTTTCTTATTTCTCTCATAGATCTATATATTGAAAAGGGTTACTAGAGCTGTCTTATATATGGTTTTATAATCAGCTGTGTGGTCATGAAGAGAATATCAAGGTCATTGGAAAGGGTCATGGATCAGAGTCAAATCTTTGCCTGGAAAAATAAACTGACACATAATTAATTGATTGAAAATAATTCTGTTACGAGAGAGTACTATTTAAATGTTTCCTCTTGCTGTTATTTCTACTGAAGAGAAAGAGATTAAAGTGCAAGTTGTGGAAGTTAAAATCCTATGATTAAACCGAAACTATGGAAAATAAAATTATGTTTGCTGTACCAAAGCAATTTTAGATATAGTTAAACCACAAAGTTTTTAAGTTAGAGAGTGAGGGAAAGCTATCACAAAGAGCAGTTTTGCAGTGAAAGGCAGTAATATAGTTTAATTAAAATTCATATACAACCAGTATAGTTAAGTAGTCTCTATGGGACAGTTTTTTATTCAACAGAGGCACATGACAGAAGTTCTGATGGAAAAGCAACGCTTGGCAGTTAAAATTGATTAGTTATGGAGTGCAATATTGACTATACACATAGTAAGATATTGCAGACTAAGCAAACAAGAGTGGTCCTCCCTTTTCTTTCAGTTAACTATTTTATCGACTTTCTCAAAGTACTACCATGAAAAAGAGCCAAAGCTAACTTAACAACATTATAAAAGCAAGAAATGTATAATCTATAGTCACGTAGCTATAGCAAATGAAGTTTGTTTTGAAGTTGTTAGCATCATAGAATCATAGAATAACCAGAGTTGGAAGGGACGCACAAGGATCATCAAAGTCCAACTCCTTATCCTGCACGGAGCATCCTAAGAATCACACTATGTGCCTGAGTACATTGTGCAAACACTTCTTGAACTCCTTCAGGCCTGGTGCTGTGACCACTTCTCTGGGGAGCCTGTTTCAGTGCCCAAACACCCTATGGATGGAGAACCTTTTCTAATATCCAGCCAAAACCTCCCCTGCAACAACTTAAAGACATTGCTTCAGGTCCTGTCATTGGTCACCACAGAAGAGAGATTAGTGTCTGCCCCTCCTCTTCCCCTCACAAGGAAGTTGCAGACTGTGATGAGGTCTCCCCTCAGTCTCCTCTTCTCCAGGCTGAACAGACCAAGTGACCTCAGCCTCTTCTTGTATGGCTTCCCCTCCAGACTTGTCACAGTCTTCACTGCCCTCCTCTAGATGCTCTCTATTAGCTTTACCTTCTTATACTGTGTCACCCAAAACTGCTCCCAGCACTCGAGGTGAGGCTGCCCCAGCCAAGAGAAGAGTAGGACAATGCCCTCCCTTGCCCAGCTGGTGATGCTGTGCCTGATGCCCCCCAGGACATGGTTGGCCCTCCTGGCCGCCAGGGCTCTGCTGACTCAGATTCAACTTGCCATCAACCAGGATCCCCAGGTCCCTTTCCACAGCACTGCTCTCCAGGCTTCCATTCCCCACTCTATGCACATTCAGGGCTTGTCTCTGTTAAACTCTANTGAAGTTGTTAGCATCATAGAATCATAGAATAACCAGAGTTGGAAGGGACGCACAAGGATCATCAAAGTCCAACTCCTTATCCTGCACGGAGCATCCTAAGAATCACACTATGTGCCTGAGTACATTGTGCAAACACTTCTTGAACTCCTTCAGGCCTGGTGCTGTGACCACTTCTCTGGGGAGCCTGTTTCAGTGCCCAAACACCCTATGGATGGAGAACCTTTTCTAATATCCAGCCAAAACCTCCCCTGCAACAACTTAAAGACATTGCTTCAGGTCCTGTCATTGGTCACCACAGAAGAGAGATTAGTGTCTGCCCCTCCTCTTCCCCTCACAAGGAAGTTGCAGACTGTGATGAGGTCTCCCCTCAGTCTCCTCTTCTCCAGGCTGAACAGACCAAGTGACCTCAGCCTCTTCTTGTATGGCTTCCCCTCCAGACTTGTCACAGTCTTCACTGCCCTCCTCTAGATGCTCTCTATTAGCTTTACCTTCTTATACTGTGTCACCCAAAACTGCTCCCAGCACTCGAGGTGAGGCTGCCCCAGCCAAGAGAAGAGTAGGACAATGCCCTCCCTTGCCCAGCTGGTGATGCTGTGCCTGATGCCCCCCAGGACATGGTTGGCCCTCCTGGCCGCCAGGGCTCTGCTGACTCAGATTCAACTTGCCATCAACCAGGATCCCCAGGTCCCTTTCCACAGCACTGCTCTCCAGGCTTCCATTCCCCACTCTATGCACATTCAGGGCTTGTCTCTGTTAAACTCTATACAGTTGGTGATTGCCCAGTCCTCTGAATTTTTGAGATGTCCTTGCAGGGCCCCTTTACCTGCAATGGTGTCAACAGCTCCTCCCAATTTAGTGTTGTTGTTCTATACCTGCTATCTATCTAATATATAAATATTGTTTGTTTATGAATACTGCATCCAAGTTGTTTTTGAAGATGTTTAAAAGCACGGGGCTGAGGATGAAGCCCTGTGAAAGCCCACTGGCAACCCGTCACCGAACCGACGTAATGTCACTTCATTTGTTAAAACCCATGTCAGCATGTTGTTCACCCATGAGACTATAGATTAATCTAGCTGTGTACTTGACATTTTTTCCAGAACCACAGTATGATTTTTCTGATTCTTTTTTTTTTTTTTTTACTTTCTGGGTAAATTTAATTTTTCCTTTTTTTT